>OX377618.1:54068649-54557158 GCA_947397865.1 Polietes domitor
ACTATCTGTTGTTGCCAACAGTCTAAGTCGAAAGTCTAAAAAATTGTTATATGCTAATTTTTCTCTTTACTTTTTCCACAAATTTGTCACAAAACATTATATTTGAAATTGAAACATCTGTGAAGAAAGTGGGACCAAATCGGTTCAGATTTAGATATAACTCCCATACAAATTTCGTTTTCTGTTTAACGTTTTTTCTCCTCTAAAAACCATATATTTTAACCGATTTACTTCAAATTTGTCACAGCAATTCATATTTCAACTAGAAACTTTAAGGTGGAAGTGGGTCAGATCGGACCCTATTTAGATATATGTCTCATAAAAATGTTCCTCCCCGATTCGGCTTTTCCCGCTTTAGAAACACATTATATTTCAACTAGAAAAACCTAAAATGAAAGTGGGCCACATCTTTTCAGGTTTTAAAACAACCCCCATATAAACTGTTTTAATTTTGACAAATCCATACGACAATATCATTAAAGAAGTCGTCTAAATATTTTTACAATGTCAGAAGTTATGTCACAAAAATATTTAAAAATTAATTGAAATATTTTTTATTTGCATTGACCGCGACCCTGACCAATGTACATTGGTATGTTTTCGGTAATGTTTTTGCACGGAGCATGGCATTGGAGCTAATCTGTTTTAAAAATTTTTGCCAGTCGTTATTCCGTTACGTCTCCTAGCATGCTGACGAAATATAAGATAGCTTGTGTTTTTGTATTTGTATGCGTGCGTATTGTTTGTTACTGATCCAGCTAATCTGTGACAAAAGGTACTTTTTTAATTTTGGTTTCTCTTGTTTTTATCCTATGCTTCATCCTAAAAAAACCGGGAACAATACGGGTATGTACAACAAAAGAATTATAATTCTTCAACAATAATAACAAACAATAACAACAAACAACAACAACAATGGCTGAATGAAAGAAAAAAGTGTTGGGTAAATGAAAGAAATGCATGAATGAATGGAATGACTGACTGGCTGAATTGTTGAGTGAATGCGTCGTAGCGCAACTTTGCGGATGAGTAAAATCAGAAAACGTAATATTAATGAATGACTGAGTGAATGGGGCGAAGATGAATGCTCAGCCAAACGCCACAAACACAATAAAACCACCAGAACCCAGACGGCACAGAAACCCCGAAACTCGTAAAACAAAACCATCATCATTCTGATGAGGAATATCAGAGAGAAAATAACGAGACTTACAAGCGTAATAATTTACGCACAATGTTTCAAATCATCACAAGAACGAACGCCACACATCACCGCAAGGACGACAACAAATTGCCAAACATTTGTATACATACCCTACATTACAAATTGTCGTTTGTCTGGCTCGTATGTCCTCTCTTCTGCCATTGAAGGGATGACTGAGAAGCTATGCTATTTTTCCTGGTATTTCAGACGAATTGCTCTTTATTTATCGAATTCGGTTACAATACTGCGCACAGATTTAAATTGCTGCAATAAATTTGATTAATATATGGATTCTTTCAAATGGAACAGTCGCAGCAGTAAACCGCAAATTAAAATGAAATTACGAAAGCCATTGAACTGAGCGACATTTTCGAGGAATTAAGGGGATTACTCTCATGCGGTTGTGGGTTTTGGGTAATATAAAGCAAGAAGGACTTTTGTGGGGCAAAAGGAAACTGCATTTCTGTATCTGTATAAAACGGAAATTGTTAATTTTTTGTCAAAATAAAACAACAGTTTCCATTTACATCATCCATGTACATTATCAAAGTCGGCTAGTCGAATTCTATTGTCTACATATATCCTTAAAAATCTTCCTCATCTTCCTGTTGCCATGACTCAACAGTCATTTTTATACCCTCACTCTACAGAGTAGGAGGGTATATATCATTTGGGACAAAATAAAACAACAGTTTCCATTTACATCATCCATGTGCATTATCAAAGTCGGCTAGTCGAATTCTATTGTCTACATATATCCTTAAAAATCTTCCTGTTGCCATGACTCAACAGTCTTTTTATACCCTACACCACTACGTGGTCTAGGGTATTATAAGTTAGTTTCGCGCCAAATGTTTGTAACACCAAGAAATAATCGAGCTAGACCCACCTTTAAGTATACCGATCGGCTTAGAATCACCAGCTGAGTCGATTTAACGATGTCTGTCTGTCCGTCTGTCCGTCTGTCCGTCTGTCCGTCTGTCCGTCTGTCCGTCTGTCCGTCTGTCCGTCTGTCCGTCTGTCCGTCCGTCTGCTGTCCATCTAAGCTTGTTCGCACTCTACAGGTCGCAATTGTTGTCCGATTGTCATGAAACTTGGCTGAAGTTATTTTTTCTGGCCAAGGACCATCGGTATTGAATTTGGAGGAAATCGGTTCAGATTTAGATATAGCCCCCATAAAAATGTCGCTCCCTATTTCACTTTTTCCGCTCTAGAAGCCACACATTGTACCCGATTTTCTTTAAATTTGGCAGAACATCTTATAATCCAACTAGAAATACCTATGCTGAAATTGGGTAAGATCGGTTCAGATTTCGATATAGCCCCCATACAAATGTCGCTCCCGATTTGACATTTCCGCTCTAGAAACGACATATTGTACCCGATTTTCTTTAAATTTTGCAGAACATCTTATAATCAAACTAGAAACACGTATGCAAAAATTGAGTAAGATCGGTTTAGATTTAGATATAGCCCCCATATATATGTTGCTCCCGATTTAACATTTTCCGCTCTAGAAACGACGTATTGTACCCGAATTTCTTTAAATTTTGCAGAACATCTTATAATCGAACTAGAAACACGTATGTAAAAATTGGGTATGATCGGTTCAGATTTAGATATAGCCCCATACATATGTCGCTCCCGATTTGACACTTTCCGCTCTAGAAACCACATATTGTTCCCGATTTTCTTTAAATTTTGCAGAACATCTTATAATCGAACAAGAAACACGTATGCGAAAATTGAGTAAGATCGGTTCAGATTTAGATATAGCCCCCATACAAATGTCGCTCCCGATTTAACATTTTCCGCTCTAGAAACGACGTATTGTACCCGATTTTCTTTAAATTTTGCAGAACATCTTATAATCCAACTAGAAACACGTACGCAAAAATTGGGTATGATCGGTTCAGATTTAGATATAGCCCCCATATATATGTCGCTCCCGATTTAATATTTGCCGCTCTAGAAACCACATATTGTACCCGATTTTCTTTAAATTTTGCAGAACATCTTATAATCCAACTAGAAACACGTATGCAAAAATTGGTTAAGATCTGTTCAGATTTAGATATAGCCCCCATACAAATGTCGCTCCCGATTTGACATTTTCCGCTCTAAAATCCACATATTGTACCCGATTTTCTTTATAATTGGCACAACATCATATAATCCAACTAAAAAACCTATGGTGAAAGTGGGTAAGATCGGTTCAGATTTAGATATAGCCCTCATACAAATGTTGCTCCGGAATGTTTAACCGATTTTGGCCAAATTTTACATATTATATTTCACCAATAAACAGACATGGTGAAAGCGAGTCACATCGTTCCAGGTTTCATATACCCCCATACAAATGTCCTTTCCGATTTAACATTTTTTGTCAAACACATACATTTACAGGATGCAAAAATCTTTCCCGATTTTAATTTTTTACCGAATTGAATTGTAATGTGATAGAAAGTCCGTCCGTCTTTAACCTTTCCTTACTTGTTTGGGAGATGCCCATATGTCCATACTTTGGTATAACCCAAATGGGCCCAATCTGATCTATTACAGCTCTAGAAACTACATCTTACATCGTATCTTCATCAAATTTTGCAGATCATGATATTTTTCAACTAGGAATACCTACCGTGAATGAGAAATATATAGGCCCATGTTTTGGACCAGGCCCAAAATGTTGTTATCGGCCCCCTTTTGAAAATTCGGTCCGATTCATCCTATTACTACTGTATAATTTGTATTTGTCTGTACAATATACGTTAAATATGACTAAAGATGAATTTATAGTAACTGTATATTTTGTATGAACTACATAAAATTGCTTCCATGAAATACGTGGGTTTAGTAATCAACGCGAGATACATACGAGGGAGTGGTGTAGGGTATTATATAGTCGCCCCGCCCGACTTTAGCCTTTCCTTACTTGTTTATACCCTCACTCACAGAGTAGTAGGGTATATAACATTTGGGACAGAAAAAAATGTAACGCATTGAAGGAGTGACTTAAGACCCCAAGTATGTTTGGACCAAATCCGTTCCACGACTTTTAAAGTTGTTTGATCCATGTCCGACCGTTCGTCTGTATGGCTGGTGTAAACGATAACTATCGACAGGAGTTAAGGAATCAATTCAAACTTTGCACATGGTAATATTTTACCCAAACTTAGTTTAAGTTCGAAGATGGGCGAAATTACCACGCCCCTTCTGGTACCTCCCACCCAAATGACCCATATTACTATGTTAAATTAAAACAAATGTAGCGTCTACACAGGTACTCAGAATCAGCTATATTTTGGTATTTGAATATGTTTTTATAATCACTAAAAATGACGGGCTTTGTCGCGCCCCTTCCAGTACCTCCCACACAAATCACCCAAAACTACGTAAATTTAAACTGTTATAACAGATGATCGAATACTGCGAAAATTGATATTTGGCAATGTTTTATAGAAGTTACATTCGCTTGGAATAGGGGCGATATGGCCACTTCCCTTCTGGTACCTCCCACACAAAGTGGCATATACTTTGGCTACAATAAAACCAATATAACATCCATACGGGTAGTAAAAATCATTTGCAATTTGATATTTGAAAATGTTTTTATAATCACTCAAAACGTAAAAAATATTTAATATTTTTATCTATTTATTTATCCAAGGAAATATCAAATCCTTCATAATTCTATAATGAAATCCACTATGACTTGATATTTGATAATGTTTTTATAATTGTCTTATAAATGTGGAAGCTGGGGCCATGTTCTCTGGGAGTGAGGATATATATAAGTCGGTTTAGCCGACTGAAGCTTACTTACTTGTTGGGGTAAGACTTCGATACAAACCCTTTGACGACCACAGCCAAATATACTTGTCCAGGTGAGTGATAGACCAAATATATACCTCGAAGTGATTTCTAAAGGGGACCCTTGGGGCAAAAACAAAAAATAGCGTACGGTAATTCTCTATCTGGCCATTTCTCCTCTCCAGAAGGCAAGAAAGTGGTTAATGCAATGATTATATCTTATCTTAATAATCCAGGTGAGTGATAGACTAAATATGCCTAGAAGTGATTTTTTGAGGGGCCGCTTGGGGTAATTCTCTCGCCGAGGAGGCAAGAAAATGGTGCAATGATGTTCCTCTGGCACAGGCCTTTTTATTGGCTCAGCGAGGTGTGAGAAAATGAGGTGGTAAAGGTCGCCAATTTTTTGGACGTATTATTTGGACCTATTAATTGTCGCAGATAGGGTTTGGGGTCCGGGAATTCCCGAAATTGAAAATTATTTCCCTGGAAATC
Source organism: Polietes domitor (assembly GCA_947397865.1). Classification (NCBI taxonomy): domain Eukaryota; kingdom Metazoa; phylum Arthropoda; class Insecta; order Diptera; family Muscidae; genus Polietes; species Polietes domitor. The sequence goes on from OX377618.1 coordinate 54,074,156, forward strand.
TCGGAAAAAATTGGACGGGAAATATTTAAAAAAATATTTATTGATTATGTTTATCTCTAATTTTGAGTAGTTAATAATAATAATGAGTAGTTGTTTATGTTATATTGCAAAACCCAGCTAAGGGAATACAATTTTTTGAGGATATTTGCAGGATCTTTATTGTGAAATAAATAATGTTATAATATTATTATACATAATATATTTATATTATAATAATCTTAACATTTGTAATATGAATTTATAATATATATTAAATATTAAAAAAAATAAATAAAAATATCATACCGACAATACAATGGCTTACATAATGTGAATACTTAAGCTGTGGTGCTATCTGGTTAAACTCAAAATTTCTTGTTTTTTCTAGAAGGATTGATGAAATAAAATGTGAAATCTACTTAAAAACAATTTACTTTACATGTGAAACCAGTAAGAAATGGTCTAATAATAGGGATACAATTAAACTTGTTGACCTGGAAACTTTCTAGAGAAATCTAATATGTATATCCTACGGTATTTTTGAATGATCCTCTGTAAGAAATAATGACTGGACTATTTCTATATTTTTATGAATTTATTTAATTAATATTAATTTGTATGTTTCTATTGCTTTTATAGTTTAGAATATTTTCCACCTGTTTCTATAAAATATTTTCATGTCCAGACGAATGAATCTTCTAAATACGTCATAACATTCCCCGTCATACGAGTTATTTGTTTCCTTGATCATTTTTAATTTTGAATCTAGTGTAGGTGTCAGTCACTTGTTCTTGCGATATAAATTCCCAATTCTCACAATTAGTCTAGCGTCAAATATTTGTAAAAGTACCAATTACTAAATGTTGGAATTCCCAGGAAAGAAACATTTCATTCCCGTTTTCCCGGGAAACCCCAAAACCTAGTGCTAGATCACGAATATCAAAACAAACCCAAAATCTCATCGATAAAAATTAATGGTCCTTAGAAGTGATATTTCTAAGCGAAAATCCTTCCGTTTGGTACAAATGAACTTCTTCATTTTCCCCAAATGCAATATTTTATTGTAAATTTTATAGTGAGAAAGAACTTTCATATACTCATTTTAAGGGAAAAGGATAAAATGTTTAATAGGATGTACTGCACCCGATTTTGATTTGTAGGGCTCTGAAAGTCAAATCTGGAACGCCATTCCAAAAGGGGCTATGTAAAACAAGTAAGGAAAGTATAAAGTCGGCCGGGGCCATGCGTCTATACCGTGTGTCGCTTAGTAAAATTGTCGATGGGACAATTTTACGTAGTCCATAAAAATTCAGTACGATTACGACAAAACTGATGAAAATCTTTTGCATTATGTTACTTCTATACGCGATGGGTCCCTCACACAATCTAAATTGGTGTGATCCCCTCTCATTGTGGTTGCTCCTAAAATATAACGATTAATTTTATCAAGATGGGTGAAATAAGGTCTTTAGTGATATATAAACAAATCGGAAGGAATCGGAGGGATTTGCGTTATGCTTCAGTGGTACTCTAAGTTCTAACTGAAATATAATGTCTAAAATCGTATTGTCCTGTTTGGGTGGGGTATACATTAGGCTGGGTCGCGGTCCATACAAATGGAAAAACGTGTGTGACAAGTGTGAAATTTATTTGGTTCGGTTGCTAGCAGGGCAGACGATCGTTTCAAGGGACGCTACTCCCCTTATCAATGCACAATGCAATACAACAACTACTCTGGTTAATTATTGGTTTTTTATCTGTCTCTCAAACTCAATTGAATGAGAACTGCTTCGGACTTAAACATACACCCAAAAATCGCAGTTCAGTAGTTACCGAAAACAAACAAATGTCCACACTTCTTCTCGAGTGTAATCGCAATTCGTGAAAAATTCAATGCAAAAAATGCAAATCAAGCAACAACATGTTTAAGTCGTACCCCACTTCATTTCATCTCTTTTGTTTTTTATTTGATCTGAGTAAGAGTTACAACAAAAACAAATTATTTTTTCTGAAATAATAGACCCTTGAAAGCACTTTAAATATAAATTTTGATTCTTGTCTTAGAGTGTTTTGTGTTTTTTCGTATTACAACTGAACATTTTTCGTGTTTGGTGCTAGTATTTTATAAAAAATAAATAGCGAAAGTCAACACCTTTCAAATAATGTCTAAATGATGAACATCGTAAGGAAATTCCCGCCGCAGCGCTCATTTTTTTTTTAAAGAATTCGAACATTTTGGCTCTGAAAATCCATCTCCAGTGTTAAATTATTTTACAAACATGGAGTCAGTGATCTCATTTTTCGTCCTATATTCATCATTTAGGAATCATTCGAAATTCATTGATTCCTTCTATTTATTTTTCATAACAACTCTTACAACATGTTTCCAAGAAACAAGAAAAAATGGGAAAATACAACATAACAAATTACACGGGAAAACATGGTTTTTAGAGGTGTTTTCAGGAGCGTTTAGCGGACAGATGGCTTGACCCACCGACGAAATATTTTGCAGATTTCCATTAAACAATACAATCTTCATTTCTGGGGGGTGGCCGCTGCCATTTATTTTCGTGCCCCATCCTAGTATACAGCACAACAAAGACCTATATGTATGAGGACAATATGCAAATATGGACCCATATGGTATACTTTAAGAATAGATGCTAAGTGAACTAATCCGGAATTTGGAAAGTGTGTATGCTTAACGTTTAAAGTTTGGATCAAATGATGCTTGTTGAATTTCCAATATACTCTGTGTAATTTTTTAAGTTATGGAAATATAACCATAACCTTCAAGGTCAAAATCGCAAATGTCGTCGAACAAATCTTATAGACTGTAGTGTGCGTAGGTAGCGTATACGTGCTGTTGTTTAAGGTTAATATCACTCATACGCAATATAGTCGGACTTATTATAATTATCAGAAACAGTCCTGCAAGATATATTTTTCCTACCTAAACGGTCGCATCAAAACTTGTACTGCCACAGAACTTGTTCTAGTACTAGCATTGATTATTTTCGCTCGAGTTTGTCCCAAAACCAACAGGTTCTTTTACGCAAAACTAGAACAGATACCTGTTCTTTGGAACCAGTTGTGGAATCTGCTGTTTCTTGGGTGAATTTTATATGGGATTTTTTAAAAGTATATATATAACTATATTTTAAACTATTGTTGATTCAGATTGAATTCGACTGAAATGAAAAATATGCTAACAGTCGATATTATTATACATACGTTACCTGAAACAAGAGTTTGTGTTCCAGTCAATTGCACGGATAATCCAAGTATGATGAAATAAGGAGTGAGAAGAAGCGGTTAACGTGGAAATACCCATTTTTGTAAAAGGTTTTCTGCTAGTGACGAAAAATCGATTTCACTACGGGAAGGTAAGAGTTGAAGCCGAAATATGTTGTGGGTAGTCATAAAACAATCCAAGCTTTCATTTTAGGTGCGGATTGGTGAGATATTTGGGGAATATTGTGGTTTTCTTTAGATGAATTTAAAAGGTCAAACATTTAATGATATGTTTGTGCATGTTATTCTGAAGAACAACTTATATAACAGGTTTCACTTTATCGGTTCTTTGGAGCCATTAGTAGAACGGGCAGTTGTTACCATGGAACCTGTTCTAGACCACATAACAGTTTCCAAAATATTTTCCTGTGCCTTATCCGCAAAAGAAACTCTCAGACGGATATCAATTGTCTAAAATTGCGTTTCTGAGCAATATATTGTTTTATCTGTGAGGAAGAGAGCTATATCAACAGATAAACCGATCTGCCCAATTTTTGCAACCACTTTTTAGAGTACAAGTACATGAAAGCATAATATAATAAGTTAATATATTTTGCAAAGATGACTTCATATAAATAAGAGCAATTGAAGCCAGAAATTGGTAATCATAATAATCCACTCAACCGGTTTGCTAGAATATGAGCAATTTTCATAGACAGTTACTTCTCCAAACACTAAGCACGTACTACAAAAGTAATAATTGCTTTTTATTCACTAAAATAAGGAATTTAAATAATTTGAATTATTTTTCTAAAAAAAAAGTTTTGTATTTATTTTCCCCGTTTTAGGAGTTCTGCAATTTTTATACAAGAGAAAATGAGTTTTAAATTATAGTTTGTGTGGGCAGTACCACGCCCATTTGTCCGATCATTACCTACTAGCTACTGTAAACTTTTCAGGCGAATCGGTCTAGCAGTTTGGCGTAATATACGGAACTTACAGACGAACAGACACACATTGATTTGTATATATAGATATCACAAAAGCCTGAGTTATGTCTTCTGTACGAAAAATGACAAAAATTTGCACCCACAGGAAATCTACCTCGGCAAAAATATTTATATTGAAATTTCTTGTAACCCAAATATCTCTTAAATGAATTGAGCTATGCATACATGTAAGCATATTTTGATAATGATAGTTGATTAAAAGTCTTCGCAGTTAAAGTATGCACACATACACATATTCACCAGATATATTTTGTACAAATTGTAGCTACAATATCTTCAAAATACAAAATACTCAAATCTGTACACTTTGTCAACACTTTCAACCACTTTACGATGTGAATTTCCATTTCACTTGCCAGCAATAGCATGAGCTGATACAGTCAGCATGCCTAGAAAAAAGTAAATAAAATCTGAATTCATTTCACCAGAGTGTGATATCAAAGCGAATCGAATTTTAATTCGTTGTTGAAATAGCAAATTCCAGACACACTGTTGCATTTTTTATGAGAATATTTCCTTTCATTTTTGTCGGCATATCTGTCAGATGTAAATATTCTCTTTCAACAAAAAGTTGCATACTTCATGGTTAGTGAAAGTTTTCAGCAGAATGTTTCGGCGCCAGTCGCAGTGACGTTTCTTTGGTATGCAAATTATTCTCATATTTATATATGTTCGGAGCTAAACTCAACTTCATAGTCACTCGTAAAGTTCTGGCCTTGACTTTTTTTGCCGGAAATTAACCAAATTTCGCAAAAATGCTAAGACGATTTATCTACGCCCCGCTGATCATACAACTGTCCGTCCGATGGCGCATGAAATCGGAATTAAACATTTAAAGTAAGCATGATTTCCTCACCCTGTGTACACTCACACTATGGAACACTGTACTGCACTTCAACGCTCTTTTATATGATGCATTCAGTAGCAAACAATGGTGAGATATTGAGATATTTTGATATTATTTCTGTTATTTCTGCTCCATTTGAATATTAACAGGTAAAAAGTCTTTCAGTTCGGTCGGGCCGAATTTTGTATACCCTCCACCATGGATTGTATTCCACAGTTTTACCGGCAGATTAGAGGCTGTCGACATCACGTATCGGTGCAGTAAAATATTATGAAAACAAGTTTCAGTCGGTTAAACCGACATATAGAATCAAAATTCTATTCATTTCTTTGGAATTCTTAAGAAATCTTATATTATTTAAGGCTGAACTATTTATGCCACAAAAGGATATCATATATCGGCATCAATGTTATAAAGCTTTAAGTTTACATGAAATAGGGACTATTGTGTAGGAGGCACTAGAAATGGCGTGGCAAAAGCATAAATATGTTATATGTTTAATATGTTTAATATGATTATACAACTGATTTCGATTGTCCGTATCCAGGGCTTACATTCAAAAGTGGCTATGAACCATTTTCTCCAAAATTATTCTCAGATCTGGATGTCATCTGTCATATAAATTTGGAAAAGAAATGTTTTTCTAAAGCTATTTTCTCAAATTGTTCTGATTTGACTATCTATTCACTCATTATTTTGTGACTGCAAAAGTGGCTATGAGCATAAAAATAATATAAATAAAATAGTTCAAAAATGGAGCAGAATATAACCGAAGTTAGTAATTCGCTACAACGATTTTGTTTAAAACATTTTTCTAGATTTAGGGTATATCGCACTATCAAATTCCATCATTTCGCCGTTAATAGCATGTTGCTTCTCATGTTGTCAAACTAAAATAGGATATATAGTGTCTGTAACATCAAAAGTTATGAAAAGTGTCTTTAGAAAAACCCGCGTAACTTTTTATACACTCCACGAGAGTCTTTGCGCATTTGTTTGTAACACCCAAAAGGAAGCGAGATAGACCCATTGTTAATTATACAGATCGACTTAAAATCACTTTTTGAATCGATTTAACAATGTCCGTCCGTCTGTCCATCTATTCTTGTAATCAAAGTACAGGTCGCAATTGTAGCCCGAACCAAATGAAACTTTGCACAACAAAGTTTTTCGGGATAAGGACGAACGCTATTTAATTTGAAAGTCGGTTCAGATTTAGATATAGCCCCATACGAATTTCACTCCCGATTTGACTGTTTTCACGCTAGATACCACATATTACAACAGATTTTCTTCAAACTTGGCAAAACATCTTACATTTCAACACCTATGGTGAAAATAGGTCAGATCGGTTCAGATTTAGATATAGCCCCCATACGAATTTCACTCCCGATTTGACTTTTTCTGTTGTAGAAACCACATATTTGAACAGATGTTCTTCAAAATTGGCAAAACATATTATATTTCAACTGGAGGTACCCACGGTGAAAATGAGCCGTATTTTCAGCGAATTACTTGAAATTAGGAACTAGAAGAACCTATTGAGAAATGGGTCACTTCATTCCATTCCCCGCCCGACTTTAGCCTTTCCTTACTGGTTATTATATTGAGAATACCAAAATATTTCTTTAGCATGTGATCGCTGACTTCATTTGGAATATTTGTGTCAGAAAAGTTTCAGAATCCTGGATGAGGAAAGTTAAAATATAAGCAATTACAACCGCGTATTTTTTTCAACAATTTTCAATTCTAGATCGCGAGAAAATCAAAAATGTTTTGCATGAAAATCATTTTAGCCATATTCCCACGAAAATGAAAATTTTCCAAAAATATCCAATTTGTATTTTTTGTTTACCTTGCCCTACCGCAATATACACTTTTTGGAAAAACTTTGGAAAAAGGGATACAAATGGTACCAATCTGACGGATTAAGCTGGAATCCTAAAATTCGTTGTGTATATACAGAAAATTGGGTTTCTACAAAACATTGCCAACATTTCATTGAAAACGTTATCGAGTTTACAATAAATATTATTTATATAGTTGGACATTAATGGCTATGTGCTTATGTCAACATTCATAGTGCTCAATTTTAAACATGCAAAAGTGAACCATAAAACCGCGAATAATTGGAAATTACGAAAACTTTTTAATCGTAGCAATTAATAAACCTCTTTAGATTACTCTGTAGAAGAATGATTAATAATAACTCTTAAAATTAAGGAGAAAATCTGTTTTTTCGCTCTCCTGAAAAATTATGTTTCTGTTCATAGTCACTTCTGAATATAAGACCTCGATATGCCAGTTCAATTTTGATCATTGCTTATGCCAATTTTTGTGGGTGGTACCAGAGGATGTGTAGCAATGTCGCCCATATTAGGGTGTGTCTGCAAATATGGTTTGGTTTGGTAGTCATTCCCATTTGCTGTTAGGGAAGAAAATTTTACTCTTGGATCGGTCCCGCCCATTTTTAATTTCAAACTTCACAGTTAAGTGAGTATATATATCGAATTTCGTTCCATTTTTATCTTAAAACTGCGAATTTTAAAAATCTTTTTCTTTACCGCTCACAATGGAAGGTATACACCTAATTTTAGGATTTTAGGATGTCGTTTTCTTGGTATGTATCCCTTTTACTCCAGTTTTCTAAAATCACGAATTTGGAGAAATCCTTTTATTTTGCGCATATACGAAGTCGGAGAAATGTATAAATAGAAGTTGATGATTTTAGCTGTTTGATTGGTACCATTCTAGCCGTATGATTGGTACCATTTTTATCATATGTTGTTCCGTTTTCCCTAAAAGTACAGATTACAACGAAATCTTTTTGCTGCACAATCGGAGAAATGTGCACGCTGAATTTTATGATTCTAGCTAAAGCCATTTGGTCGACAACAATTGTATACTTTTTTGCCAATTCTGACACTAAAAGTACGAGTATCTATAGGGTGGGCCAGTTAGCATTTTAAATTTGAAGTACCGATTACTTAACTTTGAAAGATAGATTTTTTTCAGGTTTATATTCGTTATTTGTAAAATGGGACGCTATACGCTCGAACAAAGTTGGGAAACATTAAAAACTTACTTCCAAAGCAGTGAGTCATTAACACAAACTGTAAGAAATTTACGTGGAAAATGTTCACGTTTTCTGCTGAGCCTCATTTTCATCTCGTTTTTTAACAGAGAACTATTGGGAAGCCATTGGATCTGCCAGTCACTGTTTGCTGTGGATTTTGGGCTGGCGGCATCATTGGACCATTTTTCTTAGAAAATGAGCAAGGAGTCGCCGTTGCCTTCAATGGTAAGCGTTACCGCCCATGCTTAAAGAATTTTTGTTTCCAAAAATGCAATGGATAGCTACCATCGAGCGTAAAATACGCACTGTTTTTGAAAATCTGTGATTTTAGCCCTTTGGATTATTTTCTTATTTATTATTTTAGCCATTGAAGATAAATGTTGCGCAAACCATCCAGAGACAACTGAAGCGTTGAAAGATGAACTCGAAGTTACCATTGAAGAGATTCGAACCGGAACAATAGAAAATATACTGAAAATTGATCGAATGAGGTACTGCCGAGCCGGACGTGGTAGTAATTGAATGATATTGTGTTTCATTATTAAATGACAAAGTTCAATCTTTCCAACAAAAGCAGACATTTGAAAAACAAGTAAGGAAAGGCTAAACTCGGGCGGGGCCGACTATATAATACCCTACACCACTCCCTGCGTATGTACCTCGCTTTGATTACTAAACCCAGATATTTCATGGGAGCAATTTTATGTAGTTCATACAAATTATATAAATTATATTCATATAATATATATGCTATAAATTCATTTTTAGTCAAATGTAACGAATATGGTAAATAATATGGTAATTGATCCAATTGTCTGACAGACAAATACAAATTATACAGTAGTTAACCAAAGTCATACCAAAGAATGGACATATGGGCATCACCCAAACAATTCTCATTGTAATTCAATTCGGTAAAAAATTGAAATCGGGAAGGATTTTTGCATCCTATAAATGTATGTGTTTGACAAAAAATGTTAAATCGGAAAGGACATTTGTATAAGGGTATATTGAAACCTGGAACGATGTGACCCGCTTTCACCATGTCTGTTTATTGGTGAAATATAATATGTAAAGTTTGGCCAAAATCGGTTAAACATTCGGGAGCAACATTTGTATGAGGGCTATATCTAAATCTGAACCGATCTTACTCACTTTCATCATATGTTTTTTAGTTGGATTATAAAATGTTGTGCCAATTTTAAAGAAAATCGGGTACACTATGAGGTTTCTAAAGCGGAAAAAGTGAAATCGGGAGCGACATTTGTACGGGGGCTATATCTAAATCTGAGCCGATCTTACCCAATTTTTGCATACGTGTTTCTAGTTGGAGTATAAGATGTTCTGCCAAATTTAAAGAAAATCGGGTACAATATGTCGTTTCTAGAGCGGAAAATGTCAAATCGGGAGCGACATTTGTATGGGGGCTATATCTAAATCTGAACCGATTTCCTCCAAATTCAATACCGATGGTCCTTGTCCGGAAAAAATAAATTCTGCCAAGTTTCATGACAATCGGACAACAATTGCGACCTGTAGAGTGCGAACAAGCTTAGATGGCCAGCAGACGGGCGGACGGACAGACGGGCAGACGGACAGACAGACATCGTTAAATCGACTCAGCTGGTGATTCTAAGCCGATCGGTATACTTAAAGGTGGCTCTAGCTCGATTATTTCTTGGTGTTACAAACATTTGGCGCGAAACTAACTTATAATACCCTAGACCACGAAGCGGTGTAGGGTATAAAAATCGGTGCACTTTTATAGGCGATTCTAATTTATTTTAATGACCGACCCTATGCAGCACAGAAATCATTATTCCAGCTGCAGCCCTTTGGTTGGTACCATTCGAATGTGCGAATTTGGAAATTTATTTTACTTTTTTATTTTACTTGTCCTCTGATAGACACAATTTTATCACTTTTTCCCATTTCACCAACTAAAAGTACGAATCGGTTTATGGTATAAAGCTAAAAGGTTAAGAACTGATTCCGTTGAAATACAAAAACAAAACTTTTATCGGGAATTGAATGAAATAAAAAAATTGTACAGAAAAAATGCCCATTCCTTTGGACATTATCCGAAAATTTTTACACCCTACACCACTTCGTGGTTTAGGGTATTATAAGTTAGTTTTCCTCCAAATGTTTGTAACATCAAGAAATAATTGAGCTAGACCCACCTTTAAGTATACGGATCGGCTTAGAATCGCCAGCTGAGACGATTTAACGATGTCTGTCTGTCCGTCCGTCCGTCCGTCTGCTGACCATCTAAGCTTGTTCGCACTCTACGGGTCGCAATTGTTGTCCGATTTTCATGAAACTTGGCAGAAATTATTTTTTCTGGCCAAGGACCATTGGTATTGAATTTTGAGGAAATCAGTTCAGATTTAGATATAGCCCCCATACAAATGTCGGTCCCGATTTGACATTTTCCGCTCTAGAAACCACATATTGTACCCGATTTTTTTTAACTTTGGTACAACATCTTATAACCCAACTAGAAACACGTATGCAAAAATTGGGTAAGATCGGTTCAGATTTAGATATAGCCCCCATACAAATGTCGCTCTGGATTTGACATTTTCTGCTCTAGAAACGAAATATTGTACCCCATTTTCTTTAAAATTGGCAGAACATCTTATAATCCAACTAGAAACACCTATGCAAAAATTGGGTAAGATCGGTTCAGATTTAGATATAGCCCCCATACAAATGTCGCTCCCGATTTGACATTTTCTGCTCTAGAAACGACATATTGTACCCGATTTTTTTAAATTTGGCAGAACATCTTATAATGCAACAAGAAACACGTATGCAAAAATTGGGTAAGATCGGTTCAGATTTAGATATAGCCCCATACAAATGTCGCTCCCGATTTGACATTTTCCGTTCTAGAAACGACGTATTGTACTCGGTTTTCTTTAAATTTTGCAGAACATCTTATAATCGAACTAGAAACACGTATGCAAAAATTGGGTAAGATCGGTTCAGATTCAGATATAGCCCCCATACAAATGTCGCTCCCGATTTGACATTTTCCGTTCTAGAAACGATATATTGTACCCGGTTTTCTTTAAAATTTGCACAACATTTATAATAGAACTAGAAACACCTATGCTGAAAGTGGGTATGATCGGTTCAGATTTAGATATAGCCCTCATACAAATGTTGTTCCCGAATGTTTAACCGATTTTGGCCAAATTTTACATATTATATTTTACCAATAAACAGACATGGTGAAAGCGCGTCACATCGTTCCTGTTTTCAATATACCCCCATACAAATGTCCTTTCTGATTTAACATTTTTTGTCAAACACATACATTTACAGGATGTAAAAATCCTTCCCGATTTCAATTTTTTACCGAATTGAATTGTAATGAGATAGAAAGTGGAGTGTATCTGTAGTTGGCTCCGTCCGTCTTTCGGCTTTCCTTACTTGTTTGGGTGATGTCCATATGTCCATACTTTTGTATGACTTTGGTATACTACTGTATAATTTGTATTTGTCTGTCGGACAATTGGATCAATTACCATATTATTTACCATATTCGTTAAATTTGACTAAAGATGAATTTATAGCATATAAATTATATTCATATAATTTATATAATTTGTATGAACTACATAAAATTGCTCCCATGAAATACCTGGGTTTAGTAATCAAAGCGAGGTACATACGCAGGGAGTGGTGTAGGGTATTATATAGTCGGCCCCGCCCGACTTTAGCCTTTCCTTACTTGTTCTTTATGTGGGATTAGAAGCAGCTGCAATGTGGATACTTTTTTGTTTGTTTTATAAAATAAAATGGGGTTTCTTTAAAAAATATGCAATATTATAATTATTGACAAAAATACTCCACTAAATATTATTGATTGAACAGCCGGAGTCGAAACATTTTAAAATGCTGGAGTTTCATGATAAAAAAGTTGTCAAAATAAGGAAATAATAAAGTTAAAAGCTATTAGTGTGATTTCATTTTTTGGTAGACCTTTTTTGGGAGGTGCCCATATTATATTTCACCTATAAACATACATGGTGAAAGCGGGTCACATCGTTCCAGGTTTTAATATAACCCCATACAAATTGTCTTTCGATTTAATTTTTTTCAAACACATACATTTACAGAATACTTTTTTATAAATTGGCAGAACGCGTCATATTTTACCATGAAACATAAATTATAAGAGTGGGTCGCAATGTTCCATGATTAGAACTCATACAAAAATTCTTCCCTATTTATTTTTTTTAAATGTATCGTGTATAATTTCTTGTTTCATAATAAATTTGTTTACTACTTGAAATACAAGGATCTCTCACTTTTCTCTTATATTCGCAGACGATACCAACAATATCAATACGTGTTCCAAAGTTATTATATTTGGACTAAACTAGAACCACTTACAACTTTGACCTAAGGTAAACGTAATATTGGATCATGAATACTGGTTTGTTAATGATGATCTGCAAAACATTTCATCGTCGAGTCAATCCGTCAGTCGCATCGCTCCTGAAAACAGCTCTAAAAATAATCAATTCGTCATTTTCCTTCCAAATACGCTGGTGGCGGTCGCTTGCATATATATTATGTGTATGTGTCGTCATCCACAATAAATGGTCAACGGCGCCGTGTTTTCTTCTGTCAATAAGAAATGTATATATATAGTTTTGCTGTGTTCGTAAAGATTTTTAGTTAATTTGCTGTCACTAAAAAAAGCGTTCTTTGGGACTGGCGATAATATTAAAAGTGGCGTATTATACAAAATTCGCACCGCAAAAGAGGCTACTTTGCACTATGAAAACCCGGTTGATCCCGACATAAAATACAAATAGTACGTATTTTTGTAATATATAGCAGAGTATCACAATGTTGAAAATAAAAAAAAAATTCGGTAAATTTTTCAGTATGACCTTCGTTTTCTTCGATTTGCAACTAAAATTCTTTCATTGGTGTTAATACACATCACCTTTTTTATTGGTCACAATCCAGGACACACATTCCCTTCAAGTTATCTGGTGATCCTTCGTTTTTAACACTCTTGTCTTTACGAGGACTGTTATAAAAATTAATGGAGTGTAGCGTGTATTTTATAGCCATTGTCAGCCCATAGTGATGTCATGACAAACCTTTTGTTTTCTTTACATTTCATCGGGTAGACGAGCGCGTGTTAAAGCGCCAGCCTTTTTTTGTGTTGCCTTGTGTTGTGGTAAAACGCTAATGACAATCTTGTCAAAACATTTGTTTAAACAGATGGCACCGGCTTTAAATGCCTTGATTTCGGCTACACTTGCCTTTCATGACATATTCCACAAACAGAAGTTGCTCGAGGCCGCAACGGAATGAATGGAAAGAAAAAACAATTTTGGATTAAAATCCACTTGAATCCTTTTCACTCCTTTCCAAACAAAACAAAAGCTGAAAACAAACCTCAAATCGGGACGAGGAAACAAACACCAAAAAGTAGATGCTTGTGGTCTAAGCAAACAACTTAAAGAGGAATTTGAACAAAATTAAGCAGATAATTCAGCCATTTTTGTCATTTGTCCTGTTCGCGGAGATGACAAAAGGACACAAGTGGTTGGCAATGTTTTTAAGTTTTAAGCCCCGCAATTGTCTGGTTTGCTAAACATAGGGAGGCGCAAAGACCTAATAAAAAATAATAAGGCTAAATGTCAATTGCTTTATTGGTCTAGGATGCAGTATTATCACTTCCATATTTGACACATTGAACGCAAGAGTGGACTAATCGACAAAAAAACTAAAATACCGCTTTAGACTCATTTTTAACCAGACAAAGTCTGTCTGGCCCGACTATACGATACCGCCATTACAAGTACCTAGACCTCATTTTGTTCCTAAAAACAGATATTTAATTAATACCTAACGTTAGTTTAATTTGTTTAATTCACTTCCAATACTTTTTTGGGAATACCCTATACTAGGGTTTTGTGTCTTTGCGCTTTTGTTTGTAACACCCCAAACGTATCGTTTGTTATACTGATCAACTTAGAATCACTTTCTGAATGATTTAGCTATATCCGTATCTGTACGTCTCACTGTGGGGCCTTTGCTCGGAAACAGTGGCAAAAGTAAAAAAAAATTATAAAAGCTTGTGGCAAAACTAAAAATCAAAAATCCGAAAGCCAATCCCAAATCGGACAAAAAATGTGGTTTATAGAGCCGCTCAAAGTAGATTATTTTTCTCCGAACAAAAGAAAAAACAAAAAGTGAAAAATTATAAGATTCACAATTGAGTTACAGACAAATTATCTATCCAATCTTGGTGCCATGTTAGATTTAAATTAATTAGAGTAGACTAATTAATTTGGCTGCCGATACTTGCCTATTCGGATGTTATCACAATAAACGTGTGACACTTCTCGAATAAAGTGATTATTTTCATATTACACCGTACGACAATTTCAAAAATCGTTACACTTCAACCGAATGGTATACGTATGAAATTATATACTATGACTGACTTGCAATTTCGTAAGTGTTAATTGAATATTTGTTTGCGCAGTTGTGCAAAATGTGGGCGGAAATGGAAAATTGGGTGTGGTACCTCTCATGCGAAATTAAGATCTATTATTTACTATATTCACTTCTATGACACCGACAGTTCTAAAATTTTATTTTACTAATAATCTGGGTAGTTGTGCAAAAACTAGGCGGTATTAGAGAAGTGGGCGTCGTACATACCATACAAAATTAGGAAATGTTATGGTGTATTGTCGCATATATGACACCAAGAGTACTGAAATTTTGTGTGCGATCATTAAGTTTTAACTTACATAGGTAAAATACAAATGGGTGGCGTTTTAATGATGGGCCTGACACCTCCCTTAAAAATTAATTAACAATATACTTCCGTTGCACAGCAGAAAGTATTTTGTAATTTGTACATGTCTATTACTTATCACAAAAAAAAATCTATATGAAACCGAATTTTAATTTTTCGGTTTTTTTGCCTGGAGAGCTTATGGGATTCAGCCAATTAAATACAATTATATTGCTAAATATATGAACATGCTATACTGTTAAATATATGAACAACTGCAAGCCAATTGTTCAAAGATTGCCATATTTGGATAGAATATGAATGAATCGTGGAGGAAATATATGAAATTCGTCACGATGGATTTTAACGCCCTTTTTATACCCTCCACCTCCAGGATGGGGGTATATTCACTTTCTCATTCCGTTTGTAACACCTTGAAATATTCATCGGAGACCCCATAAAGTATATATATTCTGGGTCGTGGTAAAATTCTAAGACGATTTAGGCATGTCCGTCTGTCTGTCTGTCTGTCTGTTGAAAGCACGATAGCGGCCGAACGAAACGAGCTAGGAGGTTCAAATTTTTCCTAAATGTGTCTTATGGTTGTAGATCGCTTGTCATTGAAAGTGGACGAAATCGGCCCAGAGGGAAAAATATTTCCCTCACAAGGACTGAAAATACCCCTAATATTTAGAGAATTGCAGCATGTTTTTTTGAACATATTAGCTTGTATTTACTTGATATTTGCAATGCGCATTCCCTTTATAGCATAAAAGGGCACCATAGAGTGACTTTTATTTGTAGGGTGCGAAATGGGACAAAAAATTCGTACTTTTAAATGGGGATAGAGGGATAAAAATAGTACCAACCTAACGGCTGCACCTAGAATAATGAAATTCGATATATACATTCCTCCTATTGCGTAGACACGTAAAATAAAAGAACTTTCCAAAATTCGTACTTTTTGGGGTTCAAATGGAAAAAGGGGATAAAAATAGTACCTACCAAATGACAGCAGCTAGAATCATGAAATTCGGAGTATACACTACTCTGACTGCATAGACACGAAAAATAAAACGTTTTTTTCAAATTCGTACTTTCAAGGGATACAATGGCTACAGGGGATAAAAATAGTACCAACTAAACGAATACAGCTAGAATGACGAAATTCAGTGTGTACGTCCCTCTAATTGTGTAGATACGTAAAATAAAGAGATTTTAGATAGTCGTACTCTTGAGGGCGCAAAATTGGAAAAAGGGGATAAAAATGGTACCAACAAAATGGCCACTGATAGAATCATGGAATTCTGTGTATACATTCCTCTGACTGCATAGCCACGTAAAATATTTTTTTCCAAATTCGTGCTTTATTTTTTTGTTTTTACGACAAAAAATGTTAGAATCAAGAAGTTGTCTTATACTGCGTACATGAGAGATAAGGTATTTTCAAAATGTATACTTTTGAAATTAAAATAGGATGGAAATACAACCAACCAAACGACTGTAGCTGAAAATACACTCTCTATCCCCCAATATTTAGGGTATTTATGATTGCTCCCTTATATTTACTTTATGAATTGAAGTATTATATCCATATATAGTATACAAATATTGGTAGCCTTGGCTTATTAATTAAATTTCTTATTTTCATACAGTTAAAATTTGTCGCGGACATTCCTCTTGTAGCTTGGAAGCACCACAAAGAAAATAAAAGTTTTAGCGGGCGAAATGGGACAAAAAGGGATAACATATGGTACCAATGATACGACAACAGCTAGAATCATGAAATTCGGTGTGTACATCCCTCTAATCTCATCCCTCTAATTGCATAGACACGTAAAATAGAGGGATTTTTCGAAATTCGTACTTTTAAGGGATACAGTTAAAAGAGGGATAAAAATGGGACCTACCAAACCGCTGAAGTTGAAATTATGAAATTCGGTGTATACATTCTGAATATGAACACTCGAAAAAGGGTTTTTTCGAAATTTGTACATTTGGGCGGAGAATGGGGTGAATGGGGATATCTTTAAAATTAATACTTTTCTTATCACTTTGTCTGTATCTGAAAATGCTTCTTTCTTATTGCGACTGACAATCGCCTAATATTTAGGCATGTTCACTTTCACAATTTCAGCATTTTATTTATATATAGTAGTAGATTTTAAACAGTGCGCATAAGTATACATTATAATTTGAAATAGTAAACAAATATAGTAATGTGCATAAAAATATCACAATTTTCGTAATATGGTACTGTGCTTCTATGTAAAGTCGACATCCTTTAATCTGTTGGTATTACTGTGGAATGCACTCCGTGGTGGAGGGTATATAAGATTCAGCCCGGCCGAACTTAACGCCTTCTTACTTGTTATTTTTATATATGGAAATTTCTTTAGTCATGTTAGTAGTATGTTACGTTAGATCAAAATTAACTGAGAAATGATTAACGTTTGGTAATAAAAAAGTATATGTAATGTTTTTGAAAATAAAGAAAACCTATTTTCGACGTTTGATTTTAAAGCTCACCGTAAGTTTAGGGTCAAATTCCTGGAATCAGTTTAAAGCTTGTGATTTTTCCTGTACAACAATATTTTACTTTTGTAATTTTATTCTCTAGTACAGAAGTTATGATTTTTGCAACGAAAAAAGTAAAAAGACCCCACTGTGCTTCTGCCCGGATGTCTTCCATCCGTCTTTCAACCCATCTATTTATATATGTATTTTTTATAAATGTCTCTTCCGATTTGACTTTTTCCGCTTTATAATGTAGACATTTTAAATGATTATTTTCAAATTTGACACACAGTTTACATGCCCGCACCCACAAATTGCAACCGTATAATGTGTATGCACGAACACATAGTGTTATATTGAACCATGTTTTGATATAGCTCCCATACAAATTTTACCAACCATAAACAAATGTTTATGTGTCCTCATAGTTTACATAAGTACATATGTAGATCAGGTTATTTTTTTGTATTTTTTCAAAATTTGTAATAAACAATGGAAAATCTGTTAAAAAACTAGCTCGGTATATTGGGATGTCAAAATTCGGAAATTGCGAAGCCACCTGACAAAGTCTTTCATGATAGAGGTAATAGATGTCACCATGCCATAATAATATTGGAAATAAAATAGCATTCTATAAAATAGAGATGCAAAATGTTCTTAAGCCAGGACTATATCCTAAGTTAAATCAAATATTGATTACAGCCCGAATAAAAAAAACAAAAGAAATTAAAAGTTTTTGAAAATTGTCATTACTTTAAGATATCAAAAACAAGTAACGAAAGGCTAATGTCGGCCGGGGCACAGTGGAATATTTTCATACAAGCTGCGGCAAAAATTAGAAGGAATAGAGCTAGAAACTATAAATTTCGCACACATCCCTTATATCGTCAAATTAGATCAAAAACAAATTTTTGTTTAAATCCGCCCAGAACCACGCCCACCTCCCATGTTAGTTAATATGAAAAAAAGTCATAAATTTCTTATTTTAATATATATGTGAATACAACTCATTACCAGTGATTTCATTTGAGTCCACAATTAAATAAAAATTGTCAGTGCCACGCCCACATATTTTTTTTTAATTTTTTACGATTTTCGAAATTGTTTATAAAAATTATTTTATTTTGTAATCGATGACACACGGCTATTATAGCTTTACACTCAACTTAATAATGTTTACATGCGCTCGCATGCCATACAACCTTACATCCCTAAATTAGGCTATAAACAAATTTTCCTAAATACACTAACAGAGAACACCGAAGAAATTATTGCTTCATTTTTGGCTTAGAAGGTTTTACCATTTCAGTAATTAAATCGATGTTGGCAGCTATAAGCAGAATAGTCTTTTTAAAATGAATAAATAAGACAATAGTTTAACAATATTTGTAAATACCAAGGCATCGGTCGGCCTCGCGAATTTAGTTTTATACTGTAGAAAATTACCAATAATGAATAAATACAATCTTCTGGTAAACCTCTGTCTGAATGTATTTACACTTGTTTTAAAAGGCAAAAGAACATCTCAAGAGCTCATATTTTCTACGAACTAGACGAAATTTCAGTACGATACATGGTTTCCCAGGTACATCCCAATGAAATAACTTCTCTTATGATGAAATTTGCAGCAATTTATCATTTATGAACTTTAAATGCATTCATACCTAAAATTACCAGCCATATTGACAAAATATTTTAGAATATGCTTAATAAGAATGTTCTTTGCAAATCTCTATCAGTAACGTTGAGATTTGGGCGAATGAAATTTGGGAGTTTTTGCCGCTGATAATACACTGTGCGGAGCCGACTATATGATACCCTACAGCACTCCCTGCATTTATAACTGCTTTTGTTTACTAAACAGATTTATATTAGTCTCCATACAAATATCCCTATAATTTACTCTATTACTTCACATACACATTATACTTAGGATTATGACAAAATTTTCACGATCATGTTATATTTGAACAGTTTTCGCGATAGTGGACCACATGGGTCCATGTTTTAATATAGCCTCCACATACAAATGTATCTCCGATTTATACTATTACTGCTCTAAAATGCACATTTCACATTTGATCTTTATTAAATTTCCCACACCATGTTATAACTAGAAACACCTACTATTAAGGTCAACAATTGTATGGGTCCATGTTTTGATATAGCCCCATACAAATGGCTTTACATTTGATTTGAAATATTACCACAACTGAAATCGGATCTTGATCAAATTTTGCATATCAGGTTATATTCTATTACACTGTGCGACAGCCCAAAAACTGTGGGAAGTGTTATTATTTTTCGTGTAGGTATTGTCGAGAAGAACAAGAATCTGTATTTGAAATTTGCCAGACACCCCCAAAATCTTTCTTACCTTTGCACACTTATAAGCCTGTAGTTTAGTTGGTTAACAACCGAGTTTCACTTTCATATCGAACTTGAAAAGAAGACACCTGGAGCATTCGGTCGATATATAGCTTATTTAAGAAAAGTTAAGAAATATGTGTGATTTTTTCAACAAAAACATTTTTTAAACAATTTTATGTCATATTTTTTCACATCATTTTGTTTGGTAACCGTACAACATGTAAAATTATTTTATTATTTATTTATGGGGAAATAGTTCAAAAATTGGTTTGGATTGGATTTTTTATTAAATTTATTAAATTTTTATTAAAATGCATTTTGTTACCACTTTTACCTGCATTGATGAATTTAAAATATTTTTATTGGACCTTAACTCTTAAAATTATGAGAGATTTGAACTGGAGTGATCAAAACTTGTATTTTTTCAACAACTTTGTTTAAGCGAAAACGACAATAACTCGGTCAATTACTGACGGCTATTTAAAAACAAAGCGGCATTTTACTCCATGCTAAATGTGTTGTTTAAATAACTCTACTAGTGGTACGGTTAACAAACAAATTAATGTTCAAACATATGGTCAAAGTTGAAAAATGACCAAACATTGTTTAAACAAGTAAGGAAAGTCTAAAGTCGGGCGGGGCCGACTATATAATACCATACACCACTCCCTGCGTATGTACCTCGCTTTGATTACTAAACCCATTTATTTTATGGGAGCAATTTTATGTAGTTCATATAAATTATACAGTATAAATTATACTATAAATTCATCTTTAGTCATATTTAACGAATATTGTTAATAATATGGTAATTGATCCAATTATCCGACAGACAAATACAAATTATACAGTAGTAATAGGATGAATCGGACCGACAATTCAAAAGGGGTCTAAAACAACATTTTGGGGCTGGTCCAAAATATGGGCCTATATATTTATCATTCACGGTAGGTATTCATATCATGATCTGCAAAATTTGATGAAGATACGATGTAAGATGTAGTTTCTAGAGCTGTAATAGATCAGAATGGGACCCCATTTGGGTTATACCAAAGTATGGACATATGGGCATCTCCCAAACAAGCAAGGAAAGGCTAGAGACGGACGGACTTTCTATCTCATTACAATTCAATTCGGTAAAAAAGTGAAATCGGGAAGGATTTTTGCATCCTGTAAATGTATGTGTTTGACAAAAAATGTTAAATCGGTGAGGCCATTTGTATGGGGGTATATTGAAACCTGGAACGATTTGACCCGCTTTCACCATGTATGTTTATTGGTGAAATATAATATATAAAGTTTGGCCAAAATCGGTTAAACATTCGGGAGCAACATTTGTATGAGGGCGATATCTAAATCTGAACCGATCTTACCCAATTTTTGCATACGTGTTTCTAGTTAGATTATAAGATATTGTGCCAAATTTAAAGAAAATCGGGTGCAAGATGTTGTTTCTAGAGTGGAGGGAGTGACATTTGTATGGGGGCTATATCTAAATCTGAACCGATCTTACCCAGTTTCAGCATAGGTGTTTCTAGTTCGATTATAAAATGTTGTGCCAAATTTAAAGAAAATCGGGTACAATATGTGGTTTCTAAAGCGGAAAAAGTGAAATCGGGAGCGACATTTGTATGGGGGCTATATCTAAATCTGAACCGATCTTACCCAATTTTTGCATACGTGTTTCTAGTTGGATTATAAGATGTTGTGCAAAATTTAAAGAAAATCGGGTACAATATGTCGTTTCTAGAGCGGAAAATGTCAAATCGGGAGCGACATTTGTATGGGGGCTATATCTAAATCTGAACCGATCTTACCCAATTTTTGCATAGGTGTTTCTAGTTGAATTATAAGATGTTGTGCCAATTTTAAAGAAAATCGGTTACAATATGTGGTTTCTAAAGCGGAAAAAGTCAAATCGGGAGCGACATTTGTATGTGGGTTATATCTAAATCTGAACCGATTTCCTCCAAATTCAATACCGATGGTCCTTGGCCAGAAAAAATATATTCTGCCAAGTTTCATGACAATTGCGACCTGTAGAGTGCGAACAAGCTTAGATGGACAGACAGACATCGTTAAATCGACTCAGCTGGTGATTCTAAGCCGATCGGTATACTTAAGGGTGGGTCTAGCTCGATTATTTCTTGGTGTTACAAACATTTGGCGCGAAACTAACTTATAACACCCTAGACCACGAAGTGGTGTAGGGTATAAAAATGTATTTGCTGGAGAAAAGCACACATATTTCTTAAGTTTTCTTAAATAATCTATATACCGATCGAAAGCTCCAGGTGTCTTATTTTAAAATCGACGTGAAAGTGAAAATCGATTGATAACCGACTAAGTTACAGGCTTATAAGTGTGAAAAGGTACGAAGAACTGTTTTTTACCCGTAACTCAATATTTTGGGAGTGTCTGGCAAATTTCAAATGCAGATTCTTGTTCTACTCGACAATACCTACAAGAAAAATAATATCACTTCCCAGAGTTTTCTACTTCATTCTTCTTTGCAGCACAGTGTTATCGCTGCATTTGTTATCGGATCTTGATCAAATTGGTTTACATAGAACTCAAGATTCATTACACCCAAGAATCTTTTCTTTACACCAACGTAACCTCATTAAAGAACTGTTTCATTGGAATGAAGCATTTTTCTTTCAATGTAGTCATCATTTCTGGCCCACGCCGGTCTTCATAAGCGGTATATTCCGCGGTTCTTCAACAAAACCACGTCCAAGTGAACATAATTTGTTCACTCCACACTAATAATCATTTCCATGAACCTCAGTGTATCTGTATCTGTAGCATAAAGTTGTTTTGTATTCCTTTTTTGGTAGTTGAATAACTGTGTGCGAATGTGTTGATAACATTTTGTCCTTCCCTGACTGCGTCGCTAACCGCCTCTTGGTCCTTGGTTTCGCTTTTGTTCTACTGTTTCTAATTAAAACCACAAAATTACGAAAACAATGAGCATTTTACACACTAATTAAAACACAAAACTTCTAAGACTTTAATCACATTTTACGTTTAAATTATGTATACGCGGGTGGAGAACAAGCTAAATACATTTCATTAATGAAATGCAAACTATTATTTAGCATTCAGTTGATGATGTAGCTGTCGGCGCTTGTGCTCTTGCTGGTATTGTTATGTTTTAGATTCATTTCATTCACTTCAGAGGCTGTGTTACCTTCAATTGATGCTCTGTTGCCATTTCCATATCCACCCACTGTGTTTGCTTTATAGTGCTTCCATATGAATATAAATGCACAGAAATGTCAAAAGCAACGCTAACACCACTCGACTTCGTTCATCCGGTATCACAGTTCCCAAATCAACCGCTCTCGCATAATCGTATATAACTAGCTTAGACATTTTCATCAAATCATTGACACACAATTGAAAACATTGATCACAACATTGTGATAACAATTACTGCTATTTGCGAAACCCCTCAATTCCACAATAACCACCGGGTGGCAAATTAACCAACTTAAAAGGAATCCTTTTTCAACATTTTGTGATTTTGATTATTTCTCTGCTGATGTGTTGTTGTGTATGGTTGCCTGTGATGGGGGGCATGCATCACATTATAAGCACATGATGTTACTGCCACTAATACGAGTGCCATCACCACTACTTTCATAACACGCGGAGCAACAGCGTGTGGCCCAGAGATTATGACATGTCCATTCTTTATATTGTTTCAAAATTCATGTGAATTTGTTGCCAATAGTTCGGTGAAGGTTTGTCACATAATAAAGAAGAAAAAATAGACAGCTAAAAAATTTTTTATCTTTCTTTTGCTTTTTTCGTAAAGAAGGCACAATTTAGAAATATCCTTCCAGAATGAGTCTGTTAACATTTCAATATAAAAAAATATTTTTAAAAAATCCCAAATCGCAAAACAAGGCGTGGGAAATGTTTAGTATATTTGTTAACCACATGCTTGGTTGATTGTATCAATTTCCGATACCTCGTTATATATTTATTGATTTACAAGGGCACTGCTCCGTGGGATTAGGAATGGCTCGACTTTCTATCCTTCGTCTTCGTTGTCGAAGCTGTGACAGTGATAGTTGCCAATGACAAGTTAGAACTGCGATCATACGTTCCTTCTTGTTTCGCTTAGAAAGCCTCCGGTACGATTTTGTACCATCCACTATAAAATGGGGGTATTCCATTTATAACAGCAGAAGATCCTATAATGTATATATTTTCTTGATCGTTTCATCTTTCCGTCCAACACAACCATGCTGTGCAAAAAATTGACTTGTGCGTAGCTTTTGTCTTCTGTTGTTGTGGCCGTCGCTCGAAGAATGTAAGTATGTTAGTTCTAAATCCATTTCACGACTTTTTAATGAGTTTGAGCCATGTCCGTCCGTTCGTCTGGCTGGCTGGGGTACACGATAACTCTCGAAAGGAGTTGAGGAATCGATTCAAACTTTGCACATGGTAATATTTTTCCCAAACTTAGTTTAAGATCGAAGATGGGGGAATTGCCACTCTCCTTCTGGTAACTCCCACAAAAATAGCCCATATTCCTATGTTACATTAAAACGTATATAACTTCCACACGAATTTTCGGAATCAGCTAAGTTTTGGGTTTTGATAATGTTTTTTATACCCTACACCACTTCGTGGTCTAGGGTATTATAAGTTAGTTTCGTGCCAAATGTTTGTAACACCAAGAAATAATCGAGCTAGACCCACCTTTAAGTATACCGATCGGCTTAGAATCACCAGCTGAGTCGATTTAACGATGTCTGTCTGTCCGTCTGTCCGTCCGTCCGTCCGTCTGTCCGTCCGTCCGTCCGTCTGTCCGTCCGTCCGTCCGTCCGTCCGTCCGTCTGCTGTCCATCTAAGCTTGTTCGCACTCTACAGGTCGCAATTGTTGTCCGATTGTCATGAAACTTGGCAGAAGTTATTTTTTCTGGCCAAGGACCATTGGTATTGAATTTGGAGGAAATCGGTTCAGATTTAGATATAGCCCCCATACAAATGTCGCTCCCGATTTGATATTTTCCGCTCTAGAAACAACATATTGTACCCGATTTTCTTTAAATTTGGCAGAACATCTTATAATCAAACTAGAAACACGTATGCAAACATTGGGTAAGATCGGTTCAGATTTAGATATAGCCCCCATACAAATGTCGCTCCCGATTTGACATTTTCCGCTCAAGAAACGACATATTGTACCCGATTTTCTTTAAATTTGGCAGAACATCTTATAATCGAACTAGAAACACGTTTGCAAAAATTGGGTAAGATCGGTTCAGATTTAAATATAGCCCCCATACAAATGTCGCTCCCGATTTGACATTTTCCGCTCTAGAAACGACATATTGTACCCGATTTTCTTCAAATTTTGCAGAACATCTTATAGTCGAACTAGAAACACCTATGCAAAAATTGGGTAAGATCGGTTCAGATTTAGATATAGCCCCCATACAAATGTCCCCCGATTTGACATTTTCCGCTCTAGAAACGACATATTATACTCGATTTTCTTTAAATTTGGCACAACATCTTATAATCCAACTAGAAACACATATGCAGAAATTAGGTAAGATCGGTTCAGATTTAGATATAACCCCCATACAAATGTCGCTACCGATTTGATATTTTCCGCTGTAGAAACAACCCGATTTTCTTTATGTTTTGCAGAACATTTTATAATCCAACTAGAAACACGTATGAAAAAATTGGGTAAGATCGGTTCAGATTTAGATATAGCCCCCATACAAATGTCGCTCTCGATTTGACTTTTTCCGCTCTAAAATCCACATATTGTACCCGTTTTTCTTTCAAATTGGCACAACATCTTATAATCCAACTAAAAAACCTATGATGAAAGTGGGTAAGATAGGTTCAGATTTAGATATAGCCCTCATACAAATGCTGCTCCCGAATGTTTAACCGATTTTGGCCAAATTTTACATATTATATTTCACCAATAAACAGACATGGTGAAAGCGGGTCACATCGTTCCAGGTTTCAATATACCCCCATAGAAATGTCCTTTCCGATTTAACATTTTTTGTCAAACACATACATTTACAGGATGCAAAAATCCTTCCCGATTTCACTTTTTTACCGAATTGAATTGCAATGAGAATTGTTTGAGTGATGCCCATATGTCCATACTTTGGTATGACTTTGGTACACTACTGTATAATTTGTATTTGTCTATCGGACAATTGGATCAATTAAGATATTATTTACCATATTCGTTAAATTTGACTAAAGTTGAATTTATAGCATATAAATTATATGAATATAATTTATATAATTTGTATGAACTACATAAAATTGCTCCCATGAAATACCTGGGTTTAGTAATCAAAGCGAGGTACATACGCAGTGAGTGGTGTAGGGTATTATATAGTCGGCCCCGCCCGACTTTAGCCTTTCCTTACTTGTTTTATATTCACTTTAAGTGTACTTAATATGACGGGTTTTGCCACGCCGATTCCAGTACCTCCCATACAAATCACGCAAAACTACGTAAAATTAAAGCTGTTATAAATTCTATACTGATGATCGCAATACCATGAAATTTGATATTTAGCAATGCTTTTATTGTGGTTATATTCGCATGGAATATGGGTGATATTGCTACACCCCTTCTGGTACCTCCCACACAAAGTGGCATAAACTTTGGTTACAATAAAACCGACATAACATCCATATGGGTAGTCATAATCATTTGCAATTGATATTTAATTTTTATACCCTACACCACTTCGTGGTCTAGGGTATTAAAAGTTAGTTTCGCGCTAAATGTTTGTAACACCAAGAAATAATCGAGCTAGACCCACCTTTAAGTATACCGATCGGCTTAGAATCACCAGCTGAGTCGATTTAACGATGTCTGTCTGTCCGTCCGTCCGTCTGCTGACCATCTAAGCTTGTTCGCACTCTACAGGTCGCAATTGTTGTCCGATTGTCATGAAACTTGGCAGAAGTTATTTTTTCTGGCCAAGGACCATCGGTATTGAATTTGGAGGAAATCGGTTCAGATTTAGATATAGCCCCCATACAAATGTCGCTCCGGAATTGACTTTTTCCGCTTTAGAAACCACATATTGTACCCGATTTTCTTTAAAATTGACACAACATTTTATAATCGAAATAGAAATACCTACGCTAAAAGTTGGTAAGATCGGTTCAGATTTAGATATAGCCCCCATACAAATTTCGCTCCCTATTTCACTTTTTCCGCTTTAGAAGCCACATATTGTACCCGATTTTCTTTAAAATTGGCACAACATTTGATAATCGAACTAGAAACAACTATGCTGAAAGTGGGTAAGATCGGATCAGATTTAGATATAACCCCCATACAAATGTCGGTCCCGATTTGACTTTTTCCGCTCTAGAAACCACATATTGAACCCGATTTTCTTTAAAATTGGCACAACATTTTATAATCCAACTAGAAACACCTATGATGAAAGTGTGTAAGATCGGTTCAGATTTAGATATAGCCCCCATACAAACGTCGCTCCCGATTTGACTTTTTCCGCTCTAGAAACCACATATTGAACCCGATTTTCTTTAAAATTGGCACAACATTTTATAATCCAACTAAAAACACCTATGATGAAAGTGGGTAAGATCGATACAGATTTAGATATAGCCCCAATACAAATGCTGCTCCCGAATGTTTAACCGATTTTGGCCAAACTTTACATATTATATTTCACCAATAAACATACATGGTGAAAGCGGGTCACATCATTACAGGTTTCAATATACCCCATATAAACGTCCTTTCCGATTTAACATTTTTACTTTATTATTTATCATATTCATTAAATTTGATTAAAGATGAATTTATAGTATAATTTATATGAACTACATAAAATTGCTCCCATGGAATACCTTGGTTTAGTAATCAAAGCGAGGTATATACGCAGGGAGTGGTGTAGGGTATTATATAGTCGGCCCCGCCCGACTTTAGCCTTTCCTTACTTGTTTTGGTATATTTTACCCAATGTTTGCAATGCTTAGTTTTTCGTCTAATGAAGCTCATATTAAGAAACGCGATTACAATTTGCTCAATTCTTTTCATATCGAAATTTCTATTCAATCACAATTCAATAACCAAGCACTGTACGCCAGCTACCAGTTAGTTGTACACTCACACATCAGCCCATTATCGCCATGATGAGAAATCATGGCAGTGCTTAGAGCTCATTGTTCACATGGCGAAGGTTCGTCGTCGTCGGTTGCTGGTTGCTACAGAGACAAGTACGTAAACGTTAATTTTATAGCATACATTTAGGTGCTGGTTTGGTACTTAGCCACACATGAGCAACCGCACACTCGCACGCAACACACTATAGGACATAAGCACACACACACATGAACATGCGCAAAGAAATACACACTCATAAAAATGTTAACTTGAGTACATAAGATGTATCTTTAAATAAAATTTCGCAATAAATATGTGAGTGGGTGGGTGAGTGAAGGAGTTTGTTTTGGCTTTTGCCTTCGTCCACAACAACTCGCATGAAAATTATGCTGAGATGATGGCAAACATTAAATGAAGCCGCAAGGACATCATGTTAAGACGTAATGTTCAAAATGAAGAGAACCTTAAGGGGTATTTAAAGAGCTTTCCATTTGATGGCAAAATGCACCTGCTTATATCTGATGTTATTTTGTTTGAGCTACTAAAGTGCAGGTAGAAATTTCATAAAATATATGCTCGAAATGATGTGAATTAAATGCCAACTGCTAGCAGGATTTACAAAAAGAAGATTTTTTAAAGGCAATTGTAGGTATAAGACTCTCGTAGCTTGCATTACACTCAACATTCATTCTAGAACAAAATAAGTCAAGTCGCGGGTGGCGTATGTTGTATGGTGAGTATATTTAAATCTTAACCGATTTCACCGGACGGAAGTCCTTGACATCCAAAAATGTTATGCCAAGTTTTGTTTGGGTCGGACAGTTGTTGCGACATGCACTTTGATTACAAAAATACATGGGCATACTGATGAACAGTCGAACATGGACTCATCGATCGGGATAATAAACGACGAATTTAACTAGCTTCCTTTTCCAAGCAAATGCAGAAAGGCACTGTGGAATGTACAATAAAATAAGAAAATAAACAAGTAACAAGACTCTAAGTTCGGCCGCGTCGAAGCTTGTATACCCTCCACTAAGGATTGCATTCCACAGTATCGCCGCAATAGTTGTGGCTGTCGACTTAACGCATAAGTGCAGTAAAATATTAGGGAAATTATGATACTTTTGCTAATAGCGATATTTGTTAAATAAATATTGCTGTTTCATTACTATATTTTTGAATTAGAACCCAGCAAAAAAATGGAAGTACTTCCATAGGAAGCACATTTTAAACGCATTTTCCCGCTTTTAAGAAGTTCTTTTAAATAAATTCCAAAAAAGTCGATAATATGCTAATATTCCTTAACATTTTATGAATATCATTTTCACAACTTAAAGGGAACGGCTTTTTAGTATGGGGTCACAAATGTATGGTGTCCGCTTTGCACCCAGAAGGTTTCGGGTTCGAATCGTGGCTCGTGAAAAAACTTTTTATATATTTGTTTTTACTTTTATAAATAAACAATGTTTAATTTTGTACAATTTTAATCATTTAAAAATGCTTGCTTAAAATATACAATTTTATTGCTTTTTATGTACTTAAATTATTTTATATTTTTATTAATTATGTATACTACTTAATATCAGTAAAATTTATTTAATGCAAATTTAATTTAATACTAACATGCGTTATACATTAATTCATACTAAATAAATATTTTAAGTTCCCTATTGTCAGTTCTAACGAACAAAATGTTTAGCTTTAGTTAATCAGCACTCACAACAGAGGATAGCTGAGATGGTTAGTAGGTCGTAGTAGCAACCAGAAGGTCCACTGTTCTACCCCCGCTAGCGGCGGATTTTTAAAACAGAAATGGAAATGTGGTTCCTTTGCAACACTTTAAAATAACTTTTAAGTCTTGCTAAATAAAGGACATCCTCCTATGACAACTCCATCTTAAATTCATTGGTGAAGATCATAATTTTCACTACTTCCGAATCACAAGATGAACATCTTCTTCACTTCTTTGGGTGCTCTCTTTTTGCTGGGAATTAATTAAGTTTTTAAGGGCTTGTGTACGCATTTGTTTTACTTTAATCGTCAAAAAAATGTACATAAATTTCGTACCTATTGAATACTACTGCGGGTATTTTCCTTCTTTATTAGGGAAGAAAATTTTCCTTTCGAACTACCCATTTTCAATTCTAACCTTTCACAAAGTCCAGAGTACAAATATCGAATGTCCTTCCATTTTTATTCTAAAAATCTTCCGCGTTCACAATTGAATGAACAGACCTTACTTTACGATTTTTAATACAGCCCTTTGTTTGACACCAGTTGTATCTACTTTATCCCTTTTTGTCCCAAAATAATAATTAAGAGAAAGCCTTTTATTTTGCGCGTCTACGAAGTGGTAGAAATGTATAAATTGAATTTCGCTAGTCTAGCTGCTCTTCCGTTTAGTTTTCCCTAAAAGTACACATTTACAAAAAATCTTTTATGTTGCCTGAGACTCTATAAAGTATACAAATGATTTTTTAAAAGCTATAGGAAAGTTTTTCAAAAAAAACATAAAATTCAGAAAACTGCATGAAATCTTTATTAGAATCGATAGTACGGTCCATATAATTTAATGTTTGAAGATTATTTCATGTAAATGTTGACCTCAAATAGTCCATCCGCTTAGTCCAATTTTGGTATTTCCACGTTTTTGAGTAACAGAGGCCAATTGCTGCGAACGACGACGAATCGAAAATTGATGGTCATCATTAACACTGGCCGATACAGCTGCGATATTTTCTTCAGTTCGCACTCTACGTAAGCGTGTGGGTGGTTTAATGTCCAACAATGTAAATTTGGTGCGAAATTTAGTCACAATAGCCCGAATAGCCGCTTCAGTGGGTCGATTATACTGACCATAAAATGGAAGCGCGCGATGAACTTTTTTAACAGAGCACGCATTTTGATAATAAAATTCAATAATTTGCAAGCGTTGTTCGTTTGTAAGACGATTCATGGTTAAATTATAGACCAAACTGAAGATGTTTGACAGTGAAACAAAACACGAAACTATTTAAACCAGTGTTGCCAAAAAGATCATAGCTAAACAAGTAAGGAAAGGCTAAAGTCGGGCGGGGCCGACTGTATGATATACTCCACTTTCTATCCGAAAACAATTCAACTCGGTAAAAAAGTGAAAACGGGAAGAATGTTTGTATGTTTCCTAATCATAGGCTAATATTACCTAGTCCAAATTGTCAAATCGGAAATATTTATATCGGTGCTATATCCAAACATGAAATATAGTGACTAACTTTCACAATAAGTTCATCCAGTTCAAATATAACGTGTTAATCTCATTTTGTGAAAATTCGTGCTTTCTGGTGCGGAAAAAGTCTGTCCGAAATTTGTATGGGAAATTCTTGGGGCGAAATTTGTATGGGAGCTATATGTAAATCTGAACTGATGACCCATTTTCACCATGGGCGTTTCCAGTTGAAATATGAGATATTTTGAAAGATTTGAAGAAGATCTGTTAAAATATGTGGTTCATAGAGTCGAAAAAGTGAAATCGGGAGAGAAATTTGTGTGAGAGCTATAAATAAATCTGAACCGATCTGACCAATTTGCGCCATGGCTGTTTATAGAACAAATATACGATATTTCGCCTACTTTGATGAGGATCTGTTAAAATATGTGGCTTCTAGAGCAGAAAAAGTCAAATCGGGAGCGAAATTTTAATGGGAGCTATATATAAATCTGAACCGATCAGACCTATTTTCACCATAGGTGTTCCTAGTTTAAATATAAGATCTTTTGCCAAATCTGAAGACAATCTGATACAATATGTGGTTTCTTGAATGGAAAAAGTCAAATCGGGAGCGACATTTGTACGGGAGTTATATATAAATCTGAAGCGATCTGACCTATATTCACCATGGGTGTTTGTAGTGGAAATATAAGATGTTTTACCAAATCTGAAGACAATCTGATACAATATGTGGTTTCTAGAACGGAAAAAGTCAAATCGGGAGCGAAATTTGTACGGGAGTTATATATAAATCTGAACCGATCTGACCTATATTCACCATGGTTGTTTCTAGTGGAAATATAAGATGTTTTGCCAAATCTGAAGACAATCTGATACAATATGTGGTTTCTAGAACGGAACAAGTCAAATCGGGAGCGAAATTTGTACGGGAGTTATATATAAATCTGAACCGATCTGACCTATATTCACCATCGTTGTTTCTAGTGGAAATATAAGATGTTTTGCCAAATCTGAAGACAATCTGATACAATATGTGGTTTCTAGAACGGAAAAAGTCAAATCGGGAGCGAAATTTGTACGGGAGTTATATATAAATCTGAACCGATCTGACCTATATTCACCATGGTTGTTTCTAGTTGAAATATAAGAGGTTTTGCCAATTTTAAAGAAAATCTGTTGAAATATGTGGTATCTAGAGTGAAAAGAGTCAAATCGGGAGTGAAATTCGTATGGGGACTATATCTAACCCTGAACCGATTTTCTTCAAATTAAATAGCGTTCGTCGCTGTACCGAAAAACTGCGTTGTGCAAAGTTTCAGTTGGTTCTGTCTACAATTGCGACCTGTATCGTGATTACAAGAATAGATGGACGGACGGACGGACATTGCTAAATCGACTCAAAAAGTGATTCTAAGTCGATCGGTATAATTAACAATGGGTTTACCTCGTTTCCTTTTGGGTGTTACAAACAAATGCACAAAGACATAATACTCTCGTGGAGTGTATAAAAATCACCCTTTATATTCACTATCCCGAACAGCAGCAATATTTTCTGCAGTACAATCTGTACGAGTATGCACTGTGTGTTATCATATCTCCTACAGACCCTCAGACTGCTCAAATTTTTGCAAGTTTTTTGTGATTGTACGCACATTTGGACGTTCAATTTGACCGAAAAATGACGAAGTTCTCGATATGCATTTTGATTTGAACGCCTATTTTCATAATAAGCCTGAATATCTTTAACGCGTTGCTCGATTGTGTGCCTTTCCATGGTCAGTCTAAAATTGAGAAATGTCAAATAAAAACTAAACATGACGTTTAGGTGTGGTTCACATTCAGTATCGACCCTTACCATTTACCCACCCTTTTTTTACAATTTTTTATTTTATTTTTCCAAAATCAACCAGTGAAAAATCGTCAGAATAATACTTTTTTCATTAATTTACTAAAACAAGACATAAAAACAAAGAAAACTTCAAGAAAAATACGCAATGGAAAACTATATATTTTTTAAATTTTTTTGATTTTGCAACTACAAAAAATTGGGGTAACATTAATATGTCCATTAACAACTTTTCCTTGGATTTTTCTTTGTTTTTATACCTTGTTTTAATAAACTATTGAAAAAATATCATTGTGATGATTTTTCACTGAAATTCTGACATAAATGTTCCTAATCATCTCTGATTATTTATTTCAATCTGAATCGACACGTGTTAATGTACATGCAGTTGCCAAACGGCATTCGAACAAATAAAACTTTTTTCCAAATCAGATTATCAGTACTTCAAAAAATTAGACCTATTCATCTATATTTATTAAAGTGATTCTTTAAATCTTTACAATGTTATATCACCCGAGGGTGCCTAAAACTATGGCCTGTTATTAGGAAATGTAACTTTGTGAATGAAATATTCGTAATAAATACTGCATTTTGTTGTACAATATTTACATATTTGTTGTACAATATTTACACATTTTCTTAAAGTGGCGACTGTGTGTGTGTGGGCATTGCACATTGCGATATTCGGACGAAGTTTGTAATATTACTTACAAAATTTATCAGAATAGTTTTAATTGGAATCCATAGGAATACGTAATGGACCAATACAAATTGAATTGTGTAGCTTTCAACCGCACACAGTGGTTTCTAATCGATTTTCTGGAAATAATTTGTATTAGATTTCGACCGGAAAGAGCTATTTTAACGAAATTTCATATACTTAGATCAGAAAAAATGCTCTTGAAACACAATTCCTTAAACGGGGAAAATAAATCCAAGAAATCCGATATTTAAAAAAAAATGAGTCGATTTCGGCCCGACTTTAGCATTTCCTTACATGTTTTTAGTTCACTGATGTGGTAATACTTTCTGAGCCTGAACTCCAATTTTCGGTCGTTATACTAGACGTTATTCGTTAGACAAGCAATAACAAGTTTAGTGCAACAAATTGAGTCTACATATTCATTGTGTGATGCTGCCGTGTCAGTGAGACAACGGGTTGGTCGAAGTGACGAAAATATCGATGTCGTTCAGGCGTCCGTAGCAAACGATCCACATCAGTCGATTTCGCGGCGTTCTCAAGAACTGGGCATCGCCAAGACTACTCTATGGGGAATTTTGCGAAAGGATTTTGGAGATTTCAAGCCGATGGATCATTTGACGCGAAATACGTTTTCCGATTTGGCTCTCGAGAAGATACGCTAAGATGATTTCATCGCAAAATCATCTTCAGTGACGAAGCTCATTTTTGGCTCAATGGGTTCGTCAATGAGCAAAATATGTTCTAAGTTCGCGGTATTGCTACCGAAATACTGTATTCTACCGGGAGCTAAAGGAACCCATTCCGTTTGTGTGTGTTGTATACACCAAAACTTCAAACTTATGATTGATGGGCCATCTCTTTCAAGACTAACATCTAATAACCTCCAAATTGTAACTTATAACGACTGTCTCTCAAAAATAATTTGCAACCCCACAACACACGATTATTATCTTCGGCAATGTGTATTGTGCCCTGGATGCGACAACTTAATTAACATAAAATTTTGTTGTATGTGTGTATGAATTTTAAATTATTTATTAATTTTTTCCTGTTTTACCCAAAAAGAATTAAATTTTGGTACATGAATGTGTATTTATATTGAAATACTTATTGGTTTTTTTTCCAGTTTTACCCACAAAGAAATAATTGTAACTCCCTGAAAAAAATTATCACATAATTTTTGTTCACACCAGTGTTTTAATTTATTCAAGACATCAATAAAACTTTTAACATTCGCAGTTTTACCAATACCAAATACTATTTTTGTGTGTATCTAGTGTACTCCCGTTGGCTAAGCATACACAAACTACGTGTTTGTGTATGTTATTTTATGAACAATCGTTCAGAAAATACTTTTTTCGGGCGACTACATTTAGTAAATATTTTTTTTAAATACAACCCGTTTCTTCTCCAAGCTGAATTTTTCAGGGTTTGTTTAGAATCGATCAGGGAATATGCCTATATTTTTTTGAATTTTTAGGTTGGTGTTTTCATAGTGAAAAAGAAGAAGAAAAATCAGAAATTAACAAAGTCAATAGTGTCAGTAGCAGTCAATAGCCAAGAACGCTGACGAAAAGTACTTGTAATTACCTTTAAAATAAGCCATCATTCTTTGAATTGTGTCCACGTGTTTTCTCACTACACCATTTTCAATGTTCATACCTCGGCACATTTTCCTTGATTTTACAATTGGTCCTATCTTTTCTAAAAAATCGCTTTTTTTTAAATACGTGTAAAATATTTTTAACAGTAGAATATGTCTGCGAAAAAACGTTAAAATCGGAGTCGTGCTCGTATTTTTTTTTTCGGAAAATACTTCGGTTTGATATGGAATGAACGTTGTGCTTCATGAATCACCTCTTCATCCACAAAAAATAACTGTTTGGTGCGGTTTGCATGCTGGTGGCGTCATTGGGCCATATTTTTTCGTCGACAATAACGATCGTTAAGTTACTGTGAATGGCGACTACCAATTATTTTTGGTCCGAATTGGAAAGCATGGACTTGTGGTTTCAACAGGACGGTGCCACAAAACACACAGCATACGTTACAATCGATTTATTGAAGAAAAAGTTTGGTGAGCGTGCGATTTATCGCCTCTGGACTTTTTTCTTTGGGGCTACGTCAAATCATTTGTCAATGCAACAAGCCGTCGACGTTGGAAGAACTCAGAGGCAACATTGATCACGAAATAGCTGCCGAAATGTGTGACATCGAGTCATAGAAAATTGGGTCCATATGAACAAAGTCGAGTTCCATCTATAAATGTTTTGATAGTATTTCAATATTTGTATTTGAAAATATCTCAAATGGTTTGCGTTTTAAAAAAGTTGACAAGTCCTTATTGGAAAACCCTATAGTTCTCATACTAAATTCTCTCCCGATTTGACTATTATCGCTCTGGAAATCACATAATTTAACAAATTTTCTTCAATGTGTATTGTGCCCTGGATGCGACAACTTAATTAACATAAAATTTTGTTGTATGTGTGTATGAATTTTAAATTATTTATTAATTTTTTCCTGTTTTACCCAAAAAGAATTAAATTTTGGTACATGAATGTGTATTTATATTGAAATACTTATTGGTTTTTTTTCCAGTTTTACCCACAAAGAAATAATTGTAACTCCCTGAAAAAAATTATCACATAATTTTTGTTCACACCAGTGTTTTAATTTATTCAAGACATCAATAAAACTTTTAACATTCGCAGTTTTACCAATACCAAATACTATTTTTGTGTGTATCTAGTGTACTCCCGTTGGCTAAGCATACACAAACTACGTGTTTGTGTATGTTATTTTATGAACAATCGTTCAGAAAATACTTTTTTCGGGCGACTACATTTAGTAAATATTTTTTTTAAATACAACCCGTTTCTTCTCCAAGCTGAATTTTTCAGGGTTTGTTTAGAATCGATCAGGGAATATGCCTATATTTTTTTGAATTTTTAGGTTGGTGTTTTCATAGTGAAAAAGAAGAAGAAAAATCAGAAATTAACAAAGTCAATAGTGTCAGTAGCAGTCAATAGCCAAGAACGCTGACGAAAAGTACTTGTAATTACCTTTAAAATAAGCCATCATTCTTTGAATTGTGTCCACGTGTTTTCTCACTACACCATTTTCAATGTTCATACCTCGGCACATTTTCCTTGATTTTACAATTGGTCCTATCTTTTCTAAAAAATCGCTTTTTTTTAAATACGTGTAAAATATTTTTAACAGTAGAATATGTCTGCGAAAAAACGTTAAAATCGGAGTCGTGCTCGTATTTTTTTTTTTCGGAAAATACTTCGGTTTGATATGGAATGAACGTTGTGCTTCATGAATCACCTCTTCATCCACAAAAAATAACTGTTTGGTGCGGTTTGCATGCTGGTGGCGTCATTGGGCCATATTTTTTCGTCGACAATAACGATCGTTAAGTTACTGTGAATGGCGACTACCAATTATTTTTGGTCCGAATTGGAAAGCATGGACTTGTGGTTTCAACAGGACGGTGCCACAAAACACACAGCATACGTTACAATCGATTTATTGAAGAAAAAGTTTGGTGAGCGTGCGATTTATCGCCTCTGGACTTTTTTCTTTGGGGCTACGTCAAATCATTTGTCAATGCAACAAGCCGTCGACGTTGGAAGAACTCAGAGGCAACATTGATCACGAAATAGCTGCCGAAATGTGTGACATCGAGTCATAGAAAATTGGGTCCATATGAACAAAGTCGAGTTCCATCTATAAATGTTTTGATAGTATTTCAATATTTGTATTTGAAAATATCTCAAATGGTTTGCGTTTTAAAAAAGTTGACAAGTCCTTATTGGAAAACCCTATAGTTCTCATACTAAATTCTCTCCCGATTTGACTATTATCGCTCTGGAAATCACATAATTTAACAAATTTTCTTCAAATTTGGTACAACACTCTATATATCAACTAAAAACATATGAGCTGAAAATGGGTCAGATCGGTTCAGATTTATATACAGCTCCCATACAAATCAGGGGCGAATATTTGACTTTCACTTTTCTGGAAATCAGATATTTTTACAGATTTCCTTCAAATTTTGGACAAAAAAAAACATTTTTTCGAGAAAGTGGGTCAAGTCGGTTCATAATTATTTATATATGAGAAACCACATTATTATCCCTGTATAAATCTAATATTTAAAGGATTTTCTTCAAATTTGGCGCGACTCTTTATATTGTAATTAGGAACATCGATGGTTAAAGTGGGTCAGATCGGTTCAGATTTATTTATAGTTCCCATAAATTCTTCTTCAAATTTACTAAAAACACGTTATATTTCAACTAGAAGTACCTATAATGAAAGTGGGTCACTTCGATGCTTTGATATAGCCCCGATACAAATATTCTTCCCCAATCGACTAGAAGCCACATACCTTTATTTCAACTAGAAACATCCATGATGAAAGTAGGTCAAATCGGTCTATGATATGGGACCACTTCCCGATTTCACTATTTTCGCCGAATTGATTTGTAATGGGGTACAAAATGCATTTCCTTACTTTTAAAAATAAATTTGTTATCTCTGGGAATAGGTTGCCATATCCTTTGTACTATATTGAAATGGGAATCCTAAATTTTTCCTATGATAAATGAAAATTACAAATAAATTTATGCACTTCAGCACTTCAATGGCATTGCGCTTTGAATTATATTTTCACCCCAAATTCCATTGGCGGAACTTAACCAGAACAGTTTAGCATGTCCCCAGTGTCCTATGGAGCAAAAGACTTAATGGTATTGTACAGTTCCCTTGTTGTCTGAATGATTAGTATCACACAAACGCACCAATATCCGGAAGAACAAATTATTTAACAAATGTGGCTATGTCAATGCTTGTATGTGACCCGCATGCGACATGGTGTTACATAAATTGAGTCGATTCTGGGTGAGTGGCCACAAGCAGAAATGGCCAGACCACATATTGAAATATGCTTTGAGCCATCCATAAATATTGTACTGACAAATTCACACAACTCTTTGGGAGTAGTCGGAGGTAGGCCATTATTTTAAGTATTTGCAAAATGAAATAAAGCTTCGGAGGACGAATTTCTTTGTATTGCCTTACGGATTCATATTAAATACCTCTCAAGGTAAAATGAACTGATTCAACAATAAAGTCTTTGTCGTTGTATGTGGGTGTATTTTTGTGTACAAATGTCCCTGCCTCCGCAACACCTGCCATGATGACACTTGTCGTGGTGGATAATACACCAGCCACCATGTTTGTTCCATTGCCAAACAATCGGCGTCGTGTGAGTGTGTTGTTGTACAGAAGAGTAAAACATGTTGTCTCCATTAATGTGTACAAATTATCTGAAAGTATTTGCTCACGACACACCCGGCTCCCGGACACGGAGTGTGAGACAGACATAAAAACTGTATATAAATTAAATAAATTGCCGGAGCTTTAAATTAAATAAATACCAAAAATGTACATTAAAGTGTTATATTTATGCATTATGTTTCCCTTGTTTTCTTCTTGTTGTAAAGAACATACCAAACAACGATGTATAGCACAGTGGTTCTAAGCATAAACGTTATCACTGATGAGTGAAGATATCTCTTTAGGGTGTCCATAACCGTAACCGGTTTCGTCACCTGCAAACGTCGACAGTTTTTTTTAAATGATCATTTTCGGTTAAACGAGAAAACCGGGGTTTTCGTGTCGGTTAACCGGTTTTTGGTAAATAAGTTTATTCAACAATTTAGAAAAGATAGAAGACACCCAGGATTTGTGCCAAAGGCTGATGGCGAGACTGGAAGAAAGAAGAGTAAAAACATTGAATACACTTTTGCTGTCTTTAAGTTCCGGAAAATTTCCGTTAAACGATACTCATTAAAATCGGATACAAAGGATTTCTTCCCCGAAATTTCTGTAGAACCAGATTTAGACAACGATTCAGATTCGGATGTAAGACGAAACACAGGCGACTTTATATAACGATTTCGCATTTTTTGACAAAACAAAGAAAAACCTGAAAAGTTAAGTTACTTATATGATTGATGCCTTGATGACTGTTAGTCATACATCGACATTTAGCGAGGGTGTTTATTTTACGTCAATCTTTATCTAAAACAAAAAAAAAATCGCTTACAAAATGATCACTTGAACTGTATACTGGTATTGCGATTCTACGTAAAGTTTTTATTCAAGTTTTTGTACGTAAAAAAAAGAATTATTTTTTAGAATTGACTTTGTTTTAAAATGATCTCAAACAAAACAAGTAAGGATGGTTAAAGTCGGGCGTGGCCAACTATATGATACCCTACACTTAGTCATTATACCCTGTGGTGTATGGTATAAAAAGGTCATTACATTTGTACCGGTTCATATACGATATAGCTATAAGAAGAGAATAGACTACACATTTAATACTTCTATCTGTATTTGTAAGAAAATTTTAACACAACTTTGAATGGGAGCTATATATAGATCTGAACCGATCTGTACCATTTTTATCATATGTTTTCTATTTGAAATATAAGACGCTTTCCCAAATTTTATGGAACACTTTTATTGAAGCTATGTATAAATCTGAACCGATGTGGCTCATTTTCGCCACAAATGTCTTTAGTTGAAATATACTATATATAGAGCGGAAATATTCAATTCGGTGTCGTAATTTGTATTTGAGCTATTTATATATCTGAACAGATCTGGCCCATTTTCACCAGAGCTGTTTCTAGTTCAAATATAAGTTATTTTGCCACATTTGAAGAAAATCTGTTAAAATATATGGTTTCTAGAGCTGTTTCTAGTTCAAATATATGGCGTTGTGCCAAATTGGAAAAAAATCTGTTTATATATGTGGTTTCTAGAGCGGTAAGAGTAAAATCGGGAGCAAAATTTGTATGGAAGCTATATCTAAATCTGAACGGATATGACCCACTTTCGCCAAATTAGAAAAAAATCTTTTCAAATATGCATTACCTAGAGCGGAAATAATTAATTCAGGGGCGAAATTTGTATTGGAGCGATATATATATCTGAACCGATCTGGCCCATTTTCACCAGAGCTGTTTCTAGTTGTTATATAAGTTATTTTGCCACCTTTCCCATAAATCTTCGTTGTGCAAAGTGTCATTTAGTTCTAACAACAATTGCGACCTGGACTTTGATTACAAGAATTGATGGACAGACTGACGGACGGACATTGCTAAATCGACTCAAAAAGTAATTCTGAAGTTCCTTATTTAATGTACCTTTACTAAAAATGATCTGTATTTACTCTCGTAATAAAAAAAATAATATAAATATTTTCGAATTTTGGTTTAAAAAACCGGTTATAACCGGTTTAACCCTATATCTCTTGCCGTTCACGAGATACCCAAAACAACAAAGTTCTAACTACAAGAAAAAGAGAACATGTGGACGAAGAAAATGAATGAAGTCACTTCGTGACGAGAGAGCACAATGTTTGGGATGAAGAATGTGTAATTTCTAAATCAACTTTTGATATTCAAAAAGTTTTAACTTGTCCTCGTGCAGAAATCGGTTTAGTATTCCAAACTAACAAGCAACGAATATTTTTCCTATTTGTGAAAAATATTCGAGTTAAAAGTTCTCAAAAATGTTAGCCGCAGAAAATTATTTATGATAATTCCAATTAATCCATCAGATTTAAAATGTTGGTAAATGCACGAAAACTAGCTTTAACTTCAAAAATGTTCCATTTAGTTCAATAGGAATTCTTAGCAGATAGAGTATGGACTTGAATATTATTTAGATTTTAAAGCTGAACATCTCAAATATAAAGGGTGATTTTTTAAAAGCTATAGGAAAGTTTTTCAAAAAAAAAAAAACAAATAAAATTCAGAAAAATGCATGAAATCTTTATTTGAATCGATAGTACGGTCCATATAATTTAATGTTTGAAGATTATTTCATGCAAATGTTGACCTTGACTGCGCCTCAAATGGTCCATCCGCTTAGTCCAATTTTGGCATACTCTTTCCAACACTTCGGCCGGTATCTCACGAATAAATGCTTTAATGTTGTCTTCCAATGCGTCAATTTAAGCGGGCTTGTCTGTATAGACATGAGCTTTAACATAGCCCCACAAAAAATAGTCTAAATGCGTTAAATCGCACGGCCAATTGACCGGTCCCGAACGTGAAATAAAATGTTCACCGAACTCGCCTCTCAATAAGTCCATTGTTGCGCGTGTTGTATGACATGTGGCACCGTCTTGTTGAAACCACATGTCATGCAAGTCAAGCTCTTGCATTTTGGGCAAAAAAAATTGAATATCATCTCACGGTAGCGCTCAACATTCACAGTTACGTTACGATTCGCATCATCTTTGAAGAAGTACGTTCCAATGATGCCACCAGCCCATAAACCGCACCAAACTGTGACTTTTTCTGGATGCATTGGTAGCTCTTGCAATGGTTCTGGCTGATATTCACTCAAAAATCGATAATTCTGCCTATTTACGTACCCATTGAGCCAAAAATGAGCTTCGTCGCTGAACACAATGAACGCGCGATAAACTTTCTTAACAGAGCACGCATTTTGATAATAAAATTCAATAATTTGCAATCGTTGATCGTTTGATAGACGATTCGTGGTTAAATTATAGACCAAATTGAAGATGTTTGACAGTGAAACAAAATACGCAACGTGCGTCAGCTGTTTAAACCAGTGTTGCCAAAAAGATAATAGCTAAAAAATCACCCTTTATAAGGATTCGGCTAAACAATTAAAAAATGTTCCCAATTTGCCAATCTCAGAACTATAAATAATATCTAAAAAAATGTATATGATTTTATTCTATTATTTGTGTTTTATATAATACCATCTACTAGTTCATTTGCATTGAATTATTTGAATCGTATAGTTTTAGAAAAGTCTTAGAAAATTAGTAACCGGCTGCCTGAATTCCAAGTCATATTATTTTTGGTTTTTAATCCTGGTAATTAATATACTAATTTATATAAATTAAATATTATCGTCATTCAAAATTGATTGATTCACGAAACAAAGTTCGAAGTGATGATTTTAAGTTCTTGCAGATCTACAAGGTTCCAAGTGGCACATATAACATTGTGGCTCCAAGCTAGTGCAAAACAAATGAGCACCAAAGTTCTATCCATTTTTTGGAACATAAAATTCTAGAAACTAGAATTTCAATCGACGCTATACTTCAGGTTTAATTTACTTGAACAAGTTTGAAAAAAAATATTAAAAGGCGCAGGCAAAATAAAATAAGATATAAGAACTACAGCGTATTTAACATTGAAGTCACGTTTTCTCAAAACAGCCTTTGGTGCTGTTAAAACCTTCTTATCCTAAGGTCGCGAATTATCATTTCTGTCATGTTATGTGCTTTAAATTCATCTATCATTACTTCGATATGTTGCAACACCTTCCAACTGTCCTGGTCAGCAACATTCTTGAAACACACATAAATACCGGTACTTCTCTACATTAAACAATTTTATGACAATCGTTTTACCAGTTTTGAATATAGGTTTAATATTATTAACTAATCCTCTTCGAGCCACTGTGCGTTGTTTCCCTCTAAATTTTATTGATGTTGCACAAGGCAGTGAGTTTAATTCCTTTGAAATTCGGTAACCTTTCCAAATGCGCTCTTACCTAAACATCAATGTTTAAGGTCACTGTGTGAAGTTCATGATACATACTTTGGATTAAACACAAATGTGGTCCTTACCTTGCAACATTGATATTGTTGTATACGGTATTTATTCAAAATTTTACTTCAATTGCACAACTTTCATCTTGGAGGTTGATTTCATAATTTCTCGTAACACATTTGGTACACTATTCGGAACTGACCGTCCAGTTAACAGATATTTAGCTCAAAACATTCAATGTTTGTTATTTGAAGCGTAGCAAAACTATTACTTGAATATTTGTTGCACCAATCGACACAATAAATCAATTTTCGAATCTAGGTGATGATTAAATATGTTACGTCTGCTCGGGAAACAATGCCTAAGACTGGAAAAATCTCACACGATATCGCGTGATAATATTGCATTATCAGTCTTCTACACAGCATCAATGCTTTGACGCATAGCAAATGATTTTTTCATGATTTTTTTGGGCTAAGTTCTATCGCGATCAACTTGAAATACCAGCATTTTACACGAAGCTTCTTTTTTGCGTGAAGGAGGTTAATGTGTCGAGGTTATCGGACCTGAGGAATTTTTTTTTTTTTCAGAACAAGTGTGGTCTAGTATTAGCAGTATTTAAGACTTTTATTCACTCGAAACTTTTAGCAGGTGAAAATGGAAAAAAATATAAAAAGATACGAATCAATCGGCAACAGCTAGAGGCATGATATACCCAGTAAAAAATGTAAGTACTTCCGTAGCAAGCACATTTTAATCGCAACTCCAAATCAAAATGTACATTTTTTCCGCTTTTGAGGAAGTTCTTTCAAAAAACTTCCAAAAAAGTCGATAATATGTAACATTTTATGAATAGCATTTTCACAAGTGAATGGAAACGAATTTTTAGAATGGGGTCACAGAG
Organism: Polietes domitor; assembly: GCA_947397865.1. Classification (NCBI taxonomy): domain Eukaryota; kingdom Metazoa; phylum Arthropoda; class Insecta; order Diptera; family Muscidae; genus Polietes; species Polietes domitor. Next base: position 54,118,418 of record OX377618.1, read on the forward strand.
GTAATGTGTCCGCTTCGCACACAAAAGGTATCGGGTTCGAACCGTGGCTCGGAAAAAAACTTTTTATTCCCTCCACCTCCAGGATGGGGGTATACGAACATTGTCATTCCGTTTGTAACACCATGAAAATCGACCTGGGTCCCTATAAAGTATATATATTCTTGAACGTGATAAAATTCAAAGACGATCTATTGCATTGAAAGTGGGCGAAATCGGTCCACAGGGGAAAAACTTTCCCTCACAAGGACTGAAAATAGAGTATTTAAGCATGTTTTATACCTGGATGTGGTCCTGGATGTGGGTATACTAACTTTGTCATTGCGTTTGTAACACCTCGAAATATCAACCTGAGACCCTATAAAGTATATATATTCTTGATCGTCATAAAATTCTAAGTCCGTCCGTCCGTCTGTTGAAAGCACGCTAGCATCTAAACGAAAGGAGCTTGAACGTTCAAATTTGTCATAAATGCGTCTTATAGTCGTAGATTGGTTGGGTTTGAAACGGGGCGAAATCGGCGCAAAGGAAAAAAATTTCCCTCACAAGGACTAAAAATACCCATGATAATAATCCCTAATATTTTAGAGCATTTAAGCATATTTTTGTAATATGTCTGCTTGTACTTAGTTGATATTGGGTATGCGCATTCCCCCGATAACAAAAACGTGCACCGAAAAGTGATTCTTATTTGAAGAGGGTGATATGGGGCAAAAAAGGGATAAAAATGGTACATATTAAACGACAACAGCTAGAAACACGAAATTCGGTGTGTACATTAATCTAATAGAGTAGATACAAAATATAAAAGTATTTTTTCCAAATTAGTACTTTTAAGGGGTAAAATGGGAATAGAGGTATAAAAATGGTACTAACCAAACGGCTGCTCCTAGAACAATCAAATTCGGTGTATAAATTCCTCTGATTGCATATACACGTAAAATACACGGATTTTTCAAAATTCGTACTTTTTGGGGTTAAAATGAAACAAGTAAGAAGGCGTTAAGTTCGGCCGGGCCGAATCTTATATACCCTCCACCACGGAGTGCATTCCATAGTATTACCAGCAGATTAAAGGATGTCGACTTTACATAGAAGCACAGTACCATATTACGAAAATTGTGATATTTTTGTGCACATTACTGTATTTGTTTACTATTTCAAACTATAATGTATACTTATGCGCACTGTTTAAAATCGACTACTATGTATAACTAAAATGCTGAAATTGTGAAAGTGAACATGCCTAAATATTAGGCGATTGTCAGTCGCCATTAGAAAGAAGCATTTTCAGATACAGGCAAAGTGATAAGAAAAGTATAAATTTTAAAGATATCCCCCCATTCGCCCCATTCTCCGCCCAAAAGTACAAATTTCGAAAAAACATTTTTCTAGTCTTCATAGTCAGAATGTATACACCGAATTTCATGATTTCAACTTCAGCGGTTTGGTAGGTCCCATTTTTATCCCTATTTTTAACTGTATCCCTTAAAAGTACGAATTTAGAAAAATCCCTCTATTTTACGTGTCTATACAATTAGAGGGATGTACACACCGAATTTCATGATTCTAGCTGTTGTCGTATCATTGGTACCATATTTTATCCCTTTTTTCGCCCGCTAAAACTTTTATTTTCTTTGTGGTGCTTCCAAGCTACAAGAGGAATGTCCGCAACAAATTTTAACTGTATGAAAATAAGAAATATAATTAATAAGCCAAGGCTACCAATATTTGTATACTATATATGGATATAATACTTCAATTCATAAAGTAAATATAAGGGAGCAATCATAAATACCCTAAATATTGGGGGATAGAGAGTGTATTTTCAGCTTCAGTCGTTTGGTTGGTTGTATTTCCATCCTATTTTAATTTCAAAAGTATACATTTTGAAAATACCTTATCTCTCATGTACGCAGTATAAGACAACTTCATGATTCTACCATTTTTTGTCGTAAAAGCAACAAAACAAAGTACGAATTTGGAAAAAAATACTTTACGTGGCTATGCAGTCAGAGGAATGTATACACAGAATTCCATGATTCTATCAGTGGCCATTTTGTTGGTACCATTTTTATCCCCTTTTTCCAATTTTGCCCCCTCAAGAGTACGACTATCTAAAATCTCTTATTTTTACGTATCTACACAATTAGAGGGACGTACACACTGAATTTCATCATTCTAGCTGTATTCGTTTAGTTGGTACTATTTTTATCCCCTGTAGCCATTGTATCCCTTGAAAGTACGAATTTGAAAAAAACGTTTTATTTTTCGTGTCTATGCAGTCAGAGTAATGTATACTCCGAATTTCATGATTCTAGCTGCTATCATTTGGTAGGTACTATTTTTTCCATTTGAACCCCAAAAAGTAAGAATTTTGGAAAGTTCTTTTATTTTACGTGTCTACGCAATAAGTGGAATGTATATATCGAATTTCATTATTCTAGGTGCAGCCGTTAGGTTGGTACTATTTTTATCCCTCTATCCCCGTTTAACCCCTGAAAAGTACGAATTTTTTGTCCCATTTCGCCCCCTACAAATAAAAATCACTCTATGGTGCCCTTTTATGCTATAAAGGGAATGCGCATTGCAAATATCAAGTAAATACAAGCTAATATGTTCAAAAAAACATGCTGAAATACTCTAAATATTAGGGGTATTTTCAGTCCTTGTGAGGGAAAAATTTTTCCCTCTTGGCCGATTTCGTCCACTTTCAATCCCAAGCGATCTACAACCATAAGACACATTTAGGAAAAATTTGACCCTCCTAGCTCATTTCGTTCGGCCGCTATCGTGCTTTCAACAGACATACAGACAGACGGACAGACGGACATGCCTAAATCGTCTTAGAATTTTACCACGACCCAGAATATATATACTTTATGGGGTCTCCGATGAATATTTCAAGGTGTTACAAACGGAATGACAAAGTGAATATACCCCCATCCTGGAGGTGGAGGGTATAAAAAGGGTATACAAATAGTACCAATCAAATGACCGTATCACCATAAAGTGATTCTTATTTGTAGGGGGTGAAATGGGGCAAAAAGGGATAAAAATTGTACCTATCAAACGACGGCAGCTAGAAAGATGGAAAACGGCGTGTACTTTCCTCTAATTGAGTAGATACACAATATAAAAGTATTTTTTCCAAATTTGTACTTTTAAGGGATAATATGGGAACAGAGGTATAAAACTGGTACCCACTAATCGACTGCATCTAGAATAATAAAATTCTGTGTAAAATAAATGTAAAATGAAGATATTTTCAAAAGTCGTACTTAAAAGGGGGGTGTTCAAATGGGGAAAGGGGATAAAAATGGTACCAAACAAATTCGGTGTATATATTCCTCTGACTGCATAGACTCGAAAAAATAAAACGATTTTTCTAAACTCGTACTTCCTACTTATACGGCATAAATGGGCAGAATCATGAAGTTTGGTTATCTTGTATTGTGTACGTGGGAGAATTGCATTAATGCAGTATGGAAATACAACCAACCAAATGATTTTAGCTGAAAATGCTTCCATTATCCCTTAACATTGTATTTAAGCTTTTTGGAAGGTTGCTGTCTTATATTTAATTTTCGAAATGACTTGAAGCATTATTTCAATATATATAGTATAAACATATTGGTATCCCTGCCTTATAAGCGTGGTTTGAAGTAATAAAAATATTATATTTATTGATAAAATAATTTTTTCATTATTTTTATTTGTATTCTACGAAAATCGACAGCCTCTGTGAAAAGCAGTTCGGCCTGGCCGAACTTAACGTCGTTTTACTTGTTTTTATTACTTTTATAAATAAACAATGTTTAATTTTGAAAAATAAAAAATTATTGCTTTATTATGTAATTTAAATATTTAATTCTTATTACTTATTAATACTAGATAATATCAGTAAAATTAAGTAGTCTTAATTCATTTAATGCTAATTTAATTTAATATTAATTTGCGTTATATTTTAATTCATACTAAATACATGGACTTAACAACATTAATTCCTGGTTTTACAAACATTGGTCTTCAAACTAACTTATATCATTCACGAAATGGTCTAAGTTAAAATTATAAATGTGTGATATTTAATTTTAATAAAAAACAAGTAAAAACGGCGTTAAGTTCGTCCGGAACGGATTTGTGGATTGCATTCCACAGAGGCTGTCGATTTTCGTAGAAGTGCAGAATATTACAGGAAAATATACATTTTTAACCAAAACAAATACAAATATTGAAAAAAAAAATATAAATAAATATAATATTTTTATTATTTCAAAGCACGCTTATAAGGCAAGGAAATAATACTTCAAGTCAAATCAAAAAATAAATATTCTTATATTAATATTTTCAAAAAAGCTTCAAATACCATAAATATTTCTATTTAATTCCAAATTTTGAAAATCTATTATCTCACGTATATAGTACAAAATAATCTAACTTCATGACTCAAACAATTTTTGCCGTAGAAGTACGAATTTGGAAAAATCGTTTTATTTTGCGTGCCTATGCAGTCAGAAGAATCTATACACCGAATTCCATGATTCTAGCTGTGGTCATTTGGTTGGTACCATTTTTAACCCCTTTTTCCTATTTTACCCCCTTAAGAGACTGACTTTCTAAAATCTCTTTATTTTACGTGTTTACGCACTTAGAGGGATGTACACTAGGGCGTACCTCAAAAAAAAAGTTCGCCGTACACCTTCGAATATGAAGTATTATTGAAAGGTAGTTTCAAAAAAAAAATTTTATTTTTTTATGCCGAACGTAGGGGTCGCGCTTTTACATTTTTCTATATAACTTGTATTTATAAACGGATTTTAAAGTGTGATACATCGATGTTTTTTACTTGTAACCTGGTACGCTCTAATGTACACACCAAATTTCACCATTCTAGCTATTGCCTTTAAATTGGTGCCATTTGTATCCCTCTGTCCCCATTGTATCCCTTGAAAGTAGGAATTTGGAAAAAACCTTTTATTTTTTCGTGTCTACACAGTCAGAGGAATGTATATTCCGAATTTCATGACTCTAGTTCCGGTTATTTGATTGGTACTATTTTCATCCCCTTTTTCCGTTCTAACCTCAAAAGGTACGAATTTCGAAAAATCCGTTTATTTTACGAGTCTACGCAATCAGAGGATTTTCATTATTCTAGATGCAGCCGTTTGGTTGGTACCATTTTTATCCCTATATCCCATTTTACCACTGAAAGGTACGAATTTGGAAAAAATACTTTTATAATATGTATCTACTCAATTAGAGGAATGTACACACCAATTATCGTGTTTCTAGCAGTTGTCGTTTGATAGGTAACATTTTTATCCCTTTTTTCAATCCCAACCGATCTACGACTATAAGACGCATTTATGTAAAATTTGGATGTCCTAGCTCCTTTCGTTTAGATGCTAGCCTGCTTTCAACAGTCGAACAGACGCACGGATCGTCTTAGAATTTTATGACGATCAAGATTATATATACTTTATAGGGTCTCAGGTCGATATTTCAAGGTATTACAAACGGAATGAAAAAGTTAGTATACCCCCATCCTGGAGATGGAGGGTGTAAAAAAAACAAACAAACTAATATCGGATGAGTGTTTCTGGACCAACCCGTAGAGTAAATTTACAAAACTCTCTCACATCCTGTTTGGAGCTCATCTCTGAAAATCGTAAATTAATGCAGTCTCACTTGGCAGCCCTACTCTGTACATTTCATTGCAGTAATGTTTTATTGCCATCACAGATGAGCAATGGCAAAACAGAAACTATAAAATGTTTTGAATTGCAAATGTGTCTAGGAGTGGATAAAATGGAAGAAACATGGCCACCACAACAAGTACCACTACTTCACACAGACATGGAGCGTGAACATTTATTGCTTGCGTGACCTTTGTATCCCACTTATCATGCAGTCCTCGTCAAAAGTGTTGTTTTATGCAAGCAGCCGCACACACTCGTTTCGTTTCGCATAGAGCGTGTAAAGTGTACTTTCTTGGCTTTTAGGTGTTTTTCTTTCATCTGTGTTTTTTATTTTCTCATTTTTTTAGCATTTAGTGTGATTGTTATTTTTGTCATTCATTCACTGCATGCTTGATGGGTGTGCGTGTGTGTGTGCCAACCAATTCAAGCAAAATTTAATACCGTAATTGGAAGAAAAGAGGCGAAAATGTTTGTGGCACTGACTACGGAGTGTGTGTCGCGTGTAGCAGGATGTACGCACGCAGAGTGAGTGGAGTGAGGGGGCATAATTCAATGTTGCTGCTTATGTACATATTTAAGCTTTCCCTTGTCTTTATTTGACTTTGTGTTTAACTTTTTGTGCCCTTTATTTTATCAAGAAAAAAGTCACTCTGTGAGAGTTTGTATTCAAGCGCCAACATACACACACATACACATAAACTCGGGCACATTAGTACAATCGTATACACGACTCAGTTAGGGCATCCACACATACGTACATACAGGCGCGTCCTTTATTTCCTTGCAAATGATTTTGCCATTACCATGTTTCAGCTCAGCGCAGGGTAATGAAGATGACGATGATGCTGTGATGGTAGTGGCATTGGTGGCTTTGTTGCTGCTGCGGTGTTGTCAGTTTTGTTATGACTGAAATGTGGTTGTTGCTGCAGATCATTATCATAATCAACGTTGCGTTGTCGTCGAATTCACTCATTGCCCGTTTGGAAGGGGAGTTATAGTTGGCACTGTTGGGACCAGAGATGCCAGCTTCTTTTTTGTTTGCGAAATCAAAATCGCTAAAAATATGTGGCTTGTAGAGTCGAGAAAGCCAAATCGAAAGTGACATTTGGAAGGTTACCATACATAAATCCGAACCTATTTGTTATCAATACAATAGCGTCCGTCCTTATGACACGGAAAATCCCTTGGGAAAAGATTTCTAGGCATTTTCCCCTCCTGATTTGTCCATCTCTCAAACACCAGCAATCTGGCAACACTGCTTACTGTTGTTGTACTTGTCACTGCTTTTCGGGGGCATAATTGAATCTTATGCTCCTGCTAAGTGCGATATTAAAGGCAGTTAGTCCGTTGATAAGTTATGCGTGCCTTTGTCTTTGCCGCTATTACCAACTTACACTGTGGGGGTAACGTGGCGGATGCTTGTGGAGTGTCACACCACAAGGACGAAATAATTTGACAAACCACAAAAGAACAGGAGGAACAGGATATTTTGAAATTCATGGCAAGGGAACAGCGGGAGATCACAGAAGGAAATTGATGAGGTGCGATTAAGTATTGAGGCCTTGGCCAACGTAACAGAATATGGTCCTTGCCGCAATGACATGGGTAACTGACTAATGTTGTTTGTCACAAGGCAATTTTTTAGGCCGAACAGCGTGGGTCGTGGGCATGTTATCACGTCCTAACACACTCTCTAAATAATGTCTGGAAAATTAAATGGCCTCTTCTCACCGGGAATATGAATTTAATTAGTATTTAATTAAAAGTGTTGAACGGTCAAACTGAATTATTAGCCGATGTAACCGGCAGTGTACCGATTTTAGATGATTAATTTAATTAAATTCGTTAATTACTCGAACAAACATTAGAGACGTTAGGCAATGGTTGTTGTTTTTATACCCTCACTCTACAGAGTACGAGGATATATATCATTTGGGACAGAAAAGGAGTGCAACGCATTGAAGGAATGACTTAAGACCCTATGTATATATGAACACGATAACTCTTGAAAGGAGTTAAGAAATCAATTCAAACTTTGCACATGCTAATATTTTTCCCAAACTTAGTTTAAGTTCGAAGATGGGCGATGTTGCCACGCTCCTTCTAGTTCCTCCCACGCAAATCATCTTAACCTACTTAAAATTAAAGCTTTTATAACTTCCATAAGGATGATAGGAATAGTATGAAATTTGATATTTGACAATGCTTTTATATATGTTGCATATTGCCACACCACTTCTGGTACCTCCCACTCAAAGTGGCATAAGCATTGGTTAAAATAAAACCGATATAACAAACGGGTAGCGAAAATCATTTGAAATTTAATATTTGAAAATATTTTTATAATCACTTTAAACCAAAACAAGTAAGGAAAGGCTAAAGTAGGGCGAAGCCGACTATATAATACCCTAAACCACTCCCATACCTAGCTTTAATTACTAAGCCCAATTTTATGTAGTTCATATAAATTATACAGTATACTATAATTTCATCATTAGTCAAATTTAGCGAATATTAATAGATGTAGTTTCTAGAGCTGTAATAGAGTAGAATGGGGCCCATTTGGGTTGTACCAAAGTATGGACACATATATTTGACTTTCATAGTATATATTCTTAGTTGAAATATAATAAAATCTACAAAATTTGAATAATGGGGCACATTTGTAAGGGCGCTACATTATAAAGTAGGACCATATAGATCACTTTCAAAGTATGTAATCTTAGTTGAAATGTAACATGATCTGCAAAATTATATCGAGATCCAATGTAGGATGTGGGTTCTAGAGCTCTAACATAGTAGAAATTGGGGTCCAATTTGTTTGGGGGTTATACCAGAATATGGACCCATATATTTGACTTTCATAGTGTGTAATATAATCTGAAATTTAATATAATCTGCAAAAGTTGATAAACTTTAGATGTAAATGTGGGTCCCAGAGTAGTAAAAGTAAAAATGGGGTCATTTGTAAGGGCTCTACATTAAATAGTGGGGCCTTGTAGATCACTTTCAAAGTAGGTATTCCTTATTGAAATATGACATGATCTGCAAAATTTGATCAAGATCCAATGTAAGATGTGGGTTCTAGAGCGATAATAGTGTTAACTGGGCGCCCATTTGTATGGGCGCTATACCAAAACATTGACTCATATAGCTGCCTTTCAAAATAGGTATTTCTGGTCTAAATGTATCACTGTGTGTGAAATTTGATCAAGATCCTTTGTAAATGTGCATTTTAGAGCATTAATATTGTAAATCGGTGGTACATTTGTATGGGTGCTATATCAAAACATGGACCCACGTGGTCCACAAGCTGTTTCTAGTTCAAAATGAACACGATCCTGAAAATTTTGTCATGATCCCATGTAAAATGTGTATTCTAGAGCAGTAATAGTGTAATTTATAGGTATATTTGTTTGGAGACTATATTTAAATCGGTTCCTCCAAATTCAATACCGATCGTCGTTGGCCCAAAAAAATAACTTTTGCCAAATTTCATAATAATCAGGCAACAATTGCGATCTCTAGAGTGCGAACAAGCTTAGATGGACAGCAGACGGACGGACAGACAGACATCGTTAAATCGATTCAGCTGGTGATTCTAAGCCGATCCGTATACTTAAAGGTGTGTCTAGATCGATTATTTGTATACCCTACACCACTTCGTGGACTAGGGTATTATAAGTTAGTTTCGCGCCAAATGTTTGTAACGCCAAAAAATAATCGAGCTAGATCGAGCACCTTTAAGTATACGGATCGGCTTAGCATCACCAGCTGAATCGATTTCACGATGTCTGTCTCTCCGGCCGTCTGTTGTCCATCTAAGCTTGTTCGCACTCCACAGGTCCCAATTGTTGTCCGAATATCATGAAATTTGGCAGAAGTTTTTTTTGTCCAAGGACGATCGGTATTGAATTTGGAGGAAATCGGTTCAGATTTAGATATAGCCCCCATGCAAATGTCGCTCCCGATTTCACTTTTTCCGCTCTAGAAACCGCATACTGTTCCCGATTTTCTTTAAAATTGGCACAACATGTTATAATCCAACTAAAAACACATATGGTGAATGTGGGTAAGATCGGTTCAGATTTAGTTATAGCCCCAATACAAATGTTGCTCTCGAATCTTTAACCGATTTTGGCCAAACTTTACCAATATTTCACCAATAAACATACATGGTGAAAGCGGGTCACATCGTTCCAGGTTTCAATATACCCCCGTACAAATGTCATTTCCGATTTAAATTTTTTGTCAAACACATACATTTACAGGATTCAAAAATCCTTCCCGATTTCACTTTTTTACCGAATTGAATTGTAATAAGATAGAAAGATATAGTCGGCTCCGTCCGTCTTTAGCCTTTCCATACTTGTTGGGGAGCTGCCCATATGTCCATACTTTGGTATAACATAATTCGGGCCCATTCTGCTCTATTACAGCTCTAGAAACTACATCTTACATCGGGTCTTCTTCTTGTACCTCCCACATAATTGTATATATCCTAGGTAAAATTAAATCCTTTATAAATTCTATACTGGTCCACTATGACTTGATATTTTATCATGGTTTTCCAGTTGTTTTATAACTGTATAAGTCGGTATAGCCGACTTACTTGTTTCAATTTTGCTTTGCCATTTCATAATGAATACGGGGTATTATACCACATGCCCCAAATTATATTCAAAAACAAGTGGCATTATCTTGTTATACCTCGACTATAGGATGGGTTGTAACACCTTCGAAATATCGACCTGAGACCCTAAAAAGTATAGGGTAACTCCACAAGATTTCGCTACAGTATATATTTCCCTATTATAGCGCCTACCATAGCTCAGTAGTAGTACGTGGTTTGACTTTTACAGTGGCCCTTCGCTGATACTCTAAGACATTTTTGTGAAGCAATAGCTTCTTTGATTAAGTAATAGCCTTGGAATGATATTGGTGTCGTCTGAAAGGATTTCACACCATTAATAATATTTCATCGTCACGGAAATTGTAAATAAATGTGTATTCTGTAAAATTAATTTGTATACCCTCCACCTCCTGGATAGGGCTATACTAAGTTTTTCATTTTGTTTGTAACATCTTGAAATATCGATCTAAGACCCTATAAATAAAATATATATATATATATATATATATATATATATATATATATATATATATATATATATATATATATATATATTCTTGATCGTCATAAAATTGTAGCTATGTCCGTCTGTTTTCGTCAAATTTTTCGTAAATCCGTCTTATAGTCGTGATCGGTTGGGAATGTAACTGGGTGAAATCAGTCCAAAGGGAAAAATGTTTACCTCACAAGAACTGATAATATCCCTAATATTTACAGTATATAATAACATATTTATTTGATATTGGGTATGCGTATTTCCCTTATAGCGAAAAAGGTGCGCCATAAAGTGATTCTTAATCGTAGGTGGTGGAATCGGGCAAAAAGGGATAAAATGGTACCTATCAAACGATAAAAGCTAGAATAGAAGCACGAAATTCGATGTGTACATTCTCCTAATTGAGCAGATATTGAGGGGATAAATGAAAATAGAGGTACCAATCAAACGACTGCAGCTAGAATAATAAAGTTCGGCGTGTACATTCCTTTGATTGCGTAGATACGTAAGGAATTATTCGAAATTCGTACTTTTAGGGGTATAAAATGGTAAAAGTGGATACAAAATGTACATAACAAATGGCCGCATTTAGAATCAAGAAGTTCGGTGTATACATTCATCTGACTGCGTAGATACGAAAAATAAAAATGTTTTTCCAAATTGGTTTGAAGGTACACAATGGAAACAGAGGGATAAAAATGGTACTCATTAAACGGCTAAAGCTAGAATCATAAAATTCGTTGTGTACATCCCTCTGATTACGTCAACACCTAAAATAAAGTGATTTTCGAAAATCGTACATTTAAGGTGGTAAAAGGGGATATAAATGATACCAACCAAGCTAGCTTTAAGATTTTTTTTAAAAAATAAAAATAAGAATATTTATTTTTTTGAATTGACTTGAAGTATTATTTCGATATATACACAGGGTTTTCCAACAAGAAGTGTTATTTTTGTATTAAAAAAAATGCCATCTTTTGAGATGAATGAACGGATGTTTATTTCATAATAAAGAGGAAGGTATGCCGTGAATAATGAAAAACAACAACAGCCAAATGGCCACCACGACCAGGCTTACAAAACCATATCCTTTTCATGAAATTTTCCATAACCAAATCGCAAAGTGGCTGCCCTATGTCCTCGATAGCCTCACGAATTTTATCTTTGAGGTCTTGAATCGACGCTGGGCTGTTGGCGTAGACCGTATCTTTCACGTGGCTCCAAAGGTGTTAAATCACAAGATCTCGATAACACGGCCCGGAAACTTTTCCCGTAAAAAAGCAATGGTTTCGTTGCCTGTGTGGCACGTAGCGCCGTCTTGTGGAAAGTAAACGTTGTCCAGATTAATACCATCCAACTCAGACCATTACAAATCATTAATCATCTCTTGATAGAACAATCAATTCACCGTAACTGTTGATCCAACCTCATTTTCGAAAAAGTAAGGCCCAATGACACCGCCGGACCATAAACCGCACCAAACAGTCACACGATGGAAATGGGCCTCATCAGTCAAGATGATTTTTCGATGGAATGGAATTTTAATAATTTCAATGCGTTGTTGAAGCGTGTATCGTTCAATTTTTATACCCTATACCACTTCGTGGACTAGGATATTATAAGTTAGTTTTACGGCAAATGTTTGTAACGCCAAAAAATAATCGAGCTAGACCCAACTTTAAGTATACGGATCGGCTTAGAATCACCAGCTGAATTGATTTAACGATGTCCGTCTGCTGTCCATCTAAGCTTGTTCGCACTCTACATGTCGCAATTGTTGTCCGATTGTCATGAAATTTGGCGAAAGTTACTTTTTTGGCCAGGGACGATCGGTATTTAATTTGGAGGAAATCGGTTCAGATTTAGATATAGTTTACATACAAATATCCCTATAATTTACACTATTACTGCTCCAGAATACACATTTTACTGGGATCATGACAAAATTTTCAGGATCGTGTTCATTTTGAACTAGAAACAGCTAGCGGGAAAGTGGACCACATAGGTCTATGTTTTGATATAGCGCCTATACAAATGTACCTCCGATTTACAATATTACTGCTCTAAAATGCAGATCGGATCTTAATAAAATTTCTCACACAATGTTACATTTAGACAAGAAACACCTATTTTGAAAGCCAGCTATATGGGTCAATGTTTTGGAATATCCCCCATGCAAATGGGCCCCCAGTTACTCTATTATCGTTCCAGAACCCACAACTTACATTGGATCTTGATAAAATTTTGCACATCATATTATATTTCGATAAGAATACCTACTTAGAAAGTGGTCTGTAAGGCCGTATTTTAATGTAGCGCCCTTACAAATGGGCCTCCATTTTTGTTATTACCCCTTCTAGGACTCACATTTTACATCGGAGGTTTATCAAATTTTGCAGATTATATTATATTTCAACTAATAATACATACTATGAAAGTCAAATATATAGGTCTATATTTTGGTATAACCGCCATACAAAATGGGTTCAATTTCTAATCTATTATAGCTCTAGAACACACATCCTGCATTGGATCTCGATACAATTTTTCAGATCACGCTATTTGACAACTAAGAATAACTACTTTGAAAGTGATCTGTATTGGCCCACTTTTTAATGTAGCGCCCTTACAAATGGCAATATTTTTAATATTACCCTTCTATGACCCACATTTTACATCTGAAGTTTTTCAAATTTCGCAGATGTTATTATATTTCAACTAAGAATACATACTATGAAAGTCAAATTTATTGGTCTAAATTGTGGCTTAACCACGATACAAACTGGGCCCTAATATCTACTCTATTATAGCTCTAGAACCCACATCCTGTATTGGATCTTGATACAATTTTGAATACCATTATATGTAAACTAAGAATACCTACTTTGAAAGTGATCTGTAAGAACACACTTTTTAATGTAGCGCCCTTACAAATGGCCCCCATTTTAGTATTACCCCTTCTAGGACTCACATTTTACATCTGAAGCTTATCAAATTATGGAGATTATAGTATTATATTTCAACTATGAAAGTCAAATATATGTGTCCATGCTTTGGTAAACGTATTGGTAGCCGTGTCTTATAAGCGTGGCTTGATATAATAAATATTTTATATTTATATTTTTTTCAATATTTTGATTTGTTTTGGTTTGGCTATATTAAACAAAAATAGCATTTTCCTATAATGTTACGACATTTCCGTAAAATCGACAGCATCTGTAGAATGCAATACATGTAAAATGTCGGTAAGTTCGGCCGCACCGAACCGGCCGAACTTACCGACATTTTTACTTCTGATTGTTTTCATTGATTGTTTCTAACTAAATTGACGTTAGCTCCGCATTTACAAATAACTAAGACAGTACCAACATTTTACAAATTCGAACATGTTCAATTCATATTACATCTTCATTTTAAAATAAACAAAATTTTCCAAATGTACTGAATATATTTGAAGCCAAGCGTGGCAATTTTACGACTTACCAAAATATTATTTGCGATTTCGTGGAACAATTCGTATGTCGCGGCAGAAGTTGTTGAATAATAAGTTATGTATGTCGTAATATACTCCCTTTGTGATTCACTGCAGTGCTATAACGTCATTGAATTACAATGAACCGTAGACATTGCTACATAAGTTTCTTTATTATAATTTTGTTTGCTTGTTAGTTTTATTTATGTTTTTTGGCTTATTGGATAAATTAAATATTTATAGCCACTCATAAACTTATACTGTTGTTGAATGAAAGAAAAATTAAAGAATAAGTTCAGCTTTTAGCAGCGATTGGAAAGCTTTTTCATTAAAATGTTAACATTTCCTGGCATAAAAAATGTCCTGTGTGAGGAGTTTAGTTGAAAGAAGGCAAAAAAGTTATCGAAACACATTTTAGGTGCAGTCATAATTTCCTACAAAAAAGTTTTTAATTGTTTCCCAGAAATGTGAAAGTGTTGTTAGTGTTAACATCCGGGCAATGTACAATATTCGACGGCTGTGTGTAAGTCCTCATAGTATTAAGGGAAGAGCGAGATAAATATTTTATGTGGCAATAGCGTAGGCTATATTACTTTTCTTTTCAATTTTACTTCTATTATTGTAGAACTTGGGAATTCTCTGTAAACTACCATCAAATAAACATCTTGTTATGGAAAATTTTTCTTTTCTTATCAAAAAGTAATGTTATTAATGTCATTTTTAATAAAACGTGTAATTAAGGAGAAAAATTAATTTTCACTTTCATATTATTAAAGTTCTGCACTTTCCAGATTTTAAGAAACGGTTTTGAGACACCTCATATAAAAACACCACATTTCCTAAATGTTTTAGAAAGATTATCGCCATTCCTTAAATTCGATCGTGTATCAGAAGAAAAAAATATCATTAGCGGCTATGACTCAAGTGACTAAAATTCTTACTTAAGAAATCATTGTCTAATTAAATTGTTTTCGATGAAAACTGGTCATACTCCAATGAACCGGGCGATCGAATTATTATAATTATGCATTCCTGTTTGTTGAAATATAAGAATTTCAATTTATCGACATAAACCGATCAATTTATCGACATAAACCGATAAATGAAACAGAAAACTATTATTGAAAGAGAAGGAAAAGGTCTTCAATAATATGTTAGAGACAGTTAAAAGTGACCCACTTTTGTATAACTTGAAAATAGATTATGAATAAAAATTAACAAATTTAGCATTTTTTGATGAAAAATAAATGTTACAAATAGAATTGGATTTTTTGTGATAACAAACACAAAAAATATTTTACAATGTATAATTTTATTTAATACTTGCTCTCTTCAATATTAAAGTCATAATATGATTTTTTTTAGCACTCTTGTTGTTAAATTTCATATTTTCGACTGATGGCTGTACCTACGTCATCTTTGTCAATTAAGCTAATTATCTGCAAACATACACACCACTCCCGCACCACGGTCGTCCACACAAAATCTAATAACTCGGTGAAAGGACAAACAACAATACTGCAAAAGATAACAGAAAACTCAACAGCAATGAGGACTTGTACAAGCTAAAGTAGACGTAACATAACCAACAGCAAGGAACAATCACATCAGGAAACAGCAGCATCAACGTCGGGCGACATGAAAGTGTGATGCCGAATTTTGGGGCCGTACAAACTACATAAGCCTTAACTTAATGATGGCTGTGGGGAAAGCTTACAGATTTATTGCTAATTTACTTAACACCACATTACGCACCATGGTCATAACCGATGAATAAATGAGCGAATGGTTAGATAACGCTTAACACTCCCACTACTACTTGCTTGTTAATGGCCACCCTCTTCAAGGATGGTGAGTGTATCTTTTCATACGCATTTTAGCACATACTAACTACTTCTTTGTTGTGGCCACTGTCGGGTATTACATTTCCGTTTTCCATTCATTTTGCTTTCGGCAAGGGTCCGTCAGCATGAAAAGCCGGAAATAGCATATTCAATATGGGCAAATTATACGGATATAATTTTTGCAGGGCTGAAATGTACTTACCCTCCACTGAGCATAATGTTAGGGCAATATTACCACCATTTAATAATATTTATATGCAAACGCTGGAATATTTTCTGAAGAGCCTATAGGATTTACCATGTTTTGGTCATGTAGTTTGGAATGAGCGGTAAGACTTACTGATTGATAAATTCTTTAACTTCTGACATAGTTAAGATAGTTGATGAGCGAAGATGCACTTGATTATAGATTCTTATAGATTCATAAAATTTAATTCAAAGATATATTTTTTCTTGTCAACGTTTAAAAAATTTAAAATTTTGCAAATAACATTGTTTTGCCTTCAAAACTCTCTCTCTGTGATAAACAATGCAACATACAGTTGACCTGTGAAACACATTCATTCTCCAGATTGAGTCTACAAACACTCAATGATTGGCCTGTGATATATTGATTGTCAAAGCGAATGCGAGACGAATTAGACATTGGAATCGCTTAAACTTGAATGGCATATCGGTTGGGATCACTGGAATTCGCGGAATGAGAACTTCCTCACCTTTGAACATTCCTTTTAGAATTCTTGAGTGAATCACATTGCTTATGAGTTTTGTGAACGCTAAACGCGTTCCGTTGCATAATTTTAGTTGATTGAGATTGCGACGCATGATGACAACTGAAACAACCTTAAATGAATTCAAAAACTCACTTGGATAGTTGCTTGCTTCGTCTTTGTTTGTTACACAGTCGAAAGATTTGAAGGAGTGCAGTGAACCAACGATTTGATTTTGAATTGTTCAGTTTAAGTGATCCACATCCTTGTTTTTTGCTAGTTGTTCGAAACCAATTGGCTTAATGATTTTGTGTCGCATTCACGTTCACGGTGCAATTCTAGTTCGAAAGGGTCGTATGGTCGACGATCTGGCATTCCTAACCTGACTGCCGTTCCTACCTTCTATCAAAACCAAAGCATGATTGTACATCTCTTCATTCGTCTCAATATGGGAAATCTCTGGATGGACACGAACTCGATGCAAACTGTCTTCTGACATATAGTCCTTGTACTTGTCTCACAATTCACATGCATTTGATGGAAGACATGTGGCAATAATGATCGCAACTAATAGGCGTATTTTACTTGGGAATGCAGAAACAGTTGCTTCAGCGATTGTCCTATCCCAATGCGTATAGTTTTCAAGCAAATTGAGCTCCTGACACGCAGCACGAAATGTTGGCAACACTACACCATGGATATGTCATTCTTTGGTTGAACTGTATAAATACGGCCAAGAGCTTCAGTAGAACGAAAATCCGAATGACCGGGAACTGCAACGCCTTGCTTTCGACGTTGAAATTTTTGAGAAGAAACTGAACAATGTCGTTTTGAACACGTTGAGCAGCATTTGCTGCAGTGAAATAAACTCGTTGGCCGTTCTCCACATGCACTGCCAAATGAGTAACCGTCGGATAGCGTTCGTAAATGGAAAATTAGAATATACACAAAATCGGCGCTCCGTTTCTCGGAATCATCAAACGGTATGCGTAAAAATTCATTGCGCCGACCTTCTTGGATTGAATCTGCGTTCATCAATAACATCTGCTCCAAATGAAGTCATTTGAAAGCATCCGTTATATTTCTGAGTGTTCGATAGAAAATGAAGTGATTCTGGTCTTTAGCCAGGAAGCAAAGAATGTACTGGCTCTGGTGGTAAAGACAGTGGTGGTAATTTAACCTTGCCACTGAGACAGCGTTTCTACAATGAACTTCAATTCAACGTGAACAAAAACGTCATCTATCATGAAGATGGCGTCGTAAAATCACTCCATACAAATCGGGGATATTTCGGGAATTATCTTGGGTATTCTTCTTGTTTGGCCGGCGACCAATACGAATTGGTGCGAATCATCGAAATCGGTTCATGCTTTCTTGAGTTATAAGCGTAGTAACTAGCGCCACTCTCTTTTATATATATAAATTTGTATTTTTTTGTTTACCGTGCTCTACCGAAATACCCATATTTTTTGTAAAAACTGTTCGATCAACCAAAAGAACATAGACGAATTTTAACCCAAGTAATTTTGGCGAGTAACTTTTCAATTTAAGCGTGAAGAACTTTTTTTTTCCATAAAAATAATCCTCATACAATTCCTCAATACAGATCTGACAATAAGTATTCTCTCAGACATTAACACAACACTTTTCTCAATTAGTGTAATGCTCCCTTCGACCGAAAAATTAAAAATGAAAAGTTTGACGCGCTGTAAAAAGAAACCAGCTGGACTATAAGTATATCCTACAAAAATGATTTACGCGACATGCCCTTTCAGATTTATAGGGTCGCCATTCTGTTCTAATCAAAAAGTATTAATTTGTTGCACGGTGTTATTAATCATTATTCTACAGTTTAATCTAAAGAGGATTACTAATGGCTATGATTAATAATAATTTTCAAAATTTCCTATCATTCGCGGTTTTATAGTTCATAGCCACTTTTGCATGTTCAACAAGTAAGGAAGGTTAAAGTTGGGCGTGGCCCACTATATGTTACACTCCACTTTCTATCCGACTACAATTCAACTCGGTAAAAAAGTGAAAACGGGAAGAATTTTTGTATGTTTCCTACTCATAGGCTAATATGACCTGACCCAATTTGTCAAATCGAGAAGAATATTTGTATTGGGGCTATCTCCAAACATGGCATAAAGTGACTAACTTTCACAATAATGTTATGCTCTCTTTCGGTGAAAATTCGTGGTTTCTGGGGCAGAAAAATTTTATCCAGGACCGAATTTGTGTGGGAGCTACATGTAAATCTGAACCCATGTGATCCATTTTCACCATGGGTGTTTCTAGTTGAAATAAGATGTTTTGAAAGATTTGAAGAAGATCTGTTAAAATATGTGTTTTATAGAGTGGAAAAAGTGAAATTGGGAGTGAAATTTGTGTGGAAGCTCTATATAAATCTGAACCGATCTGACCCATTTGCACCATGGCTGTTTATAGAACAAATATAAGATATTTCGCCTAGTTTTAAGAGGATCTATTAAAATATGTGGTTTATAGAGCAGAAAAAGTCAAATCGGGAGTGAAATTTTAATGGGAGCTATATATAAATCTGAACCGATCTAACCTATTTTCACCATAGGTATTCCTAGTTTAAATATAAGATGTTTTGCCAAATCTGAAGACAATCTGATAGAATATTTGTGGTTTCTACAGCGGAAAATGTCAAATCGGGAGCGAAATTTGTATGGGAGCTATATATAAATCTGAACCGATCTAACACATTTTTACCACAGGTGTTTCTAGTTGAAATATAAGATGTTGCGCCAATTTTGAAGAAAATCTGTTTTAATATGTGGTACCTAGAGTGAAAAAAGTCAAATCGGGAATGAAATTCGTATGGGGGCTTTATCTAAATCTGAACCGATTAAATAG
Organism: Polietes domitor; assembly: GCA_947397865.1. Classification (NCBI taxonomy): domain Eukaryota; kingdom Metazoa; phylum Arthropoda; class Insecta; order Diptera; family Muscidae; genus Polietes; species Polietes domitor. Next base: position 54,138,158 of record OX377618.1, read on the forward strand.
CGTTCGTCCTTGTGCAAAATTTCATTTGATTCTGTCTTCAATTGCGAACTGTATCGTGATTAAAGTTCAAATTTGATATTTTTGGAAAATTTTCCATTTCGCGGAAAATATGGATAAAATGATTGTCATGCATGAAATTTTTGTTTTATGATAGGATCGGTCGGAATTTTTGTTTGTGTATTAATAAACAATGTCGCTTTTATCACAAAAATCGCTGCGATTGTTTAAAAATTCAAAATTCGTTTAATTGCTTATATTTTTTATTTTGCTTACTTTAACTTTCTCCAACCAGGATTCTGCAACTGATATATATAATTCCCATGAAAGCAACAATAATATGCAAACAAAGACTCTTTTCAAAATTATTGACTTTACAGCCAACATTTATCCTACTTCAGCCTGATAACTTGGGAAAGATATGGTGTTCTTGGCTTCATTAAGCGATGGGCTAAGGAGTTCTCCGATTCTTACGTAACGAAGCAGCTATTTACATCACTTGTCAGACCTATTCTGGAATATGGTTCCGTAGTGTGGGATCCTCAGTATGGTATCTATATTGACAGAATTGAGTCAGTTCAGAAACAATTTTTAATATTTTCATTAAGACACTTGCATTGGAATAGTGATTTTATTCTTCCCCCTTATACTAGTAGATTGAAGTTGATCGACTTGCCTTCCTTGAAAAGCAGACGTGTTATGTTGAACACCGTGATGGTTTATAAGGTTATAAATGGTGATTTCTCTTCTGACTATATTATTTCTAGGATTAAGTTTAACGTACCATTTAGACCTTCTAGATACTATCAGTTCATCCATATTGACTTTCAGCGTACGAATTACGCTTCCGCAGAGCCCATTCGCAGAATGTGTATTGATTTCAATTCATTGTGTCACATCATAGATTTCGGATTAGGAGTCGATATAATAAAGTCGAGGATTTTCTCCTGCTTGGATGTTTAGTTTGTTGTGACATGTTTACTTTACTTTAATATATTTAGTTACTAACTTTGAGAATAACTTTTATTTGCATGTGATACTAATATTTTGTTTAATATTTTTGTTATGCCGGCTGTTGATATTTGATCCGTAGCCGGTGTCCACCCTCTACTGCTTAGCCGCCATGGTTCGGACTATGGTGTGTACGCTGTCCCTACGTTATGGGGACGTGGCCCTCTCGGTCGGAAGGGGCGGGTGTGAGAGGCGTTGGGACCGTTCGAAAAAAAAATGTTATTAAAGGCGAAATGATGGAAGTTGATAGTACGATATACCCTAAATTTGCTTAAATTAACTAGAGTCCGTTCGCAAAACTTAATAGAGCCACTTTTTATTAGGATTGGCCAATAACTGCGACCTGTACTTTGATTACAAAAATAGATGGATTGATCGATTGGTATACAAATTTGAATCGATCTGACCCACTATCATCACGGATGTGATCCAGTCCATCCATATAAGGCTCTGTGCCAAATCTGAACTGTCTAAATTTTATCACATATGTTTCTAGTTGTAATATAAGGTTTTGTGCCAAATTTGAAGAAAATTGATTAAAATATGTGATCTCTGGAGGGCAAAAATTAATATTGGGAGTATGTATGGGAGCTAAATAAATTAAATAGGGTTCGTCCTTGGGCGTTGAAAGTAACTTGTGCCAATTTTTGTTTGATTACAAGAATAGATGGACGGATAGAGAGACGGATATGGCTAAATCGATTCAAAAAGTTAACAATGGGTCTATATATCTCCTTTTGTATGTTACAAACAAATGAACAGAGACATAATAACCTAGTGGAGGGTATATTATAATTGCGTAAATCGGCGGTTTATTTGTATAAGCCCTATACCAGTACATAGACATAGGAAGTAGATCAGCTTAAGGTAAACATTCTATTTTTGTAACATTTTATTTAGTGTATGTATGGACAAGGTAGGATCTTAAAAACTTAAATAAATCCTCTTTCACACCTTCGTATTTATTAATTAGCTCCATGGAGACATTTGCAATCAGATTAGAAAATAAAATTACATGATTTAAAGGTAAAGGTGTGAAACGTAATGTAATTGTGCACTCCATCCTTCCTTTGTTGCTGGAAATTAATGTGGAATATGTGTTGCCAGGCACGCTGGCAGAATGCCTCAACGCATATCATTGCCTGTTATCAAGCGATAAAAGACACCGAATTTATTCTGTTATGTCCATTATCATGTATAATGTTAATTTATTATAATTATGCCAAAGAGAAGCCGACACACATACGTACATACACTAATGATCTTGAACAAAGTCAAAGGACGGAAACAGCAAAACATCAGAAGGAAAATAACAAACCTAATTACGTTAATAATTTTCATGTTGGTGCATAAACGAACGAAGGAACGAATGAACGAGCAAACAAATGAAAGCAATAAATGAAGCGAATAGGCCGCCTTCGATAAGTCAAAGTGTAGCATTATTTATTTATACATACTTCTGTTGCCGCTTAAAACGTTAAAAAATAAAGAACTGAAACTTTTTTAATTAAATCTTTACGCATGTGTATGTGTGTACGGGTACACACAATTGAGTTCAGAGGTTGCGCTCTTGTGGAGTATAACGAAAGTTTAGCTACGCTTTGAAAACAATTGTCATTCACTTGTTTGTTTTGACTGTGGGGCGTATGATTATTTTAGGGCCTCGGTGTGTGTTTATATCGCTTATACGCCCTCACTCTACGATAACATACTAAGAGGTTCGTGTCACATGGTCCCAACTTCCACATTTGTAAAACAATTGTAAAAACATGATCAGTATAGGTGCACCAGTATAGAAGTTGTGAATGTTTTATATTACCTAGGATAGAGACAATTGTGTGGGAGGTAAAAAAGGGACGTGGCTAAAGCTTAAATATTTTTTAGGTTTAAAGTGATTATAAAACAAGTGAGGAAAGGCTAAAGTCAGGCGGGGCCGACTATATAATACCCTACACCACACCCAGCGTATGTACCTCGCTTTGATTACTAAACCCAGTTATTTCATGGGAGCAATTTTATGTAGTTCATATAAATTATACAGTTACTATAAATTCATCTTTAGTCATATTTACCGAATATGGTTAATAATATGGTAACTGATCCAATTATCCGACAGACAAATACAAATTATACAGTAGTAATAGGATGAATCGGACCGACATTTCAAAAGGGGGCCTATAACAACATTTTGGGCCTGGTCCAAAACATGTGCCTATATATTTCTTATTCACGGTAGGTATTCCTAGTTTAAAAATATAATGATCTGCAAAATTTGATGAAGATCCGATGTAAGATGTAGTTTCTAGAGCTGTAATAGATCAGAATGGTGCCCCAATTGGGTTATACCAAAGTATGGACATATGGGCATCTCTCAAACAAGTAAGGAAAGGCTAAAGACGGACAGATTTTCTATCTCATTACAATTCAATTCGGTAAAAAGGTGATATCGGAAAGGATTTTTGCATTCTGTAAATGTATGTGTTTGACAAAAAATGTTAAATCGGAAAGGACATTTGTAAAATATACCCCCATATTGAAACCTGGAACGATGTGACCCGCTTTCACCATGTATGTTTATTGGTGAAATATAATATGTAAAGTTTGGCCAAAATCGGTTAAACATTCGCGAGCAACATTTGTATGAGGGCTATATCTAAATCTGAACCGGTCTTACCCGCTTTCAATACAGGTTTTTTTAGTTGGATTATAAGATGTTGTGCCAATTTTAAAGAAAAAAACGGGAACAAAATGTGGATTTTAGAGCGGAAAAAGTCAAATCGGGAGCGACATTTATGTTGGGGCTATATCTAAATCTGAACCGATCATAGCCACTTTCAGCATAGGTGTTTCTAATTCCATTTTAAAATGTTGTGCCAATTTTAAAGAAAATCGGGTACAATATGTGGTTTCTAAAGCGGAAAAAGTGAAATAGGGAGCGATATTTGTGTAGGGGCTATATCTAAATCTGAACCGATCATACCCACTTTCAGCATAGGTGTTTCTAGTTCGATTATTAAATGTTGTGCCAATTTTAAAGAAAATCGGGTACAATATGTGGTTTCAAAAGCGGAAAAAGTGAAATAGGGAGCGACATTTGTATAGGGGCTATATCTAAATCTGAACCGATCATACCCACTTTCAGCATAGGTGTTTCTAGTTCGATTATTAAATGTTGTGCCAATTTTAAAGAAAATCGGGTACAATATGTGGTTTCTAAAGCGGAAAAAGTGAAATAGGGAGCGACATTTGTATGGGGGCTATATCTAAATCTGAACCGATCTTACCCACTTTCTGCACAGGTGTTTCTAGTTGGATTATAAGATGTTGTGCCCAATTTAAAGAAAATCGGGTACAAGATGTGGTTTCTAGAGCGGAAAATGTCAAATCGGGAGCGACATTTGTATGGGGGCTATATCTAAATCTGAACAGATCTTACCCAATTTCTGCATATGCGTTTCTAGTTGGATTATAAGATGTTGTGCCAAATTTAAAGAAAGACGGGTACAAGATGTGGTTTCTAGAGCGGAAAATGTCAAATCGGGAGCGATATTTGTATGGGGGCTATATCTAAATCTGAACCGATCATACCTACTTTCAGCATAGGTGTTTCTAGTTCGATTATAAAATGTTGTGCCAATTTTAAAGAAAATCGGGTAAAATATGTGCTTTCTAAAGCGGAAAAAGTGAAATAGGGAGCGACATTTGTATGGGGGCTATATCTAAATCTGAACCAATCTTACCCAATTTCTGCATAGGTGTTTCTAGTTGGATTATAGGATGTTGTACCCAATTTAATGAAAATCGGGTACAATATGTGGTTTCTAGAGCGGAAAAAGTGAAATCGGGAGCGACATTTATATGGGGGCTATATCTAAATCTGAACCGATCTTAGCCACTTTCTGCATAGGCGTTTATAGTTGAATTATAAGATGTTTTGTCAAAGTTAAAGATTTGCGGGCTCACTATGTGGATTCTAGAGCGGAAAATGTCAAATCGGTAGCGACATTTGTGTGGAGACTATATCTAAATCTGAACCGATTTCCTCCACATTCAATACCGATCGTCCTTGGCCAAAAAAAGTAACTTCTGCCAAAGTTCATGATAATCGGACAGCAATTGCGAGCTGTAGAGTGCGAACAAGCTTAGATGGACAGCAGACGGACGGACAGACAGACATCGGTAAATCGATTCAGCTGGTGATTCTAAGCCGATCCGTATACTTAAAGTTGGGTCTAGCTCGATTATTTCGTGGTGTTACAAACATTTGGTGCGAAACTGACTTATAATACCCTATTCCACGAAGTGGTGTAGGGTATAAAAAATTAAATGTCAAATTGCAAGTGATTTTGACTACCCGTATGGATGTTATATCGGTTTTATTATAACCAAAGTTTATGTCACTTTGTGTAGGTGGTACCAGAAGGGGTGTGACAATTTCGCCCATATTCCATGCGAATGTAACCACTAAAAAAGCATTGCTAAATATCAAATTTCACAGTATTCCGATCATCCGTACAGAAGTTATAACAGCTTTAATTTTACGTAGTTTAGGGTGACCCATAGGAGTATGGGTCATTTGTGTGGCAGGTACCAGAAGAGGCATGGCAATTTCGCCCATCTTCGAACTTAAACTAAGTTTGGGAAAAATATTACCATGTGCAAAGTTTGAATCGATTCCTTAAATCCTTTCGAGAGTTATCGTGCCAGACTGACGGACGGACATGCCTCAAAATCATTAAAAAGTCGTGAAACGGATTTGGTCAAAACACACTTAGGGTCTTAAGTCACTCCTTCAAAGCGTTACACTTTTTTCTGTTCCAAATTATTTATACCCTCCTACTCTTGAAATTTTCACGGTATGTTCAGGCTGAACCGGTGGTGAAAATAGGCTATATAATTTTTTGATATTTTCAGTGGGCGTGGCACCTCCCACACAAATTGGGGATTTATTAGATTTTTATAAATTAGCATATTCGGAGTTCTGTTGCATCTAAAGTCTTGAATTTTTGTGAAAGTTCACTAATTGATGGTCTGCACACTTGTGCCAAAAATGTGCGAATATATTCAGACCTATGATAACTACAGTGCTGAAATTTTGTGTCAGTACATCTCGCAAAAACGTGCGTAGTTTTGCCAAAAATGGGAGGTATTGGAATAGTGGGCGTGTCACCTCTCATACGAAGTTAAAACCTATTATTGAATTTTGTCAGTTCTATGACAGCTGCATTGCTGAAATTTTGTGTAAATGCATATAGAAACAATGTGCATAGTTGTACCAAAATTGGGCGGTATTGGAAAAGTGGGCGTGGCACCTTCCATACGAAGTTAAAACCCATTTTCATATATATTCCGTTCTATGACAGATCAAATACTAAAATTTTGTGTCAGTGCATCTTACATAAACGTGCGTAATTTTGCCAAAAATGGGCGGTATTGGAAAAGTGGGCGTGACACCTCCCATACGAAGTTAAAACCTATTATTGAATTTTGTCAGTTATATGACAGCTACAGTGCTGAAATTGTGTGTAAATGCATCTAGAAACAATGCGCATAGTTGTACCAAAAATAGGCGATATTGGAAAAGTGGGCGTGGCACCTTCCATACGAAGTTGAAACCCAATTTCATATATATTCCGTTCTTTGTAGATAAAATACTGAAATTTTGTGTGAGTGCACCCAGCATCAATGTGCGTAGTTTTGCCAAAAATGGGCGGTATTGGAAAAGTGGGCGTGGCACCTCCCATACGAAGTTAAAACATATTATTGAATTTTGTCAGTGCTATGACACCTACAGTGCTGAAATTTTGAGTAAATGCATATAGAAACAATGTGCATAGTTGTACCAAAAATGGGCAGTATTGGAAAAGTGGGCGTGGTACCTTCCATACGACGAATTTCTATGTCTTCTGCGACCATTGAGGACCATTTCGAAATTTTTAATTAAGCAAAACACTTAGACGTTTATAATTTTTTTTGAGAAAAAATTAAGGGACTACATAATTTCACAATAAAAAGTGTCGATAGTTCGCACAAGGAATTCACCTAAAGCTTTCAAAAATTTTGTCAAATTTGAAGAAAATCTATTAAAATATGTGGTATCTAGAGCGGAAAGAGTCAAATCGGAGCAGACATTTGTATGGTAGCTATATATAAATCTGAACCGTTGCATCCCGCTTTCGCCAGAGATGTTTTCAGTTGAAATATGAGAGCGGAAAGAGTCAAATTGGAGGAGACATTTGTATGGTAGGTATATATAAATCTGAACCGATCTGCCCTATTTTTAACAGAGCTGTTTTTAGTTAAAATACGCCATATATTTGCCAAATTGGAAGAAAATCTTTTTAAATATGCTAGAGCTGAAAGAGTAAAATAGGAAGCAAAATTTGTATGGGAGCTACATATATCTAAATCTGATCTTTTGTTCTTGTAGACATTTTTGAGTTCTATAAAAAACCAAATTTATACAAGGACATAAGGATTAATTTGAGATGCTACCATTACTATTATAGCTCTAGAACCCACATTGGATCTCGATACACTTTTGCAGATCATGTTCTATTTCAACTAGGAATACCTACTATGAAAGTCAAATATATGTGTCCATATTTTTATACAATCCCCGTACAAATGGTCCCCCATTTTACACTATTACTGCATCAGAACCTATATCTTATATCGGATCTTTATAAAATTTTGCAGATCATGACTCATTTCCACTAGGAATGTCTAAAGAGAACTATAATGGCCCATGTTATGGTACAACCCCCTAGTGTTGTTATAGGCCCTCAACAAATGTCCGTCCAATTGACCCTATTACCGCTGAAAAATCTGCATTTGTCATCGGATCTTGGTCAAATTTTCCAGATCATATTATATTTATTATATTTTATATTTGGGAATACCTACCCGAAAATTGGGTCATTTAGTTATGTCTACAATTGCGACCTGTATCGTGATTACAAGAATAGATGGACAGACGGACGGACATTGCTAAATCGATTCAAAAAGTGATTCTAAGACGATCGGTATAATTAACAATGGGCCTATCTCTCTTCCTTTTGGATGTTGCAAACAAATGCACAAAGAGTGTATAAAAATTGTGGTTTTAGAAAGACGACCAAAAATGTCGAAAAGGGTATTTTCAAATTTTAGTCTGCCCAAAAGAAACGAAGTGAATAAAGATAAAAATTGATATTTTATTATATAGAGAATACCCATATTGCACATGAGTGCTAATTAAATAGGTAATTTTTGTGACAGAAGAGTTTTAGGAACCGAGAGAAAGCTCTGTTCCAAACAAAAGATGTCATTTGTACGGAAGGTGACCATCCATCCCGCCTTTTGCGGGACTATTCCGCTTAAACCTGCCATCCCGCTTTTTCCCGCTTTTTTAAGTCTCGATTTGCAATATTTTTGGTACGTTATCGATTAAACTTCTGTATATAATAAATACATTTGTAAAATCCCGACAAATATCCACAATTTCTAAAATACTTAATTATTACCCTTATTCTAACTTTTGGCTCTAGTTTTAAGGGAAAATTTATAAATTTATAAGATAAAATGTATTTCAGTGCTAACACATAAATTAATGTTAAACAGTTTATGAAAGGTAACCATAATGATGCAAGCTGTTGTAAAAATCACTTTCAATTATATAGTCGTTTGTTTGTCAGGTTCACAAGGACCTGTAGAGTGATTTTTCTACTATTTACAAAATATAGCCTCATTAAACTAAATTATTAAATACAAATTATGAGTAGATTTCTTTACATTTAAAGATCGCATCCAACATCATAAAGAAGTGTAAATTAAAAAATGACTGAATTTCACAATATTGCCGATTCCAGGCTGTCGACTTTGCGTAGAAATCCACCTACACATGATTACTGTTTTAAATAAATTGTGCTGTTTCATAGGTGAAATATTGGAAAAATTAAAATAATAATGGGAATCTTCAAAGAATGTGTGTAAATACCCTAAGTATTGTTTATTTATTGTGTTATTTTCAGTACAAAATTGCTCTGTTTGCATCAAGTTTTTCCCTACTTTATGCCACTCCACCACTTACAAATATTTACAATCCTAACACTGCAAACAATCATCTGAAGTTCTTAATTCCTTTTCCCATTGCGACCCTAAAAGTTCGAATTTGGACTTTTTGTTTTGCACGCCCACAAAGTCAGCCAGTCACAAATATTCTAAAGGCTACCATTTTAATTTATAATACATTATATAGCTTAGTTTTTTATGATTATTATTTAAATATTAAAAATTCAAGCTTTTTTGCTTTTTTGTTGTTTTCTTTATTTTTATGTGTACGCTTTTTGGTCTGATCCACGATCCCGCTTTTTATACAAAATCCCGCTCTTTATATTTATAAATCACATTAGGCATACGGTATAAATTTTCGATTTTCTTTTCGTCTAAAACGACATATTTTAATAATGAACATTTGGTTTAATATTAGACCAAGTAGGTCGCTCCCACGTGAGCCTTAATAAACCGCTTTGAAAAATTTCATTGATATATTTTATGTAGATTAGTCGATACGCCGAGTTGATATTCAAACTCTCACTGCGTTACAAAAAACTACTAGATTTGGAGATTTTGTATATTTTCTAAAAAACCGAAATCCCAAAGGGGAAATCATGTTCCAAAATTATTTGATTTTTTACTAAAATGGTCTCCTTAATTTTTTACCGTTTTTACCTGTTTTGATGAATTTTATGTATATTTGTTTTACCTCAATTTCGTAAAACTGAATTGAGGCGAAAATTATGCAATATGCATTTTACAGACAAATACAAACGGATTCCTCAAGTTTTAAGTCCACGATTTTTCTTTTTAAATCAGTGGAGTAACTGTCAATCGGTTGATAATCGGTATAGGTTTATAAGTGTACACATGTACGCAAATCCGTTTTTACCCGTAAGTCCAAATTGTGTGGTTGTCTGAGAAATTTAACAAAAAACTTCTTGTCAACAAATTTATTACTTGACGGTTCACTAAATTAAAAGTTAAAATTTTTTTAATGGCGTTCCAAACTCATATAAGCTTTTATTCATCCAGATACCATCCGACACATCACAATATAAACATTTTTATTTTATTTTTAGACAAAATTTTACTCAGCTTAGATTTTTCAAAATTCGTACTTTTAAAATATGATGTAAATACAAACAATTCCACGATATTTAGGGTATTTAAGCTTTTTTGTAGATTGATGACTTCTGTTTACTTTTTGAATTGAATTGAATTATTATTTCGATATACATATTATATCCTTGACGTGCGTGGTTTAAAATAATTAAAATTTTGTAGTTATTTATATTTTTTTGCAATATTTCTATTTGTTAAAAAATTTAATATCTTGCTGTAATGCGACTTCTGCGACAACCTCCGTGGAATGCAATACATAAAGTTCAACCCGGTCGAACTGAACATAATTTTAATATCATTTTATTATTGAGAAGTGAAATTATCACTGTTTTTAACCTTTAAAGTTCAATTTACTCCATTGCATTTATTTTTTGACATCTTTTTAGAATTGGCCCTTATACTTATGCCCGACACTGTACATGCGAGCACTTGGATGGGTTGCAAGTGCACTTCACAATAGTTTCAAAGTTTATAATAGTCAAAGGGGAAATATTGTGGCATTATGCTTCCTTCCTCCGTATATTTAAAACTCTGTTCGAATTTTGAACTTTCGTAACAATGCTCGTCATCATTGCTCTCCCACACGCCATTCTACCCTTCTCAAGCTCTGGCCAACAATGTGATGGCAATGAGATGTGGTAATACGTATATACGTAAAACTTGGCTATAACTGTCAGCCACTTGTAATTGAAGCACCTGCAATAAAGTGTAGCGCATGAGGCTGGAATCGAAGGATGTTTAGTATATTTGCGATTAAATAGTGCGATGTGCGTTACAATTTTGTGTTGCCGTTTGCAATACGTGGTTTCAAGGGTGCTGATATGACGTTTTTATTGGATCTATCAAAGCTTCGGCCGAAGTGGTTTAATTTTGCCAGGTGAAATATAAGTAAAAGAGGAAATGTGATCGGAAGTACTACATTCGATTTTGACTTCTAGAGCGGTGAAAGTCAAATCGGGAAGAGCAAAGGGTTTTATAAAATTATGGTCCGATGTTTAGAAATTTGAACGGAATTGGTTTAAAATATGTTGTTTCTAGAGCGGAAAAAGTAAAATCGGGAGTAAGATTTCTACGGTGCTATATCTAAATCTGAACCGAAGTGACATACTTTCACCACAACGTTTTTATATCCTTCACTAGCGGAATATGTCTTTGTGCATTTGTTCGAAACATTCATGAATTTAGAATCACTTTTTGAATCGATCTCCGTCTGTCTGTCTGCCCATTCGTACATCTGACCGTCCGTCTGTCTGCCCATCCGTCTATTCTTGTAATCAAAGTACAGGTCGCAATTATTCATTAAATCGGTCCAAATTTAGATATAGCCCACATGTAAATGTCGCTTCAAATTAGACTTTTTCAGCTCCAGAAATCACATATTTTACTAGATTTGCTTCATATTTGGTTCAGTATGTTTTAATTCAATTTAGGCGAGAACATTTCGGATTTAAATATAGCTCCCATACAAATTTCATTCTCCATTTAAATTTTTGGTCTCTAGAGACCACATATTTAAACCAATTTTTCTTCAAATTTGGCACAAAACCTTATATTAGAAGTGGTGAAAGTAGATCAGATCGTTTCAGATTTAAATATAGCTCCCATTCAAATTTCGCTCTCTATTTAATATTTTCCGCCTTTTTCGGCCAAACTTGAAAGAAAAACATAAAATTGAATAAGTTTAAATCTAAATCACACAGGAATATAGATTAATTCGAAATATAATAAAATACGTTTTTATACCCTTCACTAGGGTATTATGTCTCTGTGTATTTGTTTGTAACACCCAAAAGGAAACGACATAGACCGTTTATAAAAACATCGGCTTAGAAATACTTTCTGAGCCGATGTAGCAATGTCTGTCCATCTATTGTTGTAATCAAAGTATAGGTCGCAATTGTTCTCCGAACTAAACAAAGAAAGTTTTGTGGATCAAGGACGAACGCCATTTAATTTAAAGCAAATCGGTTAGCATTTAGATATAGGCCCCATACAAATGTCGTTCCCGATTTGATTTGATATTGCTCCCGATTTGACTGTTTGTGCTCTAAAAATCACGTATTTCAACCGATTTTGTTCAAATTTTGCACAATACCTTATATTTGAACTAGAAACATCTCTCGTGAAATTGATTCATATCGGTTCAGAATTGAAATATATAGAAATATAACTTTTTCTGCTCTAAAAATTACATAAATTAAAAATTTGGCATTACATTACAACTAAAAACATCTATGGTGAAAGTGGGTGGGATGATCGATACAGATTTATTATAGCTCTCATACAAATTTCGATTTCATTATAGTTTTTCCAAATTTGGCACAACACCAAATATTATAACTAGAAATATCTATATTGAAAAGGGGTCAAATCGGTGCAGATTTATATATAGGTTCCATTCAAATGTTGCCCACTTTACTTTTTCTGCTCTCATATTGGAAACAGACATTGTGAAAGACGGTATCATCGGACCATGATATAACCTTCCGAAATCCTCCTCATTAATTGTAATGCCGTAGAAAGTGAAGGGTATCATATAGTCGTCCCCGCCCGACTTTAGCATTTCCTTATTTGTTTCATATATGTATTGATTTGATTGATAGAGATCAAGTTTTAAAGACAAACATAGAAAAACTCTGCATTTAGTTAACAATTTTCGGAGCGAGTTCGCGCTTCTAAGGGCTGGACTTTTTTGAACTTTTTTTTCTGCTAGTCCTAAACACGCGATATTGATACCAATTACACAGTTTCCATTACCCATCAAATTCCAATCAAATCGAATTTTGTCGCATGGTGTATTATAAAAATCAATATTCACTGCAATAATGATGAACCAAATGTTTAACTGTTTAACTGAGAAAATCCCACATCGTTTCAAGTAAGACCTAAACAAATAACAAAAATGAAACAACAAATCTGCAGTCCGTTTACAAAAAAAAAAGGAAATGTCCGATATAATGAATATTGTATCCTCATTTCCTCACCGCGTGATTACTTCGCTATGGTTAAATATTTTGAGGAAATGATTTACTTGTCGGTTCTTGGTAATTTGATAATTATAGGAAAGCTTAATGCCCGCAACACTTTTAAAAGCCTAACAGTGAGGTGTTTCGAAAGGATTGATGGGAGTGGAAAAGTGGAAATAAATATTAAATTTCTAACCGGCATGTAATGAAAATTTGCAAAGTAATTTGTAAATCAGTGTCAAGTTTAATAAAGGTTGTTCATTTAATCGTCTGTGACTTCTGAAATACTTGAGCGATTTTAATTTACAATACATTATTTTGCAATCAATTCCTTTAAAACGAAATAGCACAGAATTTCTGATGTTTTGGTAATTTTATTTTATTTTTTTAAGATTATTTTTAGCGAATGTCTGAATTTGAATATTGTTCTATTTTTTATGATTTTTTACAAGAAACTTTTGCAAAAGCAGCCAAAATATAAGTAAATGTTCTTAGAAAGTCAACAGAATGGATATTTCTTTCTTTAGTTTATTACCACAAGGTATAAAACAATAAAAGATGTAAGTAAAACTATTTGATGGATAACACTGTTCAACACGAAAACATATAACCATATACGGACACCACTAAAGACAAAAAAGACCCGTGTCTCCCAGTTTTGCTCAAAGTCATGCACTTTTTTATGTGCCCCTAAAAATTTGGGGCCTCGGTGTTATTTTTGCAAGAAAGTGATCATTTTCTTAGGATTATATCTTGCAAACCGTTTGGGATTTTGATTTATTCTCTGAGAAAGATACTGGTCTTTATTTGGTCTTTTATCACTAGACAGCGGATTTATATGCAAAATTATATTTTGAACAAATGGTTATAATTGAATGCCGACTTCACACAACTGATTTTCATGATGAATCAATTCAAAAAACTGTTATAAGCAATTTTATATTAACATATTTTGTGTTGCCATAACATTATTTTGTACAAATGTGGATTAAAAATGGGATTTGCATACAAATCCGCTGTCTATTTATCACGTAGTGGTATCCGTATATGCTTATACTAGCAAATACCTGATACTTCGTACGCGGTCTATGAATATCACTTTCAGAGTAAATCGCTTATAAACGCTCACAAAATTTGAAGAATCGCTTTATGTTGCGCAACTACATACGTATTCAGTGGTACATTCACACCAAATTCTCCAGATTCTACATATCCGAAGAAATTTATACACCGAATTGATTTTTTATATACATTCCAATGTGAACCCGAAAGACAAAATTATTATTATTTCAAAATTATAATAAGAAACATCACAATTTATTTAACTAATATCTCTATTACAAAAAATAATAATTTTCCTAATATTTTATTGCACTTATACGTGGAGTCGACAGCCTCTTTTCTGTCGAAAGCCCGAATTTACCGCCTTTTTACTTTCCCCAGACTTAGATTAAATTTGGAGATGGATGAAATTGATCCTCCTCTTATGGTACCCCTACACATATAGTCCATATTCCTAGTAAAATATTCGGAATCGGTTATATATTCATATTTGATTTTTTTTAAAAACCTTTAGAGGTCAGATAAACATGCTATAATAAAATTGTCCGTTCCAAATTTCAAGATTTTAGGTCCAGACGTTTGGTCAGAGCGGTGATATTATTTTTACCAATTTAATCAATTAAAGGTACAAATTGCGGAAAATTCTTTGTTATCGCTCTTATATGCCGTAAGGCGAATATACGCACCGAAATTCATGATTGTAGCATCAGCCACGTTGTTGGTATCTTTTTATCCCCTTTTTCCTGTTTGCCCATTAAAAGTACGAATTTCGAAAAATTCTTTCATTTTGCGTTTGTAAGCATTTTGAGGGGTTGTATACGCTGGGGAGTGACACAATCCATCTGTTTGTACCATT
Source organism: Polietes domitor (assembly GCA_947397865.1). Taxonomy (NCBI): domain Eukaryota; kingdom Metazoa; phylum Arthropoda; class Insecta; order Diptera; family Muscidae; genus Polietes; species Polietes domitor. The sequence continues at coordinate 54,153,212 of OX377618.1, forward strand.
GGTACCATTTTTATCCCATTTTACCCAATTTCACCCACAAAAAGTACTAAATATATTTCTTGGTGGCATTCGTGCTGTACAAGTAATGGCCGTTCCGAATTTCAAGAGTCTAGGTCCAACCGTTTGGTATGGTCTGTGGTACAATTTTTATCCCACTTAATCCCTTAAAGTAAAACAAGTAAAAACGGCGTTAAGTTCTGCCAGGCCGAACTTTATATACCCTCCACCATGGATTGCATTCCACAGAGGTTGTCGGTTTTCATAGAAGTGCAGTAATATTACAGGAAAATATAAATTTTTTAATATAGCCAAACCAAAACAAATACAAATGTTGAAAAAATAATTTTATAAATAAATATAATATATGAATGAATGTATACTCCGGATTTCATGACTCTAGCTGCGGTCATTTGATTGGTATTTGTATCCCCTTTTTTCATTTTAACCCCAAAAAGTACGAATTTTGAAAAATCCGTGTATTTTACTTGTCTATGCAATCAGAGGAATGTATACACCGAATTTCATTATTCTAGGTACAGCCGTTTGTTTGGTACCATTTTTATCCCTCTATTCCCATTTTACCCCTTAAAAGTACGAATTTGGAAAAAACACTTTTATATTATGTATCTACTCAATTAGAGGAATGTACACACCGAATTTCGCGTTTCTAGCTGTTGTCGTTTAATATGTACCATTTTTATCCCTTTTTTGCCCCATTTCACCCCCTACAAATAAGAATCACTTTATGGTGCACGTTTTTGCTATAAGGGGAATGCGCATACCAAATATCAAGCAAATATAAACAGACATATTCAAAAAACATGCTTAAATGCGCTAAAATATTAGGGATTATTATGGGCATTTTTAGTCCTTGTGAGGGAAAAATTCCCTTTGAGCCGATTTCGCCCCGTTTCAATCCCAACCGATCTACAACTATAAGACCATATATGGAAAATTTGAACGTTCTAGCTCCTTTCGTTTAGATGCTAGCGTGCTTTCAACAGACGGACGGACATGACTAGATCGTCTTAGAATTTTATGATGATCAGGAATATATATACTTTATATGGTCTCAGGTCGATATTTCAAGGTGTTACAAACGGAATGACAAAGTATACCCCCATCCTGGAGGTGGAGGGTATAAAAATCGAAAAATTCCTTCTTATCTGTGATCTGCGCTGTAATATACACACCGAATTTCATTATTGTAGCGTCACCTATGTTGTTGGTACCATTTTTACCCCGTTTACCGTTTAAAGGTATGAATTTCGAAAAATTCGTTCATTGTGCGTTTCTAAGCATTTTGAGGGATGTACACACCGAATTTTATGATTCCAGCTCAATCCGTTTGATTGGTACCATATTTATCCCTTTTTACCAGATTTCTCCCCCAAAAAGAACGAATTTAAAACAGTATTTGCTTGATCGAATTCGTGAAGTAAAAGCAATGACCGTTCTGAATATCAAGATTCTTGCCCAACCGTTTGGTTTGGGCTGTGGTACAATTTTTATCCCATTTAATCCCTTAAAAGTACGAAATTCGGAAAATTCCTTGTTACCACTCATCTACGCTGTATGATGAATATACACACCGAATTTCATGATTGTACCGTCAGCCGTGTTGTAAGTACCTTTTTTATCCCCCTTTTCCCGTTTACCCTCAAAAGAAGGAATTTCGAAAAATTAATCCAAAATAGTACTAATTTTGATTAAATGAACAAATATACTATCTAGTTATACTAATTTAAAACCTGCCATCCACAATTGCTCAATATGTATACTAGGCTGGGTCGTGGGCCATACAATGGAAAAACAATTTCCAGTCACCCTACGAAAATAAAGTTTGGATTGTTTAATGATCATCTGCAAAATATTTCGTCACTGGGTCAAGCCATCTGTGAGCTAAACGCTCCTAAAAACACCTCCAAAAATCATGTTTTTCTCGTGTAATTTTGTTTACACTTCATTTTTGTCCAATTTTTCGGAATTAATAGACCCTCGGAAGCACTTTAAATATAAATTTGTATTCTTGTCTTAGAGTAAGTTGTTGGTTGAATTATTGGACGTTTAAAGTATTTAATTAAATGGGAATTTTTAAAGACAGAGCGGCGTTTTACTCCTTACTACATGTGTTACTTAAATAAGTGTACTTGTGGTACGATTACCAAACAAAATAATGAGCAAAAACTTTGCCTAAGTTGAAAAATGGTTAAAAATTGCTTAAAAGGTGTGTTTGCTGGACAAAAGTACAGATATTTCTATATCTATCAAAAGTTCCAGATCTCTTCCTTTCACACACGAGGGAAAGTAAACAATTGTTCTATTCGACAATACCTAGTATAATCCAACTAAAACACCTAAGGTCAAAGTGGTAAGATCGGTTCAGATTTAGATATAGCACCAATACAAATGTTACTCCCAAATGTTTATCGGTTAAACTATACATATTATATTTCACCTATTTCGTTCCAGGTTTCAATATATCCCTATACAAATGTCCTTTCCGATTTAACATTTTCCTTACTTGTTTTTTTTTGTCAAACGGACGAAAAAGGACAAAACCTCAATATTTCCGAAATATTGGAAACTTTTTGAAAAGATAATAATTTTGTTGTTAAAAGTCTCCTATCTCAAAATATGTTAACGGCAGGGAGACATGTAAGTAAACTTTTAGCACTCAAGTTATGAATGAAAAAATATAGAATCGAAACAGCTTTTTTAAAACTTTATAATTATATCCGAAGCACTCCTGTGTTCGTCCCAAGGTCATCACAACATGAAAACAAATTATTAATATTCGAGCGTTACGTCCCATGTTTTCCATTACCGAATATTTTTTAATTATTTTCACTCAATCGAAAGCTGCCTTTTTATCTTTCTCTCGACCGTTCAAAATTTCGCGAAGATTGCTGCATATTTCCGAGAAATTCCATTACGTTCTTCTTCTTCTTCTCCAATCACACTGTATTTACTTAGTGTCCTGACAAGGACAAACAGAACAAATTTACGGTACACAATACGACGACAAAAGCAACTGGAGCAGCGACAACAACTACAACAAGGTCCTAATGCAACACGAACAAATTATGTATTCCCTTTTTCATTGTAAGCGGCCAAAGGACGTAAAGTATCTGTGTAAGTAAACACATTAGAGAGCAGTGCGTACGCATCTGTCTCTCCTCGACATTCACTTAGCCGAAAGACCATTCCACTGGCGTGTCCTTGAAGGAAACCTACAACGACCAGGGTACCCTAACGTGGCTAGATCACAATGCTGGTTTATTAAGTATTTCTGTGGCTACGGGTATAAGAGTATGTGTGTGTGTGTCTGTGTCTATTTGTGTATTTAACGTTTATTGGAACATTTGTGTCCGCAAATACACGCTTGTCGAAGATAATACGTTGCAGAAATGCAGTTAATGTTGCATGTTAAATAAACATTTTGCAATCATTCTGCAAATGGCAGTTGCTGATGCATAGTTCGACGGATAGATATAAATCCCAAATGGCTTTTGTTGCATTTTAGCGTCTATGATAATGCGATTCAAAGCGAATAGGAAATGCAACGAATGTATTCGTGAATAAATCACAAATAGACTTTGATTTTAGCTATCATTTGTGAACGAAATGGATATGCACTTGATTTTAAAATTTCTCGGATATTTCAATTCGAATAGGAAATACTACAAAAGTATTCATTAATAAATCACAAAAGGACTATGATTTTAGCAGTAATTTGTGAATTTGAAATTTAGATTTCCCGGATACTTCATTTCTCTAGACAACGGGAATTCCCGGAAATACAAAGAATTTTTTTCTTATGTAAATTGAAACAAAATAATCGCATAAACCAATGACTAGCACTAACTAACATAATAGCATAGAAAATAATCGAGATGACTTAAATCGTACCAGCTCGGTCTGGTCAATTTGGAGAAGTAACACGTTCGCCAGATGTTTACTTCAAGGAGTTCATTGTTTGGCGCGTGTTTCAATCAAGAGAATTCTAAACGACTTTGGCTATATCGTGCTAAAATATTGGCATAGGTTCATTTAAAGTTCATAAATATTCATTTCAGATATTATTTCGTTGGCGCACATCTCGGAAGTCATGTATCGTGTTAGAATTTCTTTTAGTTCATGAAATACAAGCGCTCTTTAAGTGTTAGTGTTGCGTTTTCCTTTCTCCTTCCCGAAGGTTGTCCTTACTCATCGCTATTAATTTTATCCAGCATTAAACTATAATCGCGAGACCTTGGCCTTTACAAATATTGATACACTGGTATATCCGTTGAATATTGGCTGTAAAGTAAAAAATTGTGAAAAGTCACTTTAGAAAAGCGATAGAAATCAAAATATTTTTTTTTGCATATTATTGCTGACTTAATAAGGAATATTTGTGACAGAATTGTTTCAGAAGCTATAGAGAGTTAAAATAAATTCAATTACAGCATCGAATTTTGTATTTTTGCACCAATTGCAGCTTTTTCGTGACTTTTTTTTATTTTTTCGAAAAAAAAAAATGGTCAAGTTGTCCCATAAAAAGAGTAGCTAGAGATTTTCCACAAAAATGATCCTCATAAAAATCCACGATATAGTTCCGACAGTAGGAATTCTCTCAGCCATGATCTTACAAAACTTTTTATACCCTCCACCTCCAGGATGGGGGTATACTAACTTTGTCATTCCGTTTGTAACACCTTGAAATATCGAACTGAGACCCCAATGTATATATATTCTTGATCGTTATAAAATTCTAAGGCGATCTAGCCATGTCCGTCCGTCCGTCTAACCGTCTGTAAAATGAAGAGATTTTAGAAAATCGTGCTCTTAAGGGGGTAAAATAGGAAAAAGGGGATAAAAATGGTACCAACCAAATGACCGCAACTAGAATTATGGAATTCGGTGTATATATTCCTCTGACTGCAGAAACACGATATATATATTCTTGTAATATTACTGAATTTCTACAAAAATCGATAACCTCTGTGGAGTGCAATCCATGATGAAGGGTATACAAAGTTAGGCCCGGCCGAACTTAACGCCGTTTTTACTTTTTTTGCTTAGTATAATGCTCCCTTCGACCAAAAACTTACCACTTTGACCCACTGTAAAGCGAAACTCAAACCTTCTGGACTATAGGTTTGTACTACAAAAATGATCTACTCAACACGCTCTTTCAGAGTTATATGGTCGCAACTCTGTTCAAAAATGCTGTTGGACAGTGTTGGCCAGCAATTTACTACTTTAACTAGACTTTTAAACTTTTAAACCTTTATTCCTAACTTATAATCATATTATCATATTATCATTAACAATAATAAATATTTATTAACTTTTACCTACTGTTGAATCAAACAAAAAATATTTTTAAATAACTTCGTCTTTTTCCTGTTGAAATATAAGGGCATGTTAACTGTGTTGACAAAATATTGAATATATTTCCAAATATTGGCAACCATTTCGTATGATTATATTTTTTAATTCCTAGGTTAACCACTCAAGCCACCCACTTTCTACTCCTATGACCAATAACAACATTTGTTAGGATTGATTTGGAAGGATATTTGGAATTTTTATACAATCCACGAGGGTATTATGTCTTTGTGCATTTCTTTGTAACACCCAAAAAGGGATCGAAATAGATCACTTTTTGAATCGATTTGGCAATGCCCGTCTTTCCGTCCCTCTGTCTGTCCGTCAGGCCGTCCATCTATTGTAATCCTGAAGTTTTTCGGGATAAGGACGAAAGGTATTTAATTTGAAGACAATTGCTTCAGATTTGGATATAGCCCCCATTTCACTTCCGATTTGACTCTTTTCACTCAAGATACAACATAATCTAACAGACTTTCTTTAAAATTGACAAAACATCTTATATTTCAACAGGAAACATCTGTGGTGAAAATGTGTTAGATCGGTTAAGATTTATATATAGCTCTTATACAAATTTCGCTCCCAATTAAACTTTTTCCGCTCTAGAAATCACATATTTTAGCAGATTGTCTTCAAATTTGGCAAAACATCTTATATTTAAACTGTGAACACCTATGGTGAAAATAGGGCGAATCGGTTCAGATTTATATATAGGTCCTATACAAATTGCACTTCCGATTTGATTCTTTCTGCTCTAGAAACCACGAATTTTTTTACAGATCTTCTTCAAATTTGGCAAACCATCTTATATTTCCACTTAAAATTCCCATGGTGAAAATGGGTCAGATCGGTTGAGCTGATATATAAAGCCCTAGTTATTCATAAAATGACATGAGCTGGTTACCATCCATTAAATTGTACGAGGAGCTTTATACGTAATTTCACAATCAAGAAATAAAAATGTACATCCTATTGGAAAAACGTGTCTTTAGTAAAGTTTCATGTTTCGATCTAAATTAATAATATAAGGGAAGTTCAGAGCACTAAACATTTTAATTGTTGAACTGTGCGCCGTCTTATTGGAAAAACGTGTCATTAGTAAACTTTCCATTCTATTGGCGTAATCGGCAAACCATTTAAAGTAAGGAACAACGATTCCACCATGTCATAAATAGACAGCGGATTTTATGCAGAACTCAATTATAGTCCGATTGAGCTCAAAGTTGGTATTTAGGCGAATTTTAATGCCAAAAAATCGAATTCCGACTGCATATCTAAAATAAGCAAAATGTATGTAATGACATATGTAGTGAATATGCAAAAAAAAATATTGCATATTCATAAAATTTGCATTTATAATATGAATTTAAAATAGCAAAACATTATTTATTATTTTAAATTTTTGAATTGACAATAATATTTTTAACTTTGTATTTAATTACAGAGTATAAAAATTGAGATTTTTGTAACAAGTAACACACCCAGCAATACAACTTCTCAGATCTGATTGAAAGGTATATAGACCCAAGTTTTAGTCTACCTACCTAAAGGAAAACAACCTGTCAATCGTACCAGATATAAGTATACCCAAATATTTTTGTGTTCCTCGAAATTCAATAAAAATGCCACTCCTAATTTTATTCCCACTTTGGGGCTAACCCAAAAGTGTCGTTTCCTTTGCTTAAAAATTTCATATAGTGAAATATATCTGTCTGGCCAGTCTTAATTAAATTCTATATTATTCCTTGTAATTTTGACCTGGTTATATAATAGAGTGTATTGATCTTCTAATTGTTTTTAAATAGCAAAAATTGAGGTATGTGTCAGTATTAACGTCCAAAAACAATCTTAAAATTGCCCTTCAGATTGCGCTAAGAAAATATCGCTCATTTCGTGCAAGAACGGCACAGTTTTTATTTCGTATATTTTTAGAAGTGAGATGTAAAGATCATAAACCATCGTATCTAATCTAGTAATTAGCTATAATAAATCAGTACGGTTTATTATATAAAATATATTGTGATTTATAAGTTTAAAAATTTTGCATACATTTGACATATGCTCGATTTATGCAAATATGCACATTGCATAAAACTTGCATGATATTGAAAAATATATTTATATATTTCAAATAAATTTTTGATGAGAAACATTTGTGTAGAATTACCATTTCGATACAACTATCTAATCAAAATATGCAATTGCATATATTCCGCTGTCTAGTCATAAAGTACGAAAAACATTTACGTTATTTGTTATAATGGTATTTGTGAGGTGTCGTTTGTAAGGTTTCGGACTAAACTCTCGGGTAAGTTCATCCCTTCATCCTAACCCATAAAGAGCACACCATATAAGAATAAGTAATTAGCCAGTACTTTTAATCAAAATCAAATACACGCCCAGAACAAGACAAAATTGTCGCTCCAGTCGCCCATCCAACCATGGTCGCGAAGATTCTCCAGTCTGTATCTACGGCCCCGTAAACCAGCTCCCCATTATATATTCACGTCACCAACAACGTAAAACATATTTTGATTTTGTCACCGTACATAAAAACTAGGTTTTGGGGTACGGGAATTTCCAAGCCATTTAATTTTCCCGGGAATACGGAAATATTAAAAAAATATTGTCAACACTTAGCCCCTCTTTATCTGGTTTAACTTTAAATTTATTGATTTCCTACAAGAATCGGCGAAAGAAATGGTGAAAATCTTCTCAAAAAATAATTTACTTCACACATCAAACAAGTAAGAAATATTATAAGAATAGGGCTGACATTAAAATTGTTCACCTGGAAAATTTCAAGAGAAATCTACTAGGAGAAGCAATATATCCCACGGTATATTAAAATGACCGTTTGTAAGAACAAGTGACTGGACTATTTCAAGGACTTTTTTATGAATCGGTATTAAAATTTTTGTAATGTTTCTTTTACAGTTTACAACAGTTTAGAATAATATTCACGTCTCTAGACGAATGAATCTTCTAAATTAAAGACACAATAACATTCTCAGCCGTACGAGTTCTTTGTGAATCTATTGAAAGTGTCAGACACTTGTGCTTGTGATTTAAATATGCAATTTTATGACACCTTCATTTCTGACGATTCGTGTAAAGTAAAATACGTGTAAAATGAAAAATAATTTGTAAAATATTTTAACAAAAACAAAATAATACTTGGATCCTTGTCTAATTTTGTTTTTTTACAGAAATCAAAAATGTCTAATAAAACAAAAATTATTGAATTTTGGCCGATGGATTTTGATTCTGAGCCACTGCTCATCTTGCATCTTTCCAAGTTCATGGTTGGCATTAGACACAGAAAACATATTCTTGTCCGGCTTCGGAATACTGTGACATGTGGCTTAAAAACTGCTATAAAATGATGGACATTTCAGGGTGTTCAGAAACCATTTCAGGCGGTGAGAATATAACCATGTCACAAGCCGGCATCCCAAATGAGCTGCACATTGATATAACCTGGGCATAGCTCATGCAACCTTGATCTAATTGGTTCATTCCCACTGTAATTTGTTATTGGTAAATATTCCGTGATTTTGAATGACATGATACAACCACAGTCAAATTTGTCGTCACAGCATGGCAGCTGAAATGGAATTTCTAACAAACCACCTTGTAACCGGTTAATATTTTCACAGCACTATGGCTATATTTTTGTAGCAAATGTTGCTGTTGCGGATTATTATTTTTTGCTGTGTAATGATTGTTACTTTTCTTGGTGTTTTCAGCTAAGTTTGGCACTTTTTCCGTTGGTGCTGGTTTGTTTTTGTTCGATGTCATGTAATTTTCGTTGCAAATTCGTGTAATTTTCAAAAGCGCTTAATTAGATATTGCTCGAATGACGGTGAATGCATTGCAGGCTGCCTGGCTGGCTGGCAACATAAACATGACAAACTTTTGTCGGATGGTGAGCACAGCAAACAATAGCTACAGCAAGTTATTCATTATCCCTTGTGCGGAAAAGTTGGTCGATTAACCGAGGAAGTGGAAGGGATAAGTTTTAATGGCGTTGTTGTTGCTGCTGCTGCTGATGCAACTGTTATGATTTTAATAAACATTTATAGTTGTTTATTTCGCTGTTTCCATTTGGTTTCGCTTCCCTTTTGGCGATTTTAGTTTATGGTGCTGCTTTACACGTAGACGAGGAGAGACATCGGTAAGGCGTTTATTTAAGTGCGAGGTGTACCAGTTGTTTTGTTCATACTACGTTTGCAGGCATTTTGTAGTACATGAAGTTAATCATAATGTTGATTTCTTTTTAATAGGGCAACTGTCTTAAAGCTCACTGCACGCTATAGTTTTGAGAAAATAAATTGGTAAAAAGTTGTGTGAAAAATGTACGTAACTACGTTTCCCAGGAAGGCAAAATTTTATTTTTGTTTGGAAAATTGTGTTTTATACACTCCACGAGAGTATTATGTCTTTGTGGATTTGTTTGTAACACCCAAAAGGAACCCATTGTTAATTATACCGATCGACTTAGAATCACTTTTTGAATATCTATCCGTCCGCCCGTCTGTCTGTCTGACCATCTATTTTTGTAATCAAAGTACAGCTCGCAATTGTAGCCAGAACCAAATGAAATTTGGCACAACGAAGATTTTAGGGATAAGGACGAACGCTATTTAATTTGAAGAAAATCGGTTCAGATTTAGATATAGCCCCCATACGAATTTTACTCTCGATTTGACTCTCTAGATGCCACATATTTTAATAGATTTTCTTCAAAATTAGCAAAACATTTTAGATTTTAACTAGTAACACCTGTGGTGAAAATGTGATAGATCGGTTCAGACTTATATATAGCTCCCAATTTGAGTTTTTCCGCTATAGAAACCACATATTTTATCAGATTGTCTTCAAATTTGGCAAAACATCTTATATTTCCTCTAGCAACACCCATGGTGAATATGGGTCAGATCGGTTCAGATTTATATATAACTAACACACAAATTTCACTCCCGATTTAAATTTTTCCACTCTTTAAACCACATATTTTAACAGACCTTCTTCCAATCTTGCAACATAACTTATATTTAAACTAGAAACACCGATGCACTATGGTCCCAAATGCATTTTTTTGGCAGAATTTCAAAAAATTAAAATTGGAAAGTGGTAAATGTGTATATATTTTCATTATGGCAACACTCCAAGCAATCAAGAAAATATACTGGAGAAAATTAAGTGGCAACGCCACAACCCTGAATGGTACTTAAACTTTGCGGTTCAAAATAAGTGGGATTAATTTTGTTATAAAGCAGTTTTACAAATTAATTAAAATCAAGACTTAAAAAGAAAGTGACTATATTAAAGTGACTATATTATGAAAATTGACGGCAAGAGTTAGTAGTTGAAAAATTATATTTAACATTTTATGATTATTGTGGTCTTATAAGTATTCATAGGTATTGCAATTTTGTGATTTGTAGAGAACATAATCTATAAATGTCGTGGACCAAAAGTTATATGTATGACTCAACTTGACTCAAAGTGTAAATGTGAAAGTGTTCGTCTGAGGTTGTAGTTTATGGTGAAATTAATATCTCGTCAGCATTTTTCGGCAAAATCCAAAAATTGTCATTTTATTTTAGCACAGTTTTTGATTAGCCATAGACATATATATGATTATATATCTGAATTAGTTTTGTGTACGAGACCCATAAATATTTTATTTAAAAGGTATTGAAAGTACCTTTAAAATTGTATTCAACATCATTCACCTTTTTGTACACATGTATACATTTTTCTTTATTTCTTGAAATAATTATTTAAATTGCAGTTTAAAGTATACTAGTTGTATGATATATTTTGCTTTTGTAATAATGTTTAGAAAAACACAATTCGTCAAAATAAACAACTCTTCATTCTTTTAAGTTTTCATAAAATTTTGTTTTTGGACACCCTGTACCAATACAGGGTGATAATTAAATTGGTTATATATTGAGTTTATATGGGAGATGGTAGCGGGCGTGGTCCGATCGGCCCAATTTTATTTTTATTTTTTTGCGTATGATATGTCTAGCAAGTGTGCAAAATTACAAGAATGTATGTTTATTTTTCGACTTTATGCCATAAAAAATAGATTTGGGACCAGTGTGCGATGGTGAAATGGGTCAGATCGGTTCAGATTTATATACAGCTCCGATTTGTTTTTTTTCCGCACCAGAAACCACGTATTTTCACCGAATTGCGTCAAATTGGACATAACACATTATACTTGAACTGGAAGTACCTATTGTGAAAGTGGATCACTTCATTCCATGTTTGGATATAACCCCGATACAAATATTTTTCTAGAGTTGACAAATTGGATCAGGCCATATTAGCCTATGGTTAGGAAACATACAAAATTCCTTCCGGTTTTCACTTTTTCACCTCATTGAATTGTATTCGGTAAAAAGGTGAAGTGTATAATATAGTCGGCCCGACTTTAACCTTTCCTCACTTGTTTTTTTTTTTTGTAAAGCAAGCATACAGCAAACACGGTTTCCGTTTAGGCTAAAAGAAATGTAAAATAGGCCATAGGTTTTCGATTGTCTTAGAATCCACTATAGATCTGGGTGGTGCAAAAAAGGGATAGTAATGGAGAAGTGGGCGTGGCACATACCATACGATATTAAAACCTTTTATTGTGAATTTTCGCATACCTGATACCAAGAGTCCTGAAATTTTAAGTGAGTTCATTAGGTTTTTCTCACATAGGCAAAATACAAATGGGGGGATTTTAATGGAAAGAATGACATCTCTCCTAAAAATTATTAACAAATATATTTCCGCTAAACAGCAAAAAGTATTTTAAAATGTTGACTGAGATCATTGAATATTAATATGCGATATAGTAAATGGAAAATTCTATTAATATTATAAATACGTTTGTCTTTTTTGGAACTGTTTTGTAGAAAAATTTTTATGAAAATTTTTACATATGTACAAATTTGAAAACTTCTTCTGTTGACTTTTCTACGACTGCAAAATAATAGCAAAAGTTACAACAAAAGCAATTAGTTGTTTAGCTTTTACTTCTATCAAAAGAATCAGCATTTATTTGTGGTGCTTTTATTATGTTTCGTGTATGATAAAATAAAAAATAATTGGAGGCAGCTATTGGTGCTATTATGGTGCTTACAAAAGACGTCTATATGGTAGTGGGATGGTAGTAGATTTTTTGAGGCAAAATACCTTAGGAAATATGTAGGCATTTTAAATTGCATACATATACTTATGTTGCTTACAAAGGTTGTTTAGAAAAAAATTGAGTTTTTCAATATCATATGTTTTTTGTGGCAAAATACCTTAGGAAACAGGTATACCTTTTAAATTTCGGGTATTTCAGATAAACCTTTACTAATGCTCCTTCAAAATTTGTTTAGAAAAAAATTGTTTCTCAATATAATGTCACGCCCACTTACAATGGGATGGTAGTTGGTTAGCAAAAACTCTCATTACCAAGTAATGTTGGACATAATGCTAAACCAAACGTCTTCACTACTTATTTTTTGGATCCGTTTCTAATTATTTTTATAAAAGAATTGTAAATAAATAAGTACTTCCACGCACGCTTACAAAAAGTTGATAATAAGTACTTCCACCCACGCATACAAAAAGTTAATATAAAAGTATTGGTTGGTTAGTATGTTGCTTGACGTTGTTGTGTGTTGTGATTGGTGGTTTGAACACACACAGTAAAACATTTCTAGCAACTTCAAGCGAACGTATACACAAAAAGTACAGTTTTGTTGTCGTAACAAGAGGAACGGAATAATTAGTAGACTGGGAAATGTAATTTTCATTATTCTTATTGTTGTTGTGTTGATAAGATAGTATTATAATACTATTTTAACAATAAAATAAAATAGTTACACCAGTTAACTTAATGATTCTGCAAAGAATCAACTGACATTCCGCGTAACATCCCAGCAAAAACTCGGTAATGACATATCATTATTACTAGCATTACATAGTAATGACTGCCCATTACGCCCTGCATTATTTTAAAGTATGAAATAATGACCACTTTATAATGGCTTACAAAAGTAGTTATTGATAACAGAAACTCCATATTTTTCTACATATTGAGTTGAGTGTAACTTTGTCTTCCATCCATTTCGATGTTGCCGTAACCGTCGCTCGAAGATTAAAATTGACTTGATATTTTCGATTGATGATGCAAATTTAGTTGCTTCATGTCAATCAAGGCATGAGCAAGTTACTCGAAATGTGAGTTATTTCTTCGCAGAATCATAAAGTTAACTGGTTGAACTATATTGGAATTAAAAGAAAGGAAGACACATTCACAATTCTTCTTATTGTTATGTTTCTTTTGTTACAACAACAAAACTGTACTTTTTTGTGAATACGTTCGCTTGGCGTGGTGTCGTTGTTTATCATACAAAATTTGAAATATAATGAAGTTGTAATAAGTTGAAGTTGCTAGAAATGTTTTTCTGTGTGTGTTCAAACCACCAACCACAACAACGTCAACCAACATACTTACCAACAAGTACTAATATATTAAGCGTGCGTGGAAGTACTTATTTTTTACAATCCCTTTAAAAAAATAATTAGAAACGGATCCGAAAAATAAGCACAGGATGTTTTTGGTTTTGCCTTATTCCCCACATTACTTGGTAATGAGAGCTTTTGCTGGGATATGCAAGCTTCGATCGACATGAAGCAACTAAATTTGCTTCTTCAATCGAAAATATCAAATCCTTTTAATCTTCGAGCGACGGTCGCGCCAACATCGCAATGACTGGAAGACAAAGCTACACCCAACACAATGTATAGCAAAGCATGGATGTTTTGTTACCAATAAGTACTTTATAAAACCATTATAAGGAGGTAATTATTTCATGATTCAAAATAATGCAGGGCGTAGTGTGCTGTCATTACTAGGTAATGCCAATAATAATGAGGTGTCATTACCAAGTTTTTGCTGGGAGTGAACATTATTCTTTTCAAAAATTCCATACATACTTATCTAAGAACGTAATTTGTAATTGGTTTTGTGGTTAAGTTAGATTTTCGCCTAATGTTTGCCACACCAATAAATATTTGAGCTAGACACACCTTCAAGAATAAAAATATATAAATACTTTCACAGGCAGTAGCCGAAGGAAGATATGATATTGGACAGAGGAAATCTTCCTCTAAGAATATTAAAAGTTCGTCAAACACGACATCAAAATAACTTTTTCCAGGATTAAGAGCTTTTACAGAATCAATCATTTATTTTCAAAAGCTAAACTATCTACATTTATACATGATTTTTACTGAGGAATATAGTGGTCAGTGGAACAATATAAAGGCATATTACCAATTTTTAAAGAGGATCCCGATGATGATAAATACAGTATTGAAATTGAATTGAAGTTGGAAAAGGGATAAAAAACTGGTACAGAAACAATATATTTTTTTAATATTCTACATCTACAGCATTCCAGATGAATGTATGGGGTGATTTTTTAAAAGCTATAGGAAAGTTTTCAAAAAAAAATCAGAAAAATGCATGAAGTCTTTATTTGAATCGATAGTACGGTCCATATAATTTAATGTTTGAAGATTATTTCATGCAAATGTTGCCCTGGACTGCGTCTGAAATGGTCCATCCGCTTAGTCCAATTTTGGCATTTCCACGTTTTTGAGTAACAGAGGCCCAATTGCTGCGAACGGCGACGAATCGATAATTGATGGTCATCATTAACACTGGCCGATACAGCTGCGATGTTTTCTTCAGTTCGCACTCTACGTAAGCGTGTTGGTGGTTTAATGTCCAACAATGTAAATTTGGTGCGAAATTTAGTCACAATAGCCCGAATAGCCGCTTCAGTGGGTCGATTAAACTGACCATAAAATGGAAGCGCGCGATGAACTTTCTTAACAGAGCACGCATTTTGATAATAAAATTCAATAATTTGCAAGCGTTGTTCGTTTGTAAGATTCATGGTTAAATTATAGACCAAACTGAAGATGTTTAACAGTGAAACAAAACACGAAACGTGCGTCAGCTGTTTAAGCCAGTGTTGCCAAAAAGATAATAGCTAAAAATCACCCTTTAGCTCTAGAAAAATTAAAAAAAAACAAACAAACATTAAAATAGTAAGTAATATATGAGTCATTTCATGTCAAACGCAACTACCGAGGTCAAAGACCTTTTGAAAGTTTGTGTATGTATTCTTCTCATAGAAATGTTGTATACGTATTTAAAAAAAAATAATTTTTTTTTCACGAGTTATGACCACTTTAGCAGTGAGCAAATATTTTTTTCAAATAGGTGTGTTCATTCAATCGCCTGTAATTCCTGAAATAGTTAACCGATTTTAATTTGATGTACCTTGTTTTGAAGTAATTTCAATTACTTTTAAAATATAGAAGTGGTGTGTTATAGCCGTGTTGGATTTTTTAAGTTTTTTGCAATTTTAATTATTTTATTTTGATTTTCGAAATGATCAATTTTTCTGAAATTTTAAAGTAGTGTTCTTAGGTCTCTTTATATGTGACTGTGTGAGTTTGGAAGTGGTGAAATGGTGGCTTCTATTTTTACGAATTTTTTTCGTATATATTTTGCTACCTAAAGTCAGTACTATACAATTGCTGTGTATGGTGGAAAGCTTCAAACCAGCACACTACAATACATTAATTAATTATTATACCCTACAAAAATATCAAGTCCATTTGACAATTGAAAATTAAATGTACAAGTTTGTCATGTTATGTGTCAGCTTTCACAATTATATGTACATTTCCAATTATATGTTCGGATATGTCATCCTACCTACACCTTCTCTTAACCGTGACTTCTTGCCAGCCAATATGTAAGTGTATCCAACCACTTTCTGGTCAGAGCTTTAAACCCTTCCCTCGCACTAATTCAATGGCCATTAATACTTTTTCCTTTAATTATTACAACGATTTTAATTAACTCTTTGTGTTAAGCTGTCGTTATCTGGAGCTGATTCGCCAAACCAATTACTGGCAATTTCAACAATTTACACTATAATAAGTTATTGTTTGGTTACCATTAAATTATAATGCATATTGATGGATTGTTGCCAGCAGGCATTGGGTTCATGCCGCGTATGATTGATATTTATTGTGTAATTATATATATAACTCATGCGCCGTGGTGTTCATCAAGCTGAATTGTACAGACTGAAATTCTGAGAATCCCGATATAAATAACTTTATGATGTTGGTATATTGCTATTGATTCATTGTCCAATGCTTCTTAAATATCCACTCCATTCGACATGCAATGACCACAGCTTTACATTGTTTTTTACTTCTGTTAAACTCATTGGGGATTTTATAATGAAACATATTTAACCCTTGGACATTATTAACCTTGTTGTACAGTTAAGTGGAAATGAACCCTGATGGTTATTTTTGGCATACTGACACAGTTGCAGTTCATTTGTCGTCACAACGACCTTCTACAAGAAGACCTTAAGATGGTACTCGCACTCAGCATATACCCTTTATGTTTGCATTCCTTCATAGAACTTTTGCATAAAATTCAATAAAACCTCAAACATTATCATATATTTACCTAACGATGACCTTTAGAGTATTTTGAAAAAATTTCATATACTCGACGAAATGTTAATTGAATTAAAGACCGCTGATGTCGGAGCACCATCTAAAGTTGTTGTTCTCAATGAGTAGGTCAGGTTAGGTTGAAAAAGTGGTATAACGTCAAACATAGCGATTCACATGTTCGGATACTTTTGAATGTTCACTCGACGCACTGTACTTAAATTTCAATGAAATGTTTAAAATTTCTACGCCCGCTGTTTGCCGTTGCCATAGTATGGATTCAATTGTAATCAGAAGCTGACACTTCTATGAAAACCAAACCTAAATAAACAAAATGTTACCTTTTATCATGTCAATAACACAAATAATAATGTTTGCTTAAGTCCTCAGCTATTTCCGCTTGTTTAGGTACTATCGCATTCAATGTCGCGTCTTCAGCGCAGTGTTGTAGGAAATCTCATTTATTTAGATTTTTGAGGATTCCAAACATAACATGGAAATCGATATTGAACAAGTATTTGTACAAATAACTATTGTGCTAAGATAATATTTTATTACATTATTTACTTGGAAAATACACAATTCTGTACACAAAGGGTAAAGTTTACACTTCAATATAGATAATATTCCTAACATTGTACTAAGGAATGTGCCAGCGACATTAATATATGAATATTGCACTCTGTTCAATAATATGATTAATAATTCTTATTTTCGCAAAGCATGGAAACTAGCAAAGGTGGTTGTAATACCTAAAAAAGATAAAGATACAAGTACTCCTAAGAACTACCGTCCCATTAGTTTACTTGCAAATATAAGCAATATTTTCGAGATTTGTGTAAACAACATCATTAATAAAATATGCGATAAAAATAATCTTATATGCGAAAGACAATTCGGTTTTAAATATAACCATTGTACGATTCATGCAATCAGTTTACTAACTTCAAACAAAAATTGGTATTTAAACAAAAAATTTGGCACGGGAGCTTGCCTTATCGATTTTGAAAAAGCCTTTGATACCATATGGATTCCTGGTCTAATATTTAAATTATTAAAATACAATTTCCCCATACAATTTGTTATACTATTATATAACATGATAAGTGAAAAACAATTCGTCGTATGCAATCGAAATAAAATAAGCTCCAAACAAGTTTTAATGTTTAATGGGTTACAGCAAGGAACAGTTAATGCTCCCATCCTTTTCAATCTGTATATTCAAGACTTATTACAAAATATGGAAAACATAATTGGATTTGCAGACGATATTGTAATTTATCACGCAGATGACAAAATAGAAAAAAATAATAAATATTTGCAAGACAAATTTAATATTGTGGAGAAGTACGCCAAAGATTGGAACATGAAAATAAATACAGCTAAATGCGAAACTATACTTTTTCGTCCTCCTGTTAACAAATGCAATTATAATATCAAAACCAGTTGGAGAAAATTTGGCATAATGTCAGTATCAAATAATAGAAACATACCAAACAAGGAAATTGTTAAATACTTAGGAATTCATTTAGACAATTTCTTATACTTTAATAATCATATTAATATGCAATTAAAAAAGTCCAAAATGCTTTTTTTTTGCATATAAGTCCCTTTTTTATTCAAAGTATATAGAACAGAGGATATTGACATACGGTTGCCCTATATGGTTTAACATTTCGCCATCTTACATGGAAAAAATGAGAAAATTCGAAAGAAAATGTTTAAGAGCTTGTACCTTACTCTACAGATCTCCAAATGGTAATTATATTAAATATATCTCAAATAAATTGCTGTATAACTCAGCTCAAGTCAATAGAATTGATAACTTTATTATTAAATTAATTAGAAATCATATAAGTAGAAGTCTTGAATGTAATATAAATAATTTAATCATGGCTCCTTATTATGTAAACGATGAATATATATGTAAAACTTTAACAACAGGTTATGTTCCACCTGAGTCCTTCTTATACCACGATAATAAAGGATTTATTCTAAAAAAATAACGGAATACCTATCTTCTATCATCTTTATAGAAGAGCAACGAATAAAGCTGTTGATAGCAATTTGATAAGTATTAATGATAGTAGATTTGACACTAGCATATCCACAAGAGATGAATATGAAATAAGTACTTTAAATACAAACAAATATTGGTGGGTTAACCTATAATTCCTCAACATTTTACACACCGGACATTCTTTTATTAATATTTCGTATATTAAAGGTAGTGTTTTTTGAAATTTTTTTGCTACTAATCCAATATCTTCAAAATACATATATATTCTCGTAAATTTGGAATAGTTCCGAAAGGAAATCCTTAACATTCATATGTATATATTAATTGTACTTGAGAGCCCGATTATGTGACTATGTATATCTGATTTGTAAAATATATTAAATCTAATTGTTTATTTTAGCAATAAGTATGTACAATAAATCAAATAAACGTTTAAAAAAAAAAGTTTACACTTCAAAATGTATCTTACCATTTGAGTATAGATTTTGTTTCTGAGAAGAATTTTCAGAGAAAATATTTCGACATTTATTTTCCAGTGATAAGTGTTCATATTTTAAAATATACATATTCCATATCATTTGTTTTCTAAGGAAACATCTTTAAGTGTAAACTCTACTTAAGACAGAAATTGAACTGTTTTAGCGAAGTCTGGAAAACATGATGTTCGGAATACATTATCATCGGAGTTAATTTAACAATACAACACAAAAATTGGTTATGGGACCTAAAAATCACCAGCAAATATGAATAGTTTAATTTTGTTTCTATATCCTCCACTAGGGTATTATGTCTTTGTGCATTTGTTTGTAACGCCTAAAAGAGATAGAGCCATCGTTTATTATACAGATCGACTTAGAATCACTTTTTGAGTAGATTTTGCAATGTCTGTCTGTCCGTCTGACCATCTACATTTGTAATCAAAGTATAGGTCACAATTATTATCCGATCCTAACAAAAATGCGCACATGTAAGTTTTGCGGGTAAATGCCGAACGTTATTTAATTTGAAGCAAATCGGTTCAGATTTAGATATAGCTCCCATACAAATGTAGCTCCGGATTTGACTTTTTCCGCTATATATACCAGATAATTTAACCAATTTTCTTAAAATTTAGCACAAGAGTTAATATTTCAACTAGAAACATCTGCGGTGAAAGTGGGTCAGATCCGTTCAGATTTAGATATAGCTTCCATACTAATTTCGCTCTCAATTTGAATTTTTCGTTCCAAAGACCATATATTTTAACCGATCTTTTTCAAATTTGGCACAGTACTTGAACTAGAAACTTCTTCCGCTCTAGAAACCATCAAAACGAAAAACTTCTATGGTTAAAGTGGATGACTTTCGTTCAGATTTTTATATAGCTAACATATAAATGTTCCTTCCAGTTAGCCTCGCTATGCTCTGGAAGCCACATAATAAATCAATTTTCATCAAATGCAAAATAAAACAAGTAAGGAAAGGCTAAATTCGGGCGGGACCGACTATATAATACCCTACACCACTCCCTGCGTATATACCTCGCTTTGATTACTAAACCCAGGTATTTCATGGGAGCAATTTTATGTAGTTCATATAAATTATTCAGTATACTTAAATTCATCTTTAGTCATATTAAACGAATACGGTAAATAATAAAGTAATTGAACCAATTTTCTAGCAGAAATTCCGAGTAAAGTAATTATAATATGATCTGGAAAAAGTGATCAAGATCCAATGATAAATACAGATTATACAGCGGTAATAAGATGAATCGGACGGACATTTGAAGGGGGCCTATAACAACACTTGAGGCCTGTGCCAAAATATGGGCCTGCATAGTTTTCATTCACGGTATGTATTTCTAGTTGAAACATATAATGATCTGCAACATTTGATGAAGATCCGATGTAAGATGTAGTTTCTAGAGCAGAATGGGGCCCTATTTCAGTTATTCCAAAGTATGGACATATGGGCATCCCCCAAACAAGTAAGGAAAGGCTAAAGATGGACGGAGACACTATATGATACACCCCACTTTCTATATCATTACAATCCATTCAGTAAAATAAAGGAATCGGGAAGGATTTGTGAATCATGTAAATGTATGTGTTTGACAAAAAATGTTAAATCGGAAAGGACATTTGTATGGTGGTATATTGAAACCTGGAATGATGTGACCCGTGTTCACCATGTATGTTTATTGGTGAAATACAATATGTAAAGTTTGGCCAAAATAGGTTAAACATTCGGGAGCAACAATTGTATTGGGTCTATATCTGAACCGATGTTACCCACTTTTACCATAAGTGATTTTAATTGGATTATAAGAAGTTGTGCCAATTTTAAAGAAAATCGGTTACAATATGTGGTTTCTAAAGCGAAAAAAGTGAAATCGGGAGCGACATTTGTATGGGGACTATATCTATATCTCGGTTTATCACAACCCGCTTTCATTACAGGTATTTCTAGTTAGATTATAAGGTGTTATGCAAAATTTGAAGAAAATTGGGTACTATATGTGCTTTATAGGGTGGAAAAATTCAAATCGGGAGCTACATTTGTATGGGGGCTATATCTAAATCTGAACCGATTTCCTCCAAATTCAATACCGATCGTCCTTGGCCAAAAAAGTAACTTCTGCCAAATTTCATGATAATCGGACAGCAATTGCGACCTGTAGAGTGCGAACAAGCTTAGATGGACAGCAGACGGACAGACGGACGGACGGACAGACAGACATCGTTAAATTGATTCAGCTGGTGATTCTAAGCCGATTCTGATTCTAGCTCAATTATTTCTTGGTGTTACAAACATTTGGCGCGAAACTAACTTATAATACCCTAGTCCACGAAGTGGTGTATGGTATAAAAACAAGTCAGGAAAGAGTAAAGTCGGTCGGAGCCGACTATATGACAAACCGACTAACCAATTTGATCGGTGGTCAAGATCTTTCTAACTTAGGTATAAGGTGTTGTGCACAATTTGATCAAAATCGCTTAAATTATGTGGATTCTAGAGCAGAAAAATTGAAATCGGGTGCAACATTTTTATGGGGGCTATATCTAAATCTGAACCGATTTGCTTCAAATTAAATAGCGTCCGTCTTCGACATTCAAAAATCGTTTGTGTCAAGTTTCGTTAGAATCGGACAATAATTGCGACCTGTATCGTGATACAAGAATAGATGGACAGGCAGATATAAAGACGGACATGTCTAAATCGATAAAAGTGATTCTATGTCGATCGGTAATAAATGATGGGTCTATCTCGCTTCCTTTTGGGAGTTCAAAACAAATGCACAACTATATTATAATAAAAGTGTTGTGATAAAGCCCCCATAAAAATCTTCCCCACGAAGAAGACAGATAGTACAAACGATTTTGGCTAGATTTTTCACATATTATTATATTTTACACTGGTAGTCACTTAGACAATTGCAACGCATTTCAAAGATAGATGTCTGTTACAATCTACCGAGACCTTTTTGTCTCAGCTTCCTGAACAATGAGTCTGACATGTTTCCATTAAACGATACTCTTCTCTACCGTTCGTTGATGCATCCTCAATGATTTTGATTCATTCTCAAGCTTGGAATCATGTTACACTTTGTTTTTTCTTTGTAAACGCTTCCAGTTCAGAGGATGTTTAATTATTTATTTTAGTGTATGTTAATGTTCGGTTGATTGCTGGTGTATTTTTGTTCATTTTAAACATAATAGGCAGACAACATCCATGCAACATTCTCGTTAACACCAGTACAACACCAGCAACAAAAGAACATGACAGCAGTAACAGAGACCGCGGTTGGAGCGGCATCAGTAGCACTGGCACATTCAGACCCTTTTCACCTCAATTGTTTATTATCATTTTCGGTTGCTAAAGACGACATCTCTTGCAAGGATTGCTCCATTGAATTTAATTGCTGAGGGAGTACATCCGTTTGTGTGCTTAGGTTGTGGCTGTTGTCAAACTCAGGACACATTGGAAGAATGTGTACGAAAAGCCGGCTATACCTAAGTAATTAAAATAAACTTTCTCTAATTAACGAGTTTGAAACAATTTTGAGATTTTTTAAATATACAGGAGAAATTTAACTAAAAATACAATTTTATGTCCCTAGAGTGTTAATATAATTTGGAGCTGTTTCTACATATTTTCTTCTTTGGAAGCCCTGAACACATGCTGAACACATATGACCCAACGAAACAATTATTTTAAGTTGCTTAAATATACGACTTTTTGTTAAAATACTCATATATTTTGAGCAGACCCTAGCGTTATTACATCGCCATAAAATTTTCTATTCGAGGTTGTAAGCCAAATGGAAACTTTTTCGGCCCGGAAATCGTTACAAAAAAGTAATAAACGGTCTAATGTGGTCGCTGTGGTTGACTGGGAAGTGGCGCATTCAAAATAATCACTGACTTATTTCGAGAAATATAATGTTTAGTTCCATAACCGATTAGTATCAGTATTTCGCCGACATCTTGAGGCTTTAAATATTTTCCAAAATTGATTCAGTTGTTTAACTGCAGCGGACAAACTTAATCAATTTTAATTTCATTTAAAAATTCACTTTTTTTACTGCAGCTCCTTGGTCGGAAAAAAAAATTGATAGATTATATGGACAAATGTGGAAGTAAAGGACGCTTATGTGAGAATAACTTTATACAATGTAATTGGTAATGATATTGTTGATACAACATCTGGGAATAATAGGTCTTCATTTCATATTTTTATACACTCCACGAGATTATGTCTTCGTGCATTTGTTTGTAACACCCAAAAGGAAACGAGTTAGACCCATCGTTTATTATACAGATCGGCTTAGAATCACTTTATGAGTCGATTTAGCAATGTCCGTCTGTCTGTTCGTCTGTCCATCAATATTTGTAATCAAATTACAGGTCGCCATTACAGTCCGATCTTAAAAAAAATTGGCACAAGATTTGTGGATCAAGGACGAACGCTATTTAATTTGAAGCAAATCGGTACAGATTTAGATATAGCCCCCATACAAATGTCGCTCCCGATTTGACTTTTTGCGCTCTAGAAACCACATATTTCACTCGATTTGCTTCAAATTTGCACATCACCCTATAATTGAAGTGGAAACAGGTATGGTGAAAATCGTTCAGATCGGTTCAGATTTAGATATATCCCCCATACAGATTTCTTTAAAATTAGCACAACATCCTATAATCCAATTAAAAACACCTATGGAGAGAGTGGGTAAGATCGGTTCAGATTTAGATATAATTATATATATATATATATATATATATATATATATATATATATATATATAAACATATATATTATATATATATATATATATAAATGTTGCTCCCAAATATTTTACCGATTTTGGCCAAACTTTAGATATTATATTTCACCTAAAAACATACATGGTGATAGCGGGTCACATCGTTCGATGTTTCAATATACCCCCGAACAGATATACTTTCCTATTTACCATTTTTTGTCAAACACATACATTTACAGGGTCACAAATCCTTCCCGATTTCACTTTTTTACAGAATTGAATTGTAATAGGGTAGAATGTGAAGTGTACCATATAGTCGGCTCCGTCCGACTTTAGCCTTTCCTTACTTGTTTCATTATACCTTCCACCTTCAGTATGGGGGTATACTAAGTTTGTATTTCGTTTGTAACACCTTGAAATATCGTCATAAAATTCTAAAACGATCTGGATATGCCCGTCAGTTGAAAGCACGCGAAAATCTAAACGAATGGAGATAGGCCGTTCAAATTTTGCACGAATACATCTTATGGTTGTAAATCGGTTGGGATTGCAAATGAACGAAATCGGTTTACAGGGGATTTTTTTCCCACAAGGATTGAAAATACCCCTAATGTCTTGTATTTCGGCCTTTTGACTACGTATGCTTATATTTAATTGATATTTGGAATTCAGATTCCACTTATAACACCATAAAGTGATTTTCATTTGTAGGGGGTGAAATGGGACAAAAAAGGGATAAAAATCACACCTATCAAAGGACAACAGCTAGAAACACGAAATTCGTACACTCCTTTAATTGAGTGGATACATAATTCTTACTTTTAAGGGATATAATGGAAACAGAGATATAAAAATCGTACCAACTAAACGGCTACATGATAAAATGTGAGCACATCGCTCTAACTGCGATTTTCGAAAATCGTACTTTTAAAGGGTAAAATGGAGAAAAGGGTATAGAAATTGTACCTGTTAAATGGCCGTGGCTAGAATCATGGAATTGACTGCAACATTTGAACTACTGAACTGATGGAGATTAGAATACTTCGTTCGCATCTTTAATTTGTAAAGTTTTCAGGATGGCGATTTAATGAATATAAACCATCATATTTAAAATATTTTCTACTATAATTAGAATATAATAAGTAAGCAAGTTTCAGTCGGTTAAGTCGGTTTTAAAGAGTTACTTACTTTGGGCCGTGTTATGCCAGAGGTGGATTTCAAACACCGGTTTAGAAGTTATAAAGAATGTAATATAGGATAGGCACAATTGTGTGGGAGTACCTAAGTTTGGGGAAAATATTATCATGTACACCAGCTAGACAGACAGCTTAAAATGTCGTGAAACGGATTTAGTTCAAACATACTTGGGTCTTAAGTCACGCCTTCAATGATTTACAGCTTTGTTCTGTTCCAAATGATATATATATATACATTGTAGAGTAAGGGTATACAAATATTTTCGTATATTAAGAACAGCGATCATGTTAGTTATGTAGATTGATTATCTTCAAATCGGTCTCCTGAATAGTTTCCAAATAAAAGATATAACGTTCTTGCAGGAAATGAGCGATATGTAGTCTACACAGATGTCTGAAATTTAAGCGAATAGAATAGTATAGATAAGTTTTTTCTATTTCAAATCATATTAAACCAGTAAGGGAAGGCTAAAGTCGGGCGGGGCCGACTCTATGATACACTCCACTTTCAATCCGAACACAATTCGGTGAAAAAGTGAAAAACGTGAAAGGTTTTTTGTATCCTGTAAATGTATGTGTTTGACAAAAAAAATTATATCGGAAAGGACATTTGTATGAGGATATATTGAAACCTGGAACGAAATAGGTAAAATATAAAATGTATAGTTTGGCCAAAATCGGTTAAACTTATGGGAGCAACATTTGAATTTGGGCTATATTTAAATCTGAACCGATCTTACCCACTTTCACCATAGTTTTGTTTAGTTAGATTATAAGATGTTGTGCGAAATTTAAAGAAACTCGAGCACAATATGTGGCTTTTAAAGCGGCAAAAGTCAAATCGGGAGCGACATTTGTATGGGGCCTATATCTAAATCTGAACCGATCTAGCCAGCTTTAGCCACAGGTGTTTCTAGTTAGATTATAAGATGTTGTGCCCGCTTTAGTCACAGATGTTTCAAGTTAGATTATAAGATGTTGTGCCAAATTTAAAGAAAATCGATTAGAATATGTGGCATTTAAAGCGGAAAAAGTCAAATCGGGAGCGATATTTATATGGGGCTATATCTAAATCTGAACCGATCTTACCCAATTTCTGCATAGGTATTTCTAGTAAGATTATAAGATGTTGTGCCAAATTAAAAGAAAATCGAGTACAATATGTGGTTTCTACAAAGGAAAATGTCAAATCGGAACGACATTTGTATGGGGGCTATATCTAAATCTGAACCGATTTGTCCAATTTTCACCATAGATGTTCTTAGTTTAAATATAAGATGTTTTGCCAAATCTGAAGACAATTTGATACAATATGTGGTTTCTAGAGCGGAAAAAGTCAAATCGGGAGCGAACTTTGTATGGGAGCTATATATAAATCTGAACCTATCTGACCGATATTCACCATGGGTGTTTCTAGTGGAAATATAAGATGTTTTACCAAATCTGAAGACAATCTGACACAATATGTGGTTTCTAGAGCGGAAAAAGTCAAATCGGGAGCGAAATTTGTATGGGAGCTATATATAAATCTGAACCGATCTGTCCGATATTCACCATGGGAGTTTCTAGTGGGAATATAAGATGTTTTACCAAATCTGAAGACAATCTGATACAATATGTGGTTTCTAGAGCGGAAAAAGTCAAATCGGGAGCGAAATTTGTATGGGAGCTATATATAAATCTGAACCGATCTGACCGATATTCACCATGGGTGTTTCTAGTGGAAATATAAGATGTTTTACCAAATCTGAAGACAATCTGATACATTATGTGGTCTCTAGAGCGGAAAAAGTAAAATCGCGAGAGAAATTTGTATGGGAGCTATATATAAATCTGAACCGATCTAACACATTTTTACCACAGGTGTTTTTAGTTACAATATAAGATGTTTTGCCAATTTTAAAGAAAATCTGTTGTAATATGTGGTATCTAGAGTGAAAAGAGTCAAATCGGGAGTGAAATTCGTATGGGGGCTATATCTAAATCTGAACCGATTTTCTTAAAATTAAATAGCGTTCTTCCTTATCCCGAAAAACATCGTTGTGCAAAGTTTCATTTGGTTCTGTCTACAATTGCGACCTGTATCGTGATTACAAGAATAGATGGACGGACGGACGGACGGACGGACGGACGGACGGACGGACGGACAGACAGACGGACATTGCTAAATCGACTCAGAAAGTGATTCTAAGACGATCGGTATAATTAACAATGGGTCTATCTCGTTTCCTTTTGGGTGTTACAAACAAATGCACAAAGACATAATACTCTCGTGGAGTGTATAAAAATTTGATTACTTTCAGTGAAAAATTAAAACAAACAAATATTTATAACAGTGTGTAACAAACACTTAAAAATGTTGTGTCCGGAACCCAATTTTGTTAGTCGAGGACTATTCAAAAGTGGATGTGAACCATTTTCTCAAAAATGAGTTTTTGATGCCAAACTATCTTTTAATAAAAATAAAAGATAACAAGTCAACTTCATTTTTATACACTCCACGAGAGTATTATGTTTTTGTGCATTTGTTTGTAACACCCAAAAGGAAGCGAGATAGACCCATTGTTAAGTACCGATCGACTTAGAATCACTTTCTTAGTCGATTTAGCAATGTCCGTCTGTCTGTCCTTCTGTCCATCTATTGTTGTAATCAAGTTACAGGTCGCAATTATAATCCGATCTTAACAAAAATTTGCACAAATAAGATTTGTGGATCAAGGACGAATGCTAGTTAATTTGAGGCAAATCGGTTCAGATTCATCGCTCCCGATTTGACATATTCCGCTCTAGAACCATGGATTTTCTTTAAATTTTACACAACATCTTATAATCCATCTAGAAACACCTGTGCAGAAATTGGGTAAGATCGGTTCAGATTTAGATATAGCCCCTATACACATGACGCTCCCGGTTTGACATTTTCCGCTCTAGAAACCACATATTGTACCCGATTTTCTTTAAATTTGGCACAACATCTTATAATCCAACTAAACAAAACTATGGTGAAAGTGGGTAAGATCGGTTCAGATTTAAATATAGTTTCTCCCAAAAGTTTAACCGATTTTGGCCAAACTATACATTTTATATTTCATTCCAGGTTTCAATATATCCTCATACAAATGTCCTTTCCGATTTAACATTTTTTGTCAAACACATACATTTACAGGATACAAAAAACCTTCCCGTTTCACTTTATTACCGAATTGAATTGTATTCGCATAGGAAGTGGAGTGGATCATAGAGTCGACCCAGCCCGACTTTAGCCTTTCCTTACTTGTTTCAACAAAAAGGCTGATCGAATTTATCTGTTTCTTACTTGTGTTTGGCGTAGTTTAATTCATGCGAATGTTGCGTCTGGGCCACTGGGACTTGGCCATATATGACAATTTTCAAAAAGCGTATTAGTGCTTAATTAAAGCCTACAACACAGGGTATAATTTGTTGGTAACACCCAAAGGGAAGCGATATATACCCATCGCTTATTATACCGATCAACATAGAATCACTTGTTGAATCGTTTTAGCCATGTCCGTCCGTCTGTCCGCCCATCTATTCTTGTAAACACGATACAGGTCGCAATTATTGTCCGATTGTAACGAATCTTTACACAAACGATTTTTGCATGTCGAAGACGGACGCTATTTAATTTGAATCAAATCGGCTTAGATTTAGATATAGCCACCATACACATGTTGCTCCCGATTTCATGGGTGAAAATGGGTGAAATCGGTTCAGATTTATATATAGCCACCATACAAATTTCGCTCCTTATTTGAAATTTTCCGGCCTAGAAACCGTAAATTTTAGCAGATTTTTTTCAAATTTGGCGTAACACCTTATATTTAAACAAGATACATTTCTGGTAAAAATATTTCAAATTGGTTCAGATTTAGATATAGCTACCACACAAATTTCGCCCCCGATTTGAGGTTGTAGAAACCACATGCCTTAACCGATTTTCTTCAAATTCGGCTGGGCAACATATATTTACACTAGAAATATATATGGTAAAAGTTGTTGCGATCTGTTCAGATTTATATATTGCTCCTATACTAATGGCGTTCACGAATTGAATTGTAGTGGAGTATAAAGTGTAGGGTATCATATAGTCGGCCCCGACCGACTTTACCCTTTCATTACTTTTTAAACATTCAAAAATGCTTGTTATTATAACAGGACATTTTGAAAACTTTTTAAACTATATAAGAATGTTTAGTAATTACTCTTAAAATTAAGAACAAATACAGTTATTTCGCTCCCCTGAAAAATTGTTTTTGTTCAAATTGTTTGAAAATTGTTTTGTTATAGAAGAAAACTAGGCCTATTTGAATAAAATTTATGGACCAATGTAGAAGTTATGAAACTTTTGTAAAAGTACGTGTCGCGCTTGACTTAATCCGCTTCAGAAAAATGTAAAGAAATGACAAAATTTGTATAGCCTCCACCTCCAGTATGCGGGCTTACGTTCGTAACACCTTGATAATAGACATGAGATCCTACAAGTATATATATTCTTGATCATCATAAAGTTTTAAGACGATCTAGCCTTTTCCGACCGTCCGTTAGTTGAAAGCATCGAAGGAACATAAAATACGCCTAATATTTCAGTTTTCTTATTTCAAAGTCATATTAAATGATGCATTTGCTACAAAAAGTGTACTAAATTTACTTAAAGTACGTCTTTGAATCTAATAAAAATTCTTACAATTAGTAAATTCATACTTATGTGGAAGAAAATTTTCAAGGTCTTAAGTATGAAAAAAACGAAAGTACAAATGTTTTTTTTTGGTATGGATTTTTTAATTTTTATTGTGAACAAATGCAAGGCCTTTTTGAGCTTTTTTGTACAATTTAGTTTTATTAAGATTTTTGGGTGCCTTTACTTTGTAAAAATGTCTCTTTTTCTCTACTTTGTTATTTTCTTTGTTTGTTACGATAATAAAATTGAATAAAATATATAAATACAGAATTTTATGATTCCAATTGCAGGTATTTTGTTGATGGAATATGAATCTTACAGGGGTTTTTAACAAGAGGTGTTATTTTGAATCAGCCGGTATTTCGGAGCTGTCACTTTTGAAGCTTTTATTCTTTGACATTTGACAAGTAGAAACTACGCCATTACTAAAAATGGAACTATACACGCTTCAACACCGCATTGCAATTATTAAAATTCATGAATGAAAATGATCCGGAGTTCCATCGAAAAATCAACTGACTGATGAGGCCCATTTCCACCTCGGTGGCTACGTCAACAAGCAAAATTGTCGCATTTGGGGATCGGAAACCCCAAGACTTATTGTTGATAAGCCTCTCCACCTCATTGTGTGACTGTGACTTTTCGAAAATAAGGTTGAATCAACAATTACGTGAATGGATTGCGCTATCGAGAGATGATTAATGATTTTTTATGGTCGGAGTTGGATGGTATTGATCTGGACAACGTGCGAATCAGAAAATGGACATCACTAACTAGTGTAAACTAGTGTATTTATTATCACATTTTGAATAAATATCCCACTGTGCACCAGCACTCTACATCGAGTAGCCGTTGTTTGTATTTACAACGAAAACTTTGTGTCTTAGCCATGTTCGTTGGGACGTGGACTTGTGTGTGTTTCCATTTTTGGTTTCATGTTGTCGCATTAACTGGAGTTTATGGGAAAATTCGTTAAATTTAATTTCGTTGCCATAAAAAGGCACCATTTTTGTCATCTCGTCGTGTTCAAGTTGTCGACCGGGTTTTGTTGCCCGTTGATATCCTTGCGGTGTGTTGCTGATGTTTTTGTCATCCACGAGAACCGAAATTAAGGCAGCTGCACAGACATTTTCACAATTTTAAATACGTCCCACGTTCGCCGTCCTCCCTGCCATTCATTGGGTCATTGTTGAGACCGCATGGGCCAGAACAAAGCCGGAACATTGCTTTTGCTTTTTTACCAGCAGAGTTAATGCATGCATAATGGGATGGAGCTTATATCTGCTGACTTTTGTGTTTCATTACAATGGTAGCGGGCAATGTTGGTTGCTGCTACCGATGTTGATGTTGTTGCCAGCGATGTTGATGTTGCCGTTGGTGGTCCTGTCGCTGCGGTGTCGGTAGCAAGTGGTTCGTTCCATTTGGTTGTTCTCCGTTGTTTGTGCCAAATAACAATTTGTTGTAGTAGTTGTTGGCATTTTTCTTTTGCAATTAAATCATGTTCCATGGCATGCAATTTTCATAATATTGAAATAAACTGAAAATGAAAAAAAAAAATATATATATATATATTTAATAATTATGATCCCTGACAGAAAACCAACCGAATGCAAAGTACATGGTGTAGACAAACCTCTTTGTTCACTGTTCTACTTTTGCCATTGAAGAAGTACCGAATTTCTTACTTGACGTCAGTATTGGAGGTAAATACAAATAATAGCACATAGATTCCAGGAGTTTCAGCAACATTGAAAAAGTATTGGGAAAACTTTGAAAGGTAGTGTTGACCCGTAGATTTGTAAAAGGAAAATTATATACAAAATTAATTAAGTAAAAACCAGTAAGGAAAGGCTAAAGTCGTGCGGGGGCAACTACATGATACCCTCCACTTTATATCCCAATGCAATTCAATTCGGTGAAAAAAGTGAAATCGGGAAGGATTTTTGTATGTGTCCTAATCATGGAGCGATGTGACCCACTTTGTATATCGTGAAAGATTTTTGTATGTACCCTAATCATTGACCGATGTGACCCACTGTGTATATGTATATTTGCACGTTAAATATAATGTGCTCTGCCAAATTAGTTCAAAAAATCTAAAGGTGTTTTCTACACAGACAGGAGATTAATAAGGGAAAAAACATTTGTATTCGGGCAATATTAAAACGTGGAAGGATGCATCGCACTTTCATTATATATATTTATAAGTGAAATATAATTTGTTCTGTCTAGTTTGACCAAAATCGATTAAAGTTTGTATTTCTTTTTTCTAGAGCAAAATAAAGTGAAATCGAGATAGACATTTGTGAATGAGCCACTTTTACCATAGTCACTTCTACTTGAAATATAAAAATTTTGTCAAAACATGTGATTCGTAGAGCGGAAAAAGTCAAATCGGGAGCGACATTTGTATGGAAGTTATAACTGTAGCTGTTTCTAGGTGTTGTGCCAAATTTGAAGAGAATCTTTTAATCGAAGTGCTAATTTCAAAAACTATTTGGCTCTGGAAAAATCAAACAGATAATAGAATTGGTTTTAAAAAATAGTTTTAGTTATTTTTCTGAAAAAATTTCCCAGGAAATTAGGTTGAAGTTTTAAAATTTTTGCAAAAATTGCATTATTTTTTCGAAGAATGGAATGCTTAAACGATATATTTCTATAGGCCCAAACCTATGGTGGATAATAATGATATGAAATTGCCAAATTGGTGTAATTTTCGATGTGTTACATTTGTATACCCTCCACAAGGGTACTATGTCTTTATGCATTCGATTGTGAAACCGATTACCTTTACCTTCTGATCAATACAACCGTGTCCTTCTGTTCTGCATTACTACAGATCGAACTTATTGCTCAATAGTAACAAACTTTGATGCAGATGAAGGACGGACACATTTGTATTTAGGCAGCACATAACATGTGTTACTCCAAAGATGGAGCTTCTAGCTAAACAGTTGAAGAAATTACATGCATTGAATAATTAACGAAACAAATTAAGATAACATTTCCGACAAAAATATATTTAATGATAAGTAACGTATGTCAGGAGTATGCGTTCACGAAAGTTCTCCATCCAGTTCTATCTTGCGCCATATGTCGGATTTGTGCTCATGTGAGCCCACGCTGTAGATGTTCGTCTCTGCCAATCTACGACAAGATGTTCTTTGGCACCCAACTTTTCGTCTACCTTGAGGATTCCACTGTAAACTTTCCTTGGTTATGTTTGGGATGTCATTTCGTAGCGTTCACTTGCGGCGGTGGATTTTGCGAGCAATGGGGATTGGACAAAGTCCGCCGGACCAAAATATTTTGTTGATTTTGCGGATATGTTTTTTAATTTAGCAAATCGGTGCAGATTTAGATATAGCCGCCATACACACAGCACTCCCGATTTTACCTTTTCCGCTCTATAAAGCACATATTTTACTCGATTTTTTTAATGTCGTGAAAGTGTACCAGATTGATCAATAAATAAATTGAGTGCATTATCGAAAAATTTAATTTTTGATTTGGTAGGAAAACCTGACATGACGCATATATACAGCCATAAATTCCTTAACTCGAGATTTTTATTGAATCGGATTTTTGTCCAATATCTAAATTGGAGAGACATTTTTGTAATCGTTATTAAATATCTAAGCTCGGCTTTGTGAAGGTGAGTCGCACGGACTATTTTTGTGTTTATTCTAACTTTTTAATATGATATTCCTCGTTAGGTTCTGGAATTGGATTCATAGTATTCCATTCTGTGCTCACTTATATGACCATGACATGCTGAATTCTCTAAATTTGATACTAAGTTTTCTCCCTAATTATTATAAACTCTTTGGAAGCGGAAGTCTTTGATGCAAGAAATCGTAACTATTTGCCGTAAATTGGATGAATATGAACGAGTGGTGCAATTTGAACATTTTGTTTTCAGCTCATTCTTATAAATCGAATGTAAATATAATTGGTAAGTACGACATAAGAGAATAAATTTTCAAATATTTTTAGATAGCGTACTTATTTTACTTGTATCTTCAATAGCTTTCAAATATCTAAATTCATAATCATCATAATAATATTTCAATTCGCCCATATTTTCTATCAAAAAATAATTCTTGAACTAAATTTCATCGTAATGCTGACACAGAAATTTCGCCGAAGGATTTTATATAACGTTTTCTGATCTGATTATCTTTAACGAAATATTTTTTTATTTTTTACTAATTCCAATTTTAGTCGATAGCTTTATCGGTATAAATCCAATTTTGCTGTATTGTTCGAAAGTAAAAGATACAAATATTCTGAATATAACTTTCACGTGGAAGTTCTTATTTATAAACAAAAAGTTTAGAAAAAAATATTTTTTATAGTTTCTTGGTATTATAAAAAAACGTAAGAAGTAGAAAAATATTTGCAAAAATATCTGTTGTTCAATATTGCCCTTCGTCTATTTTTTATAGAATCGTCTCGCATCGATTTTCAACAAAAAGTTCTCGGTCTCTTTAAGTCAATAATAACCTGATTCGGAAAGTAGAGAAACTTTTCAGACGATACCAATATCGTTAAAATCTGATGACACGATCCGAAGTTATGATATCGACAATTATGCCATGACTTCACCATGACAAAACCCATGGTCACAAACTTTGAACCTCTGAAAAAGACACAACCACTGGTATAATGTACGCGCTAAAAACCATGTTTTTGGATCTTTTCTAATGGAATTATCGATAGAAAATTCATTTTCCTCATTTACTGCAAAAGTGGCATAATTCAAAAATGAGATTTTTGCGTTAATGATGCATACCTGTAAAACATGAATATTTATATCTTAATATGAGCCAATTACCGACTTTTGATGTATAATGATAATAGTAAAAATTTGTGGACCACTACGCCAGGGGGCTACGCCAAAAAGTGCACCCATATAGATCATTTTCACAGAAGGTTTTCTTAGTTGAAATTTAGCATGATCTACAAAATTTGTTCACGATCCGATGTAAGATGTGGGTTCTAGAGCGGTATTAGTGTAAGCTGGGATACAATTTGTATAGGGCTATACCTAAGGTGACCATCAATATTTTGCTGCCCAGTCCCGCTTAAATTTTCCATCCCGCATAATCACGCTTTTTATAAAATGTCTCGCGTTTTCCATTATTATTGGTATGTTATCGATTAAAAATTGACACTTAAACATTTTTTGGTATCCGACAAAAGCCCAAAATTTCTTTATTTAATTTAGTAATTTACTACTTATTAATAGTAATTTACTACTTTGATAAAATGTAATTCAGTGCTGCGTTTAGTTTAGCTATAATTTCGATTTATTATTTGGGACAATATGCTTTTTTATTAGCTTGGGACAATATGTGTATCATTAAAAAGGCAATCGCAATATCTTTCAGTGGTAAAAAGTTACTTTATAATAATCTTTGTTCTAAGAAAGTTTCAAGGTAGCGTTTTTCTTTTTCCTAAAAGCAGCAATCAGTTTTTGCTATTTCAACAGATACAATCGACTTTCTACTTTCTTTTACTGACAAATTTCTTTGTATGCAGCAAATGGGCGTTAATTTCCGTCACGCCTAATCTTTTACACCCTCCACCCAGGCGTGAATTTTACAATATTACCGATTCTAAGTTGTAGACTTTGCTGTTTTAAATAAATTGTGATTTGTGATATATTGGATAATGTAAATAATTTTAAAGAACATCATTAAAAATGTGCTTGTTAGGGAAAACTTGATGTCTCTGGACAAATTTGCAACCCTGAAAGTTCACACAATGTGGGGAACCTGAAGTTCATGATTCCAGGTAGAACCGATTGATTGGTACCATCTGTCTCCTTTTCACATTGTGGTCCTAAAAGTACGAGTTTTTTGTTTTGCGCGCCCGCAAAGTCGGCTAGTGATAAATATTCTAAACACAGCCGTTTTAAATTATAATACATTATATTGATTAGTTTTTTATGTTTACGTTTTGGGTAGATTTTCCCGACCCCACTTGTTTTCTACAAAATCCAGCTTTTTGAATTTATAAATACCGCTTTTTGCCAAATAAGACATGGTCACGTTAGCTACACCAAAACTTGTATTCATATAGTTGACATTAATGTAGGTGTTTTCTGATTAAATATAACATGATCTGCAAAACATGGACCCATGTTGTTGCCGAGTTAGCTGTTCAAATATAATATGAACCTCAAAATGTTATCAAGATCCAATGTAAAATGTCTATCCTAGAGCAGTAATAGGGAGGATTATTTGTATGGAGGCTACATCTAAATCTGAAACTTTTTCTACAGAATTCAATAGCGATTGTCCTTGGCCCAAAAAAACTACTTCTGCCAAGTTTCGTGGAAATCGGCACGACAACTGCTCCTGTAATGCGCGAATAAACTTTACATGGACAACAGTCGAACAGACAGACGAGCGGAATCGACTCAGCTGGTGATTCTAAGTAGGGTGGTAGGGTTTTTCACCTCAGACCGACCGTCGGGTTTTTTAAAATCACGGTTTTCGGAAAACTGGGTTTTTTTAGGCTGTTTTTACTGGTTTTCCATTATTGAAAATATCCGCGTTTTCTGTGTGATTTAATAATTCTCGACTTTTAATATTATCACACGTTTGACGTAACGCTTTTGATTAGGTGGCACCTTTCAAAAAACCGTTCCGGGTGACGTATGTCTAAATTTATTTCGGTTGTATGAAACCGTTTGGTCGCCCTATCACAAATGTCATCGATTCATATTTTGTATGTTTTGCTGGTTAATTAATAAAGTGAAGACATTGTTACTTATGATTTCTTAAGAAAAACCCGAATGAAACTTTTTTTTCCAAAAAAGAAAACCGATTTTTTTAAATTACGCTTTTCGAAAAACATGAAAAGTCGATATCATAGAAAACCCGGGTTTTTGATCACTCTAATTCTAAGCCGACCTGTATACTTAAAGATGAGTCTAGCTCAATTATTTCTTGGTGTTACATTCATTTGCCGGAAAACTAACTTAAAATGTCATATTCTATGAAGTTATAATTAATCTTGGAATACCTACAATAAAACACCTGAGTTTAGTCAACATAACCAGTCAGCCCCACCCGACTTTAGACTTTCTTACTTTTTGATATGGATACTTTACCTTTTTTACGCGATTTTTCGAGGAACTATGGCGAAAAACAGAATTAGGTGCAGTCAGTATCGAACTTCTTTGATTTTAGTCGAAGATCTTTATCAACAACACCACGGTTCATTGCAAATATGACCACAGTTCGTAGACAACATGATTGCAGTTCGCAGTTCGTTCACAACATGATCACAGTTCGTCATCAACATGACCAAAGTTCGCAGTTCGTTCACAACATGATCGAACTTTCTCCACAACATGATCGCAGTTAGTTTACAACGTGATCGAAGTTCGGTCACAACATGACCACAGTTCGACCCCATAAAACTATCCATTCAATTTTCGTTATTACCGCCTTAACTCTTTAACCACTACTACCGTTCTCTAAATACATTTTTAGTCAATCGTGCTTCAATGTCAATGCTTAACGATTTAAAACATAATGCCTAATGTATAATGCATTTGTGCATTTGTTTGTAACACCAAAAAGGAAGCAATATAGACCCATCGTTTATTATACCGATCGACATAGAATCACTTTTTGAATCGATTTAACCGTGTCTGACTGTCTGTCCATCTATTCTTGTAATACACGATACAATTATTGTCAGATTCTAAGCAAACTTGACACAAGTGATTTTTGCACGTCGAGAACGAATGGTATTTAATTTGAAGCAAATCGGTTCATATTTAGATATAGCCCCCATACAGATGCTGCTCCCGATTTGACTTTTTCTGCTTCAGAATCCGTATAATTAAAGCGATTTTGATCAAAATTTGCAAAACACCTAATATCTAAGTTAGAAACATCTATGGTGAAAATGGGTCAAATTGGTTCAGAGTTAGATATAGCCACCATACAATTTACGATCCCTATTTCCTATTTTCCTGTCTAGAAACCGTAAACAGATTTTTTTCAAATTTGGCGTAACACCCTTATTTCTGGTAAAAATTCAAATCGATTCAGATTTATATATAGCTCCCATACAAATGTCGCTCCTGATTTAATTTTTTGTTCTACAAACCACATAATTTAAACGATTTTGAGCAAATTTGGCACAACACCTCATATTTCAACTAAAATCATCTGTTGTAAAAATGTGTAAAATCGGTTCAGATTTAGATATAGCTCCCATACAAATTTCGCTTCCGATTTCAGGTTGACCGCTGTAGAAACCACATGCCTTAACCGATTTTATTCAAAGTCGGCAGAACATCTTATATTTACACTAGAAACATCTATGGTATGAAATGTAGTGGAGTGGAGTGTAGGGTATCATAAAGTCGGTTCCGACCGACTTTGGCCTTTCACTACATGTTTTGTATTATCCCATTTTTTATGGCATAAAGTCGAAAAATAAAGATAAAATCTCGTAATTTTGCACATTTTCTAGACATAATATATTAAAAAAACCAGTAAGGGAAGGCTAAAGTCGGGCGGGGCCGACTCTATGATACACTCCACTTTCAATCCGAACACAATTCGGTGAAAAAGTGAAAAACGTGAAAGGTTTTTTGTATCCTGTAAATGTATGTGTTTGACAAAAAAAATTATATCGGAAAGGACATTTGTATGAGGATATATTGAAACCTGGAACGAAATAGGTAAAATATAAAATGTATAGTTTGGCCAAAATCGGTTAAACTTATGGGAGCAACATTTGAATTTGGGCTATATTTAAATCTGAACCGATCTTACCCACTTTCACCATAGTTTTGTTTAGTTAGATTATAAGATGTTGTGCGAAATTTAAAGAAACTCGAGCACAATATGTGGCTTTTAAAGCGGCAAAAGTCAAATCGGGAGCGACATTTGTATGGGGCCTATATCTAAATCTGAACCGATCTAGCCAGCTTTAGCCACAGGTGTTTCTAGTTAGATTATAAGATGTTGTGCCCGCTTTAGTCACAGATGTTTCAAGTTAGATTATAAGATGTTGTGCCAAATTTAAAGAAAATCGATTAGAATATGTGGCATTTAAAGCGGAAAAAGTCAAATCGGGAGCGATATTTATATGGGGCTATATCTAAATCTGAACCGATCTTACCCAATTTCTGCATAGGTATTTCTAGTAAGATTATAAGATGTTGTGCCAAATTAAAAGAAAATCGAGTACAATATGTGGTTTCTACAAAGGAAAATGTCAAATCGGAACGACATTTGTATGGGGGCTATATCTAAATCTGAACCGATTTGTCCAATTTTCACCATAGATGTTCTTAGTTTAAATATAAGATGTTTTGCCAAATCTGAAGACAATTTGATACAATATGTGGTTTCTAGAGCGGAAAAAGTCAAATCGGGAGCGAACTTTGTATGGGAGCTATATATAAATCTGAACCTATCTGACCGATATTCACCATGGGTGTTTCTAGTGGAAATATAAGATGTTTTACCAAATCTGAAGACAATCTGACA
Organism: Polietes domitor; assembly: GCA_947397865.1. NCBI lineage: Eukaryota > Metazoa > Arthropoda > Insecta > Diptera > Muscidae > Polietes > Polietes domitor. The sequence continues at coordinate 54,192,834 of OX377618.1, forward strand.
CAATATGTGGTTTCTAGAGCGGAAAAAGTCAAATCGGGAGCGAAATTTGTATGGGAGCTATATATAAATCTGAACCGATCTGTCCGATATTCACCATGGGAGTTTCTAGTGGGAATATAAGATGTTTTACCAAATCTGAAGACAATCTGATACAATATGTGGTTTCTAGAGCGGAAAAAGTCAAATCGGGAGCGAAATTTGTATGGGAGCTATATATAAATCTGAACCGATCTGACCGATATTCACCATGGGTGTTTCTAGTGGAAATATAAGATGTTTTACCAAATCTGAAGACAATCTGATACATTATGTGGTCTCTAGAGCGGAAAAAGTAAAATCGCGAGAGAAATTTGTATGGGAGCTATATATAAATCTGAACCGATCTAACACATTTTTACCACAGGTGTTTTTAGTTACAATATAAGATGTTTTGCCAATTTTAAAGAAAATCTGTTGTAATATGTGGTATCTAGAGTGAAAAGAGTCAAATCGGGAGTGAAATTCGTATGGGGGCTATATCTAAATCTGAACCGATTTTCTTAAAATTAAATAGCGTTCTTCCTTATCCCGAAAAACATCGTTGTGCAAAGTTTCATTTGGTTCTGTCTACAATTGCGACCTGTATCGTGATTACAAGAATAGATGGACGGACGGACGGACGGACGGACGGACGGACGGACGGACGGACGGACAGACAGACGGACATTGCTAAATCGACTCAGAAAGTGATTCTAAGACGATCGGTATAATTAACAATGGGTCTATCTCGTTTCCTTTTGGGTGTTACAAACAAATGCACAAAGACATAATACTCTCGTGGAGTGTATAATAAAAAAATGGGCCGATCACCTCCCATATAAACTAAATATATAACCAAAAAAATATCATCCTGTTGTAGTCGGTGTAACCAAAATCAAAATTTTATGAAAGCTTAAAATAATGAAACTTATTCTGTTTGACACTGCAATTTAAATAACACTACTCAACAAAATGAAAAAAATTTCATGTACTCCGGATGCGATAATTTTTTCTGTGTAGATAACCTTGACATGAGCTCGAAAAACGCAATAAAAAATTTTTTTTCGTTTGGTTTTTTATACCCTACACCACTTCGTGGTCTAGGGTATTATTTTTTATTTTTTTTTTTTTAAATTTTAAAAATTTTTTTTTGGTTAATTTGTTTCGTCCGGCATAACTCGGGAACCACTAGCCCGATTTAATTGAATTAAATTTTAAAAAATTTAAAATTACAATTCCCTTAATCTGTTCATATATTGTTTTCCTATACAAGCAACAGTTTCCAAGTTAAAAATGAATATATAAAGGAAAAAACTTATTTTTTGCCTAAAGATTTAATTTTTTTTTTTTTTTTTAAATCCATAAAAAATCCAAAATGAAAAAAAATGTCAAATCTTATTACTTTTACGTAAAGTCACATAACCTATGAGCAAAATGAGACAAAGATCATGAAAATCGATGCACGCGTTTCGCTTTTATTCGCAATTGAGTAAAGGTATGAATTTCAAAAATTTGCTCGACATATGCACAACTTTGTCTATGGTAAGGTTTTTTCTTTTTTTTTGATTCTCAGAATTAACAAAACGGAATAAACAATGGGTTATTTAATTTTTATGATAAAGAAAATCTGTTGTAATATGTGGTATCTAGAGTGAAAAGAGTCAAATCGGGAGTGAAATTCGTATGGGGGCTATATCTAAATCTGAACCGATTTTCTTAAAATTAAATAGCGTTCTTCCTTATCCCGAAAAACATCGTTGTGCAAAGTTTCATTTGGTTCTGTCTACAATTGCGACCTGTATCGTGATTACAAGAATAGATGGACGGACGGACGGACGGACGGACGGACGGACGGACTGACAGACAGACGGACATTGCTAAATCGACTCAGAAAGTGATTCTAAGACGATCGGTATAATTAACAATGGGTCTATCTCGTTTCCTTTTGGGTGTTACAAACAAATGCACAAAGACATAATACTCTCGTGGAGTGTATAATAAAAAAATGGGCCGATCACCTCCCATATAAACTAAATATATAACCAAAAAAATATCATCCTGTTGTAGTCGGTGTAACCAAAATCAAAATTTTATGAAAGCTTAAAATAATGAAACTTATTCTGTTTGACACTGCAATTTAAATAACACTACTCAACAAAATGAAAAAAATTTCATGTACTCCGGATGCGATAATTTTTTCTGTGTAGATAACCTTGACATGAGCTCGAAAAACGCAATAAAAAATTTTTTTTCGTTTGGTTTTTTATACCCTACACCACTTCGTGGTCTAGGGTATTATTTTTTATTTTTTTTTTTTTAAATTTTAAAAATTTTTTTTTGGTTAATTTGTTTCGTCCGGCATAACTCGGGAACCACTAGCCCGATTTAATTGAATTAAATTTTAAAAAATTTAAAATTACAATTCCCTTAATCTGTTCATATATTGTTTTCCTATACAAGCAACAGTTTCCAAGTTAAAAATGAATATATAAAGGAAAAAACTTATTTTTTGCCTAAAGATTTAATTTTTTTTTTTTTTTTTAAATCCATAAAAAATCCAAAATGAAAAAAAATGTCAAATCTTATTACTTTTACGTAAAGTCACATAACCTATGAGCAAAATGAGACAAAGATCATGAAAATCGATGCACGCGTTTCGCTTTTATTCGCAATTGAGTAAAGGTATGAATTTCAAAAATTTGCTCGACATATGCACAACTTTGTCTATGGTAAGGTTTTTTCTTTTTTTTGATTCTCAGAATTAACAAAACGGAATAAACAATGGGTTATTTAATTTTTATGATTGCGTAAGCAAAGTAATAAACGCTAATAAATGTGCGTGAACAATTAAATGGAAAAAAGGAAAGGGGACTTTTTTAATTATTTGGGTTTTCCGTTGGCTACCTGTATGATTTTTTTACAGAAATGCAACCCACATTTAAGGGTGGTCATTATTCGGAAAATTTAAGACTCACACATGGTGAAACAGGTACTAAACAATACACAGTATAAATAGGTCTTCATTGATCGATTTTACTCATTCAACAAGTGTCGACGAACGCGATAGTTAAAATGAGCAAACGTTCGCGAGGATTTGAATGCAATACCAATCCAAGTAATTTTTGTTACATGTGCGCCATGCTCGTCACTCACATCGCCCAGGTTGTCCGGAAAGAAGTCCAAGTGCGAGTGTAGAAAATGTATCTTAAGCGACATATTTGCTCTAATTTTTTTATAATTTTGGAGTAGTTGTTCGACGATCTCTCTGTAATTTGAGCTTTTGTTGTTTCCAAGAAATCCGGAAACAATTTGCCGAAATGAAACAATTTGCAGCTTCATTTGGTGATAAAATGTGCTCAAACTGTTGGTCTTGCAACAACTTTTTAATTTGCGGACCGTCGAAAACGCCTTCCTTAATCTTTGCCGATGAAAGGTGAGGAAAAATGGTTTTTAAATAGGCGAACGCTTCGCCATCTTTGTTGATAGCTTTCACGAAGTTTTTTATGAGTCCGAGCTTTATGTGAAGAGGTGGGAGAAAAACATTTTCCTTTTTTATGAGTGGTGTATATTTCACGTTGTCGCTGCCGGGGATGAAGTTAACTCTTTCTGTCCAACTCCTCCTGGTGTAATGATGTTGACGATCGCGGCTGTCCCAAAGGCAGAGAAAACAACAGTACTTTGTGAATCCACCTTACCTTAAGGTCGGCACAAACTTTCCAATCGTGCCTCTCATAGTTAAGGCACTTTAGTAGATTGTCCATGACTTCGTATGTTTCCTTGGTGTCAACGGCATGAGCAATTGGAATCGAAAGTTTCTCGTTGCCGTTGTGCAGTAAAATTGCTTTAAGGCTCTGCTTGTTGCTGTCGATGAAAAGACGCCACTCTCCTGGATTGTAAGAGTACCCGAGTTCACCAAATAATCCGGGAATGTCCTTACAAAAACAGATGTTGTCTTTTTTGTGTAGTACCTTGCGTATGGTTCATGACGCTTCCTGTAGATTGTTGTCACCACACCAGGAGCCAAGAAACCGAACTGTTGCATGCGCGATGCATGCAACTCTGCATCTTCCTTGGAGAGTTTCAATTCTCTAACCCAATCGTTCAGTTCTGCTTGGGAACATAAGCGTTGACCTCCATGCAATGTATATGTTGACTCGCATTCTGATGTGGTTTCTACTGTCTCCGGATCTGATGTTGGATGTATCGCCTCATTATTAGATGCCCATCTTGAAACGGACGGTTGCGGGTCCACTGGTTCTTCGCAAAATGGCACTGGAAAATTCACTGTTGAAACAGCAACGTAAGTCCATCGTATATTTTTTCCCACGCCTGTTTTTTTGCTAAGACAGAAGTAGCAATCTGTTACATGGCAAAGCGGAGCTCTCCAAAGCATTGGCATGATGATTCTCGGCTGTCGTCTGAAAGAATTTCAATAATAAGTTATATATGTTCTTGAATTTCGTAATCTACACTTACCTTGAGTCAGCTAGCTGTACGTAGCACCTTGGACATAGAGCACTTGGTGTCCACCGCTCATCTATGTTTGAGACCTTTAAATTGAAGCTCTCTTCAAATGAATCTCTCAATTTAGGTGAAAAACAACGCTTGTTTTTTTCAGAAACGTATTCTCCGCACATGTAACAAAAATTACTTGGATTGGTATTGCATTCAAATCCTCGCGAACGTTTGCTCATTTTAACTATCGCGTTCGTCGACACTTGTTGAATGAGTAAAATCGATCAATGAAGACCTATTTATACTGTGTATTGTTTAGTATTTTACTGGCAGGTACTTATAAATGGGTGTATATTTTTTTACGGTGGCTACATACCTGTTTCACCATGTGTGAGTCTTAAATTTTCCGAATAATGACCACCCTTAAATGTGGGTTGCATTTCTGTAAAAAAATAATACAGGTAGCCAACGGAAAACCAAAATAATTAAAAAAGTCCCCTTTCCTTTTTTCCTTTTAATTGTTCACGCACATTTATTAGCGTTTATTACTTTGCTTACGCAATCATAAAAATTAAATAACCCTTTGTTTATTCCGTTTTGTTAATTCTGAGAATCAAAAAAAAAAGAAAAAACCTTACCATAGACAAAGTTGTGCATATGTCGAGCAAATTTTTGAAATTCATACCTTTACTCAATTGCGAATAAAAGCGAAACGCGTGCATCGATTTTCATGATCTTTGTCTCATTTTGCTCATAGGTTATGTGACTTTACGTAAAAGTAATAAGATTTGACTTTTCTTTTTCATTTTGGATTTTTTATGGATTTAAAAAAAAAAAAATTTGAAATCTTTAGGCAAAAAATAAGTTTTTTCCTTTATATATTCATTTTTAACTTGGAAACTGTTGCTTGTATAGGAAAACAATATATGAACAGATTAAGGGAATTGTAAATTTTTTAAAATTTAATTCAATTAAATCGGGCTAGTGGTTCCCGAGTTATGCCGGACGAAACAAATTAACCAAAAAAAATTTTTAAAATTAAAAAAAAAAAAAAAAAATAAAAAAACCCCAAACGAAAAAAAAATTTTATTGCGTTTTTCGAGCTCGTGTCAAGGTTATCTACACAGAAAAAATTATCGCATCCCGAGTACATTTTGACTGTTGACTAGTGTAATTATTTCAGGAAAAATATAAAATGTCTACATATGTAGAGAAAAGTGAAGTTGAAGGAACTTGCAATACCTTTAAAATGAGATGTTGATGTGCTAAAAAGAAGTGGCAATTGCAAGAGTTTGGCGAAAACTGCAGGCGGATATTAATTTCACCATAAACTATAACTTTTGGTACACGACATTTATAGGTTATGCTCAGTACGAATCACAAAATTACAACACTTAAGAAAACTGACAAGACTGCAGTAATCACAAAATGTTAAATATAATTTTTCAACTACCGGCCTTCAATTTCAATAATATTGTCACTTCATTATTTTCTTTTTATGCCTTAATTTTAAGTATTTTGTATAACTGCTTTAGATCCGAATTAATCCCACTTGTTTTAATGGCAAACTTTAAATACTTTTCAGGCTTGCGGTATTGCCAACTAGTTTTCTCCAATACATTTTCTTCATTGCCATTAAGAAAACATATCCATACAAATTTAACATCTTCCAATTTAAATTTTTTTCTGCCAAAAAATATGGATATGGATGGTATTTTAGACCCCAGTCAAATATATACGACTTTAGACGTATTTTCCACATTACAATAAATTTTAGTTAGGATCACTTATAGTGAAGGTGGAGCATTACGCAAAGATATAAGAACCGCTGATATGTTCCATCCGATTTATTTATGTAGCTTTCAAGGTACAAGTTATGATTGATTGGGATACTTTAGTATTATAATAAATGTTTAGAATAAATATAAATAAATTTAGAAGAAAATGATCAGATACCACATCCCAATGTCCAACTCAGTAATGTTGTGCTATGCAAGCTACCCTCCCGGCTTCTTTCTTTGTTCTACACATTTGCCTCAAATTATTACTATGAGTTAAAAGCATTGGTGGATATTTGAAAGTGTCCCTTTTCAAATTACATTTCCAGTCTACACAATAACAATGACCAGCGCTCATTTAGGCAGGTCACAAACACTGACGTATTCATATTGTTTTCGGCATGTTGAGGTAAAATAAGTAAACATATTTCTGCATCCTTAAAACAGCAGGTTAAAAGTCAAGAACATATAATCCTAAAACGTGTACATTTTGTAAATCCAGCGTGACACATAATCCAGGGTGATTAAAACGAGAAGTTGCAAAAGCGAGAAACTTTGTACGGTTAGCAGTATTATCAAGGCCACAAAGCCTTGATTTTATGGTGGATGACGATGGTAACAGGATTGTCTGTGGTAGACTAGTCCCAAACATAAAAATTTACAAATGTTGTCCGAAATGTTAACGTTCTAAATGTTTTAGGTCCTGAAAAATATATTTCAGTAATTAAGTATATAACTAAACGTGAATACATAATGCCATAATACCACGAAGTTTGGACAATTTTGAAAAAAAAAAACAAGTCACGAAAGTATGGGGGTTATAGGGTAATTCCACAACATTTCGGCCCAATATGGATTTCGACCCTAATGTAACGTGTATAGTATCTGAAAGTAGTACATGGTTTAAGTTTTACAGTGGTTCAAAGTTGTTTTTTTTTGAAGAGATGACTTCTTTATCGATATCAAACCTTTGGATCACATCATCAGATTTTAACAATATTGATATCATCTGAAAAATGTACACCTCCTCTTTCCGAATCTGATTGAAAATATGAATGTCCTTGTAGTTCAAGGACACAAAAAATTAAAAATAATTTTAGTCCTTGAATATCCTGAAAAACATATCTTTAATTTTCTTTATTTTGTTTTGTATTTTAGTTTTTTTTTATTATTCTCTACAAAATATCAAAAATTCAGAGTGAGGTGGCCATAGGTTAAAAAATTACGGCTGTTTTTCCCTCATAGAAATCTCACTCCTGATTTGACCTTTTCCACTCTATTAGCCATATATTTCATGTCTTATATTGTTTATATACCCTACACCACTTCCATTTGAAAAAAAATTAATAATAATTCAAGCTCAAGGTCTGATGTTGTTTTCTTTAAATTTTGTTTTATTTATTCAATATTTCGTCCCTCGTTGAGGAACATCTTCAGGAATTGAAAAATTTTTTACAAACAAAAAACAATTAAACAAAACATAAAAATCGTCTGTTCACGCCACTTCCTATTATATATTAGTTTTCTGCCAAATATTTGTAACGCCAATATTCGAACTAGACCCATCTTTAAGTATAGCGATCGGCTTAACTGAATCGTAGATTGTCATGAAATTTGGCAGAAGTATTTTTTTAGTCAAATTTACGATTAACCCTATTACATTTAATACTGATAAAATATTCAAGATCATGTTATATTTGAACTAGAAACAGCTGATGTAAAAGTAGACTACATGGGTCCATGTTTTGATATAGCCCCCATGCAAATGTACCTCCGATTTACAATATTTCGCTCTAAAATGCAAATTTTGCATCAGATTTTAATAAAACTTCTTACACAATATTACATTTAGACTAGAAACACCTACTTTGAAATTCATCTATATAGGTCCATGTTTTGATATACAAATGCAAATGGCCCACCAATTTACACTATTATCGCTCTAGAACCCACATCTTAGAATACACATTTAATATTGATAAAACATTCAGGATCATATTATATTTGAACTAGAAACAGCTATTGTAAAAGTAGACTACATGGGTCCATGTTTTGATATAGCCCCACGCAAATGTATCTCCGGTTTACACTATTTCGCTCTAAAATGCACATTTTTAATCAGATTTTGATCAAACTTCCCACACCATATTACATTTAAACTAGAAACACCTACTTTGAAATCCAGCTTTATAGGTCCATTTTTTGTATAACCCCCATCAAATGGGCCACCAGTTTACACTATTATCGCTCTAGAACCCGCATCATACATTGGATTTTGATAACATTTTACGGATCATGTTGTAAAGGGTGATTTTTTAAAAGCTATAGGAAAGTTTTTCCAAAAAAACATAAAATTCAGAAAAACGCATGCAATCTTTATTTGAATCGATAGTACGGTCCATATAATTTAATGTTTGAAGATTATTTCATGCAAATGTTGACCTTGACTGCGCCTCAAATGGTCCATCCGCTTAGTCCAATTTTGACATATTCTTTCCAACATTTCGGCCGGTATCTCACGAATAAATAATTAAATGTTGTCTTCCAATACGTCAATTGATGCGAGCATGTCTGTATAGACATGAGCTTTAACATAGCCTCACAAAAAATAGTCTAAAGGCGTTAAATCGCACGATCTAGGCGGCCAATTGACCGGTCCCGAACGTGAAATAAAATGTTCACCGAACTCGCCTCTCAAAAAGTCCATCGTTGCCCGTGATGTGTGGCGTGTGACACCGTCTTGTTGAAACTACATGTCATGCAAGTCAAGCTCTTGCATTTTGGGCATAAAAAAGTTGGATATCATCTCAGGGTAGCGCTCACCATTCACAGTTACGTTACGATTCGCATCATCTTTGAAGAAGTACGGTCCAATGATGCCACCAGCCCATAAACCGCACCAAACTGTGACTTTTTCTGGATGCATTGGTAGTTCTTGCAATGCTTCTGGCTGATATTCACTCCAAAATCGACAATTCTGCCTATTTACGTACCCATTGAGCCAAAAATGAGCTTCGTCGTCGTTTTTCGGTAAAAAAGTGGATCTTCGGCCAACTTTCCAAGAGCCCATTCACCAAAAAATTTACGTTGCGGTAGGTCGTTCGGCTTCAATTCTTGCACCAGCTGTATTTTGAAAGGCATCACACCTAAATCCTTCCGCAAAATTGTCCACGTTGTTGAGTAACAGAGGCCCAATTGCTGCGAACGGCGACGAATCGATAATTGATGGTCATCATTAACACTGGCCGATACAGCTGCGATATTTTCTTCAGATCGCACTCTACGTAAGCGTGTTGGTGGTTTAATGTCCAACAATGTAAATATCTTGTTTTGAAGGTAATTTCAATTACTATTACTTTTTACATTTCCTTGGATTTTTTATTGTTTTTATGATTTGTGTTTACGAATTAATGAAAAAATTATAATTTTGATGATTCTTCACTTAAATTCTGGTCGATAAATAATTGATAATAAATAATCGAAATTGCCTTCAAAACAAGGTATAACACATTAAAATAGGTATTTCAGGAATTACAGGCGATTGAATGAACACATCTTTTTTTTCACTGTTAAATTGGTCATAACTCGTGAAAAAATTTCAATTATTCTTCCAAAAATACGTATACAATAATTTTATGAGAAGAATATATACACAAACTTTCAAAAAAATCGCAGCTATCGAGGTCAAAAATCGTACCGCTTGATATGGAATGACTCATATATTATTTATATAGTAATTTATCGCCCCCATAAAACACCTGGGTAATCAAAACCAAGTATATACGCTGGAAGTGGTGTAGGGTATCATATAGTCGGCCCCGCCCGACTTTAGCCTTGAAATGTCAAACTTCTACATATTTCGGATAAATGTGGTAAATCACTATATATTTGATCTAGAAACATCTATTATGAAATTGGGTCTCATCGGTTCTTGTTTTGATATAGCCCCCATATAAATTTCCCTCCCGATTTGACATTTTCAGCTATAACAACGACATATTTTAAGCGATTTAGTTCATGCCATATTTCACGTATAAGCTTTTCTAGTGCAAATGACTCATGGGTTCTGTTTTAGGGCCTGTTTCTGTAACTTAATTTCGGTCGTATGGGGCGGAAATACGAAAAATCTATAAGCCACAGGTGTCTATAATTTCTTGTGTCTATAGAAAATCATGCAAACATCTTGTATCAAAAATACTTTCTATCTACATTTTACAGAAATCGTGTAATAATAATCAGATGAACGAAAATAAGCTATAACAAGTAAGGAAAGGCTAAAATCGGGCGGAGCCGACTATATGATACCCTCCACTTTCTACCCGAATACAGTTCAATTCGGTATGAAAGTTCAATCGGGGAGGATTTTTGTATGTGTCCTAATCATAGACAGATGTGACCTGACCCACTTTGTCAAATCGAGAACAATACTTGTATCGGGACTATATCCAAATATGGAACGAAGTGAGCCACTTTCACCTTTTAACGTATCATAGAAAATTTGAAGAAAATACTTAGTGGGCGGAAAAAGTCAAGTCAGGTGCGAAATTCATATGGGATGAAATATAAGATATTTTGCCAAATTTTAAGAAGATCTGTTAAAATATGAGCGAAATTTGTATGCGAGCTATAAATAAATCTGAACCGATCTGACCCATTTTTTCAACAGATGTTTCTAGTTCAAATATAAAGTTGTGCCAAATTTGAAGAAAATCGATGAAAATACGTGGTTTCTAGGGCGAAAATAGTCAAATCGGGGCTAGATTTGTGTGGGGCTATATATATAACTCTGAACCAATCTGACCCATTTTCACCATGGGTATTTATAGTTCAAATGTAAGGAATTTTGCATGATTTTAACAAAATCTTTTAAAATATGTGTTTTGTAGAGCGGAAAAAGTCAAATCGGGAGTGATATATGTGTAGGAGCTATATGTAAATCTGAACCGATTTGACTTGTTTTCACTATAGGTGTTCCTAGTTTAAATATAAGATGTTTTGCAAAATTTGAAGCCAATCTGATAAAATGTGTGGTTTCTAGAGTGAAAATAGTCAAATCGGGAGTGAAATTCGTGTGGGGGCAATATCTAAATCTGATCCGATTTTCTTCAAATTAAATAGCATTCGTTCCTATCCCTAAAATTTCGTTGTGGAAAATTTCATATGGTTCTGGCTACAATTCCGACCTGTACTTTGATTACAAGATTCAAAAAATGATTCTACGTCGATCGGTATAATTAACAATGGGTCTATCTTGCTTCCTTTTGGGTGTTACAAACAAATGCACAAAGACATAATACTCTCGTGGAGTTATAAGAACAGGTCCTTTTGCCGCTCCCGATGGAACATACTTTAAACCATTTTGTTTAAATTTCACACATCACGTTATATTTCATCTTAAGAATCCTATCTATACATCATATCAGTAATATCTGTCCAAACTGTTATATTTGACATAGGATTTTCTGGTGAGAAGTCTTTCGATATAAACTCCATACAAATATTCCACCGGATTTTGATTTAAAGTTTACCAATGATGATCGAATGTGGTACACCAAGCACAAGTTTCGAATGTGTCCGGTATTAAACTTTCACTCATATTTAATATGTCTATAGACGAAGACGAAATTACATTTTCCTAAAATGTAGTTAACTTTAAATTATTTTAGTGTTTATAATAAACTTGTAATGGGACAGAAAGTGTGTAGTGTAGTCGGCGCCGCCCGACATTAGGTTTTCTTATTGGTTTTTCAATAAGAAACTCGTACTCCGTTCACTACCCTTTGCAAATAGTTTTTTCATGCTGTCCCGTTTTTTTTTAATTTCTATACTACTGCTACTGTACTTTCTTATTCTGATAACCTAACTCCTCCTCTCCTAAATCAATATTTTAATCGGATTCCGCTTGAGTAAGTAGGCAGTTACTTAATTATTGACACGTTTTAACATTTACAGCCACTGTCTGACACCCACCTTGTTGTGAGGTGCCCAGGGAAAGACTCTCATAGGAAACGTAATATCAATTATTCCCCCTATTTGCCGAGAATAGAATAATGTTTAACGAGTCCTCCCTGAACATGCTCTTTTTTGTTTTCTTCCCCTTTCCACCGGAATTTGTGTTCCACCTAGCTGGAGCCATCCTTAACGATGAGGATTTTTTTTGTCGCCCATTTCACCACAAGCCACCTGTGTTGCGCTGTGCGTATGATTAATTGTTGTAGTTTATTGCCAACATGCGACTGATAGAGACATTATATACGGTCGGGGTATGAGTTGGACAGGTTGTTGTGGTTGTTTGTGGCATGGGGATGTGGGTGTGAATGTGGATGGAGTTGATGGCATGATTTAGGATTTAGGTTTAGTGATGTGCGAAATAGACGGGAGGGGGATAACAGCAATATTTTACTCTGTACAGAGCTGTCAACGCAAATGACGTTTATATGAATATATATTGGAATTTATTAACGCTTTTTTTAGTAGCTCCCTTCCATCTACTCCAGCAACATGAGGTATTTAGGATATTCCCATGCACGAACGGCAAATATGTAAACTATTACAAACACTGTATGGCACACACATAGAGGTACAGGGAGCAGGACTCTCATATCAAGCCAAAGTACATACCTTTATTTGAGTGTACGTATGTGCGTGTGTGGCGGGTGTTTTTTGTGTGGCCCAATCTTCCCATTTATCTAACAAACACACAAATATTTCGCACGAAAGTTCAGATGGAATTTCTTCTTGAATTATACGCTCTTCTCTGACACATCCAGGCTTAAGGAGATATTAATCCCCTACACAACACATAGTATGTGAGTGTTTGCTTCTATGTTTGTATATGTATATCCAGACACAAGCCTTCGAATCCTTTTCGAAACAGACAATTTATCCGTGTCAACAGCACCGAAATAACGACGGTGAAATATGTCACATTTTGGGGTTAAATACATTTCAAATAGGTTCCTTTGGCGGCAGATAATGGATAGCGCTGCTGTAGACAAACGCGGGAAAATTGATTTATTTAAGCGAAAATAAATGTTAAACATGTGCTTTTAAGCGTGTAAGGACCACTAAAGGAAAACTTTGTAGATAAAGGAAAAAAAAAACAACAACGACAACAACAGCGTCGTACATACTCCATAAATAGTATCCACGAGAGCAACAATGGCGCCGCAACAACAACAATAGGGGCGACAGAAAAACAAACAAACATCCATTATATTTGTGTAATTTGTTCTCTATGTGTGAAATCACTACGTTTGCATGTAACCACATATGGGCCTTTCCGTACCAAACTGGACACTATTCTGTAGGACGGAGCCATTTTTAACCATCCTCCGCCGTAGGATGGGGATATATTAAGTTTGTAATTCCATTTGTAACACCGTGAACAAGAATACGTCTATTAGTTTGGGATTGAAAATGGCCAAAATCGGTACAGAATGGAAATTGTTTTCCCTAAAACGGCCAGGAAATACACCTAATATTTCGAGATTTAAGCAATTTTTATAATACACTACATCACTTTGTGGAATAGGGTATTATAAGTTAGTTTCAGGTGAAATGTTTGTAACACAAAGAGTTAGACCTTGTGGAATAGGGTATTATAAGTTAGTTTCAGGTCAAATGTTTGTAACACAAAGAAATAATAGAGCTAGGTCTAGCTTTTAAGTATACAGTTTGGCTTAGAATCATCAGCTGCATCGATTTAACGATGTCTGCCTGTCCGTCCGTCCATCTGCTGTCCTTTTAAAGCTCGTTCGCACTCTATAGGTCGAAATTGTTGTCCGATTGCCATTAAATTTGACACAAATAATTTTTTCTGACCAAAGAATTTGGAGGAAATCGGTTCCCTCTCATTTACGGCTTTCAGGATCATGTTATTATACCCTACACCACTTCGTGGACTAGGGTATTATAAGTTAGTTTTCCGCCAAATGTTTGTAACACCAATAAATAATCGAGCTAGACCCACCTTTAAGTATACGGTCTGTCTGTCCGTCCGTCTGCTGTCCATCTAAGCTTGTTCGCACTCTACAGGTCGCAGCTGCTGTCCGATTATCATGAAATTTGGCAGAAGTTACTTTTTTGGCCATGGACGATTGGTATTGAATTTGGAGGAAATCGGTTCAGATTTAGATATAGCCCCCATACAAATGTCGCTCCAGATTTGACTTTTTCCGCCCTATAAATCATATATAGTGCCCGATTTTCTTCAAATTTTGCATAACACCTTGTAATGTAACTAGAAATACCTGTGACGAAAGCGGTAGATCGGTTCAGATTTAGATATAGTCTCCATACAAATGTCGCTCCCGATTTGACTTTTTCTGCTCTAGAATCCACATATTGTACCCGATTTTCTTAAAAATTGGCACAACATTTTATAATCAAACAAGAAACACCTATGCTGAAAGTCGGTAAGATCGGTTCAGATTTAGATATAGCCCCCATAAAATATCGCTCCCGATTTGACTTTTACCGCTCTAGAAAGCATATATTTTACCCGATTTTCTTTAAAACATCTTAAACATCTTATAATCCACCTAAAACACCCATGGTGAAAGTGGGTAAGATCGGTTCAGATTTAGATATAGCCCCAAAACAAATGTTGCTCCCGAATCTTTAAGCGATTTTGGCCAAACTTTACATATTATATTTCACCAATAAACAAAGAGGGTCACATCGTTCCAGTTTTCAATATACCCCCATGCAAATGTCATTTCCGATTTAACATTTTTTGTCAAACACATATATTTACAGGATTCAAAAATCATTCCCGATTTCACTTTTTTACCGATTTGAATTGTAGTGAGATAGAAAGTGGGGTGTATCATATAGTCGGCTCCGTCCGTCTTTAGCCTTTCCATACTTGTTGGGGCGATGCCCATATGTCCATACTTTGGTATAATCCAAATGGGACCTATTCTGTTCTATTACAGCTCGAGAAACTACATCTTACATCGGATCTTCATCAAATTTTGCAGATCATTATATGTTTCAACTAGGAATACCTACCGTGAATGAGAAATATATAGGCGAATGTTTTGGCACATACCTCAAGTGTTGTTATAGGCCCCTTCAAATGTCCGTCCGATTCATTATTACCGCTGTATAATCTCTATTTATCATTGGATCTTGATCAATTTTTCCATATCATGTTATATTTACTTTACTTGGAGTATCTGCTGGAAAATTGGATCAATTACTTTATTATTTACCATACTCATTAAATTTGACTTAAGATGAATTACCTAATCAAAGTGAGGTATATACGCTGGGAGTGATGTAGGGTATTATATAATCGGCCCGCCCGACTTTAGCCTTTCCTTACTTGTATTTGAACTAGAAACAGCCAACGTGAAAGTGCACCACATGGGTCTAAGTTTTGATATAGCCCCCACAAAAAAATTTAATAACTTAAACTATTAAGCCATTACTGATCTAAAATGTACATTTTACATCGGCTCTTGATCAAATTTGCCATATCATGTTATATTTGATCTTCTCGGTGGCGCAGAATGAGCTATATGCTTTGAATTCTTTTACTTTTTTAATTATTATTCTTTCTTTGTCTTTTTCTGGATTTTGTGAAGGAGACTTGGGGAATTAATTATGAATCATTACACGATCGAATAACGTACAAAAATAATTGAATTTTATTTTTCAAACCAACATTCACAATATTCACAATTTGGTAATGAGCTATGAAGCCCATTTCCTAATAAATGGGTAAGTCAGCAAGCAAAAGTGCAGGATTTCGGCTACGGAAAATCCAAGAGCAGTTCATCAGCGACAATCACACCCACTTAAGTGTACTTTTTGGTGCGGTGTAGCCTCCAAAAGGATAATTGGCCCATATTTTTTGAAAATAAAAGTGGTGTCTCAGTCTCTGTTATGAAAACTATACTAAAACAAGTAAGGAAGGTTAAAGTCGGGCGTGGCCGACTATATGATACCCTACACCTAGTCAATATACCCTGTGGTGTAGGGTATGGGAAGGTCGTTACATTTGAACCGGGTATATATACTACAAATTTTATACTTCTATCTGCATTTGTAAGAAAATTTGAACACAAACATTGAAAGGGAGCTATATATAAATCTGAACCGATCTAACACATTTTTAGCATAGGTTTTCTGAAATATAAGACGCTTTCCCAAATTTGATGAAATTCTGTTAAATATGTGGTTTCTAGAGCGGAAAGAATTAAATCGGGGGAGTCATTTATATGGGAGCTATATATAAATCTGAACCGATTTGACCCACTTTCGCCATGGATGCTTGTAGTTTTAAGCAAATCTGTTCAAATATGCTATTTTTAGAGCGGAAATAATGAATTCAGTGTCGAAATTTGTATTGGAGCTATATATATCTGAATCGATCTGGCCCATTTTTACCAGAGTTGTTTCTAGTAGAAATATAAGTAGTTTTGCCAAATTTGAAGAAAATCTGCTGAAATATGTGGTTTCTAGAGCGGAAAGAGTCAAATCATAGGAGACATTTGTATGGGAGCTATATCTAAATCTGAACCGATTTGCTTCAAATTAAATATCGTTTGTCCTTATCCCATAAAACTTTGTTGTGCAAAGTTTCATTTAGTTCTAACAACAATTGCGACCTGGACTTTGATTACAAGAATAGATGGACAGACGGACGGACATCGCTAAATCGACTCAAAAAGTGATTCTAAGTCGATCGGTATATCTCGATGGGTCTATGTCGTTTCCTTTTGAGTGTTACAAACAAATGCACAAAGACATTATACCCTGAGGTAAAGAGAAGCAGAAAATGGAGATCACTTGCAGGATATCATTTTTCAAAGCTAATTGCAAAAAATCTCCAATAATATACTGTATTTAAAAAATATATAACAATCGCATAAATAAAAAAGTTATAAACCATTTAAACCATATAGCTCATTCTGCGCCACCCTGTAGAAAACCCTACTGTGGAAGTCAACTATATAGGTCCATGTTTTGGTATAGTCTCCATACAAATGGGCCTCCTAGGTTACACTATTACCGCTCTAGATCATTGGATCTTAATAAAATTTTGCAGCGCATGTTATTTTTCAACTAAGAATACGTATTGTGAAAGTGTTCTATATGATTTAATTTTTTGGTGTAGGCCAGATTTTTACTATTATCGCTCTATACTCCACACTTTACATCAGATGTTGATCAACTTTTACAGATTATGTTAGATTTTACTATGAATACCTAAGAGTAAAGTCGAATATGTGAGCCATGTTTTGGTGTAACGCCGTACAAAGTGGCCCGCATGTTACACTATAACCGCCATAGAACTCAAATCTGACATCAGTTCCGTATCAACTTTTGCAGATTATATTATATTCAAACTAGGAATACCTACCGTGAAAATAAACCATATACAATGAGATATAACTACATAATGTTTGCGTACACATTTGAGGGTCCCCAAATGTGGAGTGTGACGTAATGCAAAGGAGTTTGATCAATTGTGGCATATTCTTTAAATTGGATTAAGAACTAGCCCGTCTCGCATGGCTAACTTACAAACATTTTGAATTTAAGTAAAATCGGACCATAGATATGTCAACATATATTTACTTGATATTTGGAATGCGCATATCCCTTATAGCACTAACGCGCACTATAAACTAATTTTTATTTGTAGGAGGTGAAATGGAACAAAAAGGGATACAAATTGTACATATCAAACGGCAACAGCTACAAACACGAAATTCTGTATGTACATTCCTCGAATTGAGTGATACATAATATAAAATTATTTTTTCCAAATTCGTACTTTTATGGGGATAAAAATGGTACCAACCAAACGGCTGCACCTCGATTAGTAAAATTCGGTGTAAACATTCCTATGATTGCGTAGACACGTACAATAAACGGATTTTTCGTACTTTTTGGGGTTAAAATGGTAAAAGGGGATAAAAGCAAGAATGATGAAATTCGTATGTACATCCCTCTAATTGCGTTGAAAGTCGTACTCTTAAAGGCGTAAGCTAGGAAAAAGAGGATAAAAATGGTACCAACCAAATGGCCGCGCAGAATAAAAATATTTGTCCCAATTCGTACTTTTTACTTTTACGGCAAAAATTGGTTGAATCGTGAAGTTGTTTTGCACTATGTACGGAGATAATGGATTATCAAAATTTGTACTTTTCAAATTAAAATTGAATGGAAATACAACCAACTGTAGCAACTATCTACCAATATTTATGGCTGCACGTAGAATAATGAAACTTAATTATAAGCGTGGTTTGAAATAATAAAAATATTCTATTTATTTATAAATTTATTTTTTCAATATTTGTATTTGTTTAGGTTTGGCTATATTAAAAAAAATATATTTTCCTGTAATATTACTGTACTTCTACAAAAATCGACAACCTCTGTGCAATCCATGGTGGAGGGTATATAAAAATCGGCGCTGCCGAACTTTACGCCGATTTTAATTCTTTTTTTTTCAAATTCGTATTTTTTAGGGGGTGAAATGCTGCACCTAGAATAATGAAACTAGGTGTAGTGTACATTCATCTGACTGCGTAGACACGAAAAATAGGTTATTCCAAATTCGTACCTTTAAGGAATACAATGGGAATAGAGGGATAAAAATAGTATCAACTAAACGACTACAGATATAATGATAAAATTCGGTATGTACATCCCTCTAACTGCGTAGACACGTACAATAAAGACATTTTCGAAGGTCGTACGTTTACGAGTAAAATGGGGAAAAGGGAATACAAATTATACCAATCAAATGGTCGCAGCTTGAATCATGGAGTTCGGTGTATACATTCCTTTGACTACATAGACACGTAAAATATTTTTTTACAAATTCATTCTCAATTTTGTTG
The DNA here is from genome assembly GCA_947397865.1 of Polietes domitor. Classification (NCBI taxonomy): domain Eukaryota; kingdom Metazoa; phylum Arthropoda; class Insecta; order Diptera; family Muscidae; genus Polietes; species Polietes domitor. Next base: position 54,211,948 of record OX377618.1, read on the forward strand.
CTTTTATGACAATATAAAGAGTGATTTTTTTGAGGTTAGGATTTTCATGCATTAGTATTTGACAGATCACGTGGGATTTCAGACATGGTGTCAAAGAGAAAGATGCTCAGTATGCTTTGACATTTCATCATGAATCGTCTTACAAACGAACACCGCTTGCAAATTATTGAATTTTATTATCAAAATGCGTGCTCTGTTAAGAAAGTTCATTGCGCGCTTCCATTTTATGGTCAGTTTAATCGACCCACTGAAGCGGCTATTCGGGCTATTGTGACTAAATTTCGCACCAAATTTACATTGTTGGACATTAAACCACCAACACGCTTACGTAGAGTGCGAACTGAAGAAAATATCGCAGCTGTATCGGCCAGTGTTAATGATGACCACCAATTTTCGATTCGTCGCCGTTCGCACCAATTGGGTCTCTGTTACTCAAAAACGTGGAAATGCCAAAATTGGACTAAGCGGATGGACCACCTAAGACGCAGCCGCGGTCAACATTTAAATGAAATTATCTTCAAAAAGTAAATGTCATGGACCAATCTAACGTTTCAAATAAAGAACCGATGAGATTTTGCAAATTTTATGCGTTTTTTTTTTTAAAAAAGTTATCAAGCTCTTAAAAAATCACCCTTTAGTAGAATCATGATAAGAAATAATGGATTTTTAAAATTTATACTTTTGGAATTTAAATAGAATGGAAATAGCTGAAAATACTCCCTCTATCCCCCAATATTTAGGGGTATTTTTGTAGATTGCTGACTTGACATGAGGTTAGAAAGAAACGTAATCCACAGAAAATTCTAGAAACATTTCTCGAAGAAACCATGGGACTAAGAAGAATTGCTACTCCTAAAGCGATAGAATTCGTTTTTGCCTTATGCTTTGTGTGAACATTTTCATGATTTCACCTTCAACCGTTTGATTTGCCATGGTTTGATTCAGTGTAGACTGGCTCGCATGTTTAACTGTGTACAGAATGGCTAAACAGAACAGACTGAGCAAAAAAGGTAAATATGAAATACAAATTTGAAAAAAGTTACTGAAATCCATATTACACACCGTACCGACACTGACATCCGTTCGCATTTTGTGTACGTTTCATAGGAGCTCCATCAACGGCCACAGACACCAATAGAAACATACCATAAACATGAGGACGAATAAATTATTTTGTATTTATGGCATACTTTTAGGACTGACAGCACTAAACATTGAACGCCGAACACAAATATGGGCCTGGGCAGTTGCATACCCTCGCAATGTACGGTAATTCGCACATACGTTGACAGTATCCTGCCAAAATAATTATGAACAATTGGCAAATGTTGCAAATTGCTTTCGCGTTACGTCATTTTCAATGCAAATTGTTTTCGTAACAACAACAAAACCTACAGAAAATAACACGAGTTTTCGCGTAGCGTTCTACCAAATGCGGGTGTTAATCAAAGTTTTAGCCATTAAATATTACCTAGGATTCTTAATCCTTTGCTTTTTGTGTTAAAATTTGTGTGACGTAAACATAATTTTCTTTGTAAGTTGTTGAAGACAGTTTGATTAAGACGATTCGCATCTTGCACCATCATTTTGTTATTTGGCTGGATTCTGTCACGTATACACGTACCTACAATCACTCTTATGAATTTCGATGGAAATTTAAGTAAATAAGCATGAATTTCTAGCGAGTATATGTGATACCGTGGGGTCTGGTAGAAATCAATAACAGTATTTGGCCATTACCCCATATCAATCTAAATAAAAATGTAACAAAGTTTCAGTCGAATGGATCGGCTCACTTTCAGCCTCCTGCCTAAGGCTGCTTCAGAAGAATTCAACACTATTCCATGTGAATTTGATGTGGAATCGCTTAGTATCAAAGTTCAATCGGAAATTATTTAGGAATTTTTACAAAACGAAATGTGTTGGCCGATGCACCACTGAATTTTATTAACCAACTAGCTGACCCGGCGAACTTCGTTCCGCTTAAATTCGTTAATGCAACGAAAAAAAGAATTCCGAGCATGCACATGCTGCTTTATATAACTATGTCAATTCAAATTCTTTATTAAAAAGTTGTGTTAAATACAATGGAAATAACTAAAGTAAAAGAATAACGATGTGCTTTAATGAAACCGCAATGATTGACTTATCAGCCAACCTTGCGCTTTTTCACTGAAGTGCTTTATGGTACACAACGTTTTTCGTTTTGTTCTCTGGCGCGTACACGTACAAAGCGGAAGGTTTGCCGACACGTGAGCACGCCACATACAATTGACCATGTGAAAAACATGGGAACTCAAGATTGATTCCACAAACATCCAGCGATTGTCCTTGCGCCTTATTAATTGTCATAGCGAAGGCGAGACGCACCGGAAATTGAAGACGCTTAAATACGAATGGCAAATCGTTCGCAATAAGAGGAATCCGCGGAATGAGAACATCTTCGCCCTTGAATTTTCCCCTCAAAATCGTCGCTTGAATGACGTTTGATTTGAGTGCCTTCACAATCAAACGCGTACCGTTACAAAGTTTTGGTGCATTGAGATTACGCAACAAAATTATAATTGAGCCGACTTTCAATTTCAAAAAGTGTGGCGGCAAGCCCGGGACATCCAGAGAATTCAAAAATTCTGTCGGATAGTTCGTGACTTCGTTTTCATCCATCACGGAGTCGACGGATTTGTATGAATGCAACTCACCGGAGATATCATTTTGAATGACGAAATTCAAATGATTGACATCCTTGTTTTTCGCAGCCAAAATCGCTCGTGCACTCAGCCAATCATGGTCAACATAATTCTGCGCGATATTCGGAAAAACCTTCATGATGAGCTCTTCCGGCGTAGTTGTAATGCTGCAAAAATTTTGTGGAAATTGAATTAAGCCGGTAACTAATTCGACTGGTATCAAGCCATTACCCATCGCCAACAATTGCCTAGAGAACTCCTCAGCGGACTGGTCACTTCGTAAAGCATCTCGCATGTTCGTTTTCAAGTGCAATTTCTTCACGTATTGCCATAAAGCCGACGCCTTCAGGCAAGCGTTCAATTCATCTCCTGGAGTTGATCTTGGAATGACAGGCAGCGTTTGACGAAAATCGCCTGACAGCGCCACCGAAATTTCGTGTGTCATTCCGTAAATCTTTCAATGTGCGATTTAAAGCTTCCAATGCGCGTTTGTGAGCCATTGTACACTCGTCCCACACAATAATCTTGCATTGTTGCAATACTTTTGCCATCGCAGAGTTCTTTGAAATGTTGCATATCGGTTCTTCATCCACTTGCATATTCAATGGTAATTTCAATGCAGAATGAGCTGTTCGACCGCCTTCTAACAACGTAGCCGCTATCCCAGAAGAGGCGAGTGCCAAAGCAATCTCAGATCTTGATCGAATCGTAGCCAAAATCAGTGAAATCAGGAATGTTTTTCCAGTTCCACCCGGCGCATCAAGGAAGAAAAATCCGCCATTTCCGTTATCGACTGCTTGCATAATTTCATCATACACTTGATTTGTTCTGGATTCAACAGTGGCACATTTATTTGAACTGCTTGACTCAATGCGTTTCGATCGAAATCCACTTCTCGCTCCAATTCTCGATTAAATGCGTCATGAATTGAACGATTCGGCGATGTTATTCCCAATTTGCACAACAAATTGCCACTCATGAGCAGACACATATCCTCGATCAAAATCAAAGTTTCGTTGCGCATTTCATCTGACATCTCCAGTTGATTATCCGATGTCACAGTGCGAATTCGATGCAAAATATCGTCGGTCATATCATTCTTGTATTTATTCCACAAATCTTGAGGATTCGATGGAAAACATGTCGAAATTATGATTGCAAAGAGTGTTCGGAGTTGATTCGCTGGCGCGGTCATAGTAGCATCGGCCAGTGTCAAATCCCAATGATTGTCGTTTTCAAGCAATTGCATGCGTTGGCAGGCTTCTCGATATGTCGCACACAAAATACCGTCAACAGTCCGCAGCGATTCGAACGAAGTGGGGCCTCGAACATTCAGCAAAACCATTCTCAGATAGAAGCATTCGTCGTTTTTGGGGTGAACTGTGTATATTCTAGCAAGTGCATCACTTGCATAAACACCAGGGAATCCGACAACTGTTTCACCTTGTTTCCGCCTCTGGAATTTGTTCGACGACGCATTCCATGTGAAATATCGTGGCATTTCAGAATAAAGAAGTGTTCGTGCGAACTCGTCACTTCGGCAAGTATCGAAAAAATTTGTTAATGTTGTTGCAGGTGGTCTTTCGGCTCGCTGGGCTGCATTGGCTGCCGTGAAATATACACGTTGACCATTTTCCAAGTGAACTGCCAAATGGACGACAGTTGGGGTGCGCTCATGAATCGGAAACGAAAAAATCCGCCACACTGCCTCGTTGCAGTTCACATACCGGCCCAATTGATAGCGAAGCACCTCATCATGATTATCAGGAGCCTGAATCCCGAAAACAGCCATATCACTGCCTTTATTCACGTATTTGCATACATATTTGATAGATTTGATGGAGCAACAGCAAAACTTGCTCCTCTGACATTCATCGTGAATGTTTTGCCATTATCCGCTGGCGATCGACGTCGATAAAGCGGATATCCATCATTGCCAGTGATTGTGTCTGATACCAATGGACGTGGATAGCGTTTGGTACATTTATTTTCAGACATACACGGTGATAATGGATTGTGGTTACCGCATGGACCATGAATCATATGAGTCTTGACGATTTCAAAAAGTTCGGGGTCAGTCTCTGGATCGGGAATCTCAGCAGAAACTATTTCATCAATTTGGTCAGGACGAAGTTTGTCGACTAACCACAAAAGCATGTGTGAATGTGGTAGTCCCCGTTTCTGCCACTCCACAGAGTACATCCAGCATTTAACTGCTCCAAAAATCTTTTGCTTTGTGATTAAATTAATGAGAACCGTTTGTTTCTGCTTGAAAACTCGCGCTATTATGTCGTGGCGATCACTCGATGTCTGGCCGGGATGAAGCAACTGCGTGATTTGTGTCCACTTCGGATTACACGTGAACGTTATGAATAAATCCGGGCGCCCATAATTCCGTACATAGGTCATCGCATCTTGAGCATATTCGTGCATGTGCCGTGGACTTCCGATGTAAGTGGCAGGAAGAATCGTCACACGACCGATGTCGGCTGCATTTCCATCCGAACTTATTGCATCACGCAAGTGGATATACTCTTCCGAGCGCAGTTTTGTTTGGTTAAATCGAATGAAGGTAAGGCGCTCTGTTTCGATTTTCACGTACATATCAACGATGTATTGTTGCAGTAAACGTCGGAGTCGCAACAAATAATTGTCAACCGCACGAATCATGAGCCGATATGCTTAATAATTCATCGAGCTGACCTTTTTATTTGAGACCTCACCTAAAATACAAAAGAAATATTCAGGTGCAATCCGTAAGTCTGCAAAACAAATGTAAAAACCATTTAAAGTATTAAACATTTTGATATTTATGTGGTATCCATCGTCTCCTCGCCAAAACATTATGGGGTACTGCAGTGCATCGTATGACGGATGGATCTCGGACACGCGCTGCAATTCACCGTTATTTCGTCGCTTCAGTACAATGTCACGACTCCCAACTGGATCACCAACATATATGATAGCAATTTCATCGACTGTTGGTATATTAAATTGACGTGCATGAGCCCCAGATGGACGTCTATCAGCGGAAATGACAATTTGATGATCGTCCGAATGCAGATCCGTATCCAACGCAGTTTTGAATTGACGCACGTAAGCATTGTGCTCATGCAATACGTTTTGCAAAATTCTAATGATATCTTTGTCCATGTTTTGATGAATTGCACTGCGCATATCGATTTCCTTGTCCACATTTCCGATGAAATACATTTGAAGAAATTTGTGATCTTGATTCGTTGTCGGCAATAACGAACCATAGCGATGATGAATTTGTCCTTGGATCTGTATCATAAGGACAAAGTCGAAGTAGATGACAATCTAATGGCAATATAATGTGGACTTGAATCAAGCGAATTTACCTTGAATGTCGGATTGTATGGGCGATTGTCCTGAATAACTTCTGCTCCGAAAGACGTCATTTGAAAACAACTGTTATATTGTTGAGCTCTGGTCAAAAATTGTCGTGATTGGGGTGTATTATCATAAATCAATGAGCGCAATGGCTCAGGTGGATCAGGCAAAGGCGGTAATTTTACTTTACCACTCATGCAGCACAACCCGGGTGTTTCGGAAGGAAACTTCAGTGCATAGCAATGTGGACATATGACAGTCATAGCGCCAATCGAGACACACGGAAGTTCGCTATAGTCAATCGTGCAGTCGTATTGGAAGGCGACTCGCTCCAATTCGACATTCACGGCGTTTCTTCTTCTTTGGCGATTTGCATTTATTTGAACGCTCTGCTGATTTCGATTACGTTGTTGTCTATTTCGGTCTCTAGTTTGGACAACCGCACGTTGTTCTTGTGATAATGTTTCTCGAAGTTCCGACATGTTCGCTCGATTGTGTGCATTTCGCATTGAGCGTTCCTCTGGAGTTTCGTTCGTACGAACAGTTCTCAAACGTTGTGCATTACGACTGCGACGTGAAAGTTTTGACTTTCTTATTGGCGGCATGATCACTAAAATGAAAACCCAAAATATGTAATAATATTCGAAGAAATTAATTGAGTTTCATAATTACGAAATCACAAAAGAAATGACATTGACATGAAAAAAATTTAAAACATTCGAAATATTATTTGGTTTTGTTAAACTCACAAAAAAAACAGTAAAATTTTCGTTAAAATCTTCCCGGATTTTATATTTTTCTGGAAATTGTCCTCCATCCTATGTCCTTCCTTGGGCCAACACGAATTCATCAAGCCCAAAATCGTGAAAATCAGACGATCCGTTATAAAGTTTTGCGTGTTCACACGGACGGCATTCTCATTTATAAATATAGATTTGACATCCTGAAAAATTAAAACAAAAAATTATTTTCGAAAATCGTGCGTAAAACGTAAAATAAAGATAAATAAAGATGAAAATTGCAGCCGGCACGCGTATGGATATATAAGCAGCCCCTTATTTTGTAAACTCAATAATAATTCGGTTAATTAGAAATTTTGTATTTTCGAATAAACGATTAATCGAATAATCCAAAAGTACGAACAATTGGATACCCTATAATCTATAGAACAAACTTACCGTCCATCTCAAAGCCTTCACAAAAAAGAAAAAAAAAAGTATTTTCGGAAAAAAATAGAAGCTTTTTTCGTAAGTCATGACCAATTTAAGAGTGAAAAATACGATTTTCTTAAAAAGTGTGTTCATTAAATCGCCTTTAACTCCTGAAACACTTGGCCGAGTTTAATGTGTTATACCTTGTTTTGAATGTAATTCCAATTACTTCTAAAATATTCAAATGCCTTGGCATTGTCGCGTTAAAGTTTTTACATTTTTTTTTAATTTAAGAAATGATTACATTAATCCATTTTAAATTTTAAAGTAGTGTTCTTAGATGTATTTTTTAGTAACTGTGTAATTCTATTCTATTTTTTAAGAATTTTTTCCTATTTTAATTTTGCAAAAGCAACCAGATTTTCAGTGAAAAATCATCAGATTTATAATTTTGTCATTTGTATTTTAAAATAAGGCATAAAAACAAAGGTAACTCCAACCTTGTTGTAATAAAGTTATTAACAAATTATTATTCTGTGGAACGGAAAAAGTCAAATCGGGAGAGACATTTGTATGGGAGTTATATACAAAGTTGAACCGACTTAACTCATTTTCGTTGATTTAATTTATTCTTTATAGTTGAAGGTGTCGTGTCAAATATAAGGAAAATCTGTCAACATATATGGTCTCGAGGGCTCAAAACGTCAAATCGGGAGCGAAATTTGTATAGAGACTATGTCTAAATCTGAAACGATTAGTCAGTTTTTGACCCGCTAAACTTAATTGTGCCAATTTTAGTAAAAATCGAGCAATAATTGCAACCTGAACTTTGGGTGTTACAAACAAATGCACAAAGATACCCTTTTGAAGGGTATAAAAATATTACCCCGCAACTACTATAAGAAATTGGTTGTTTTATTCCAATAATAATAATCTAATAAAAGATTAAAGAACTCATAACCTTTAAACCTGTAAATATAAGATGTCGTGCATCATTTGAAGAAACAGAGGTTAACCTCAAATCAGAAGCGAAATTTGTATGCGACCTATATGTAAATTTGAACCGATCTGACCCACTTTCAACATAAATATTTCTGGTTGAAATATAAGGTTTTGTGCCAAATTTACAGAAAATGGGTTAGCGTATGTGGTTTCTAGAGCGGAGAAATTAAAATCGTGAACGACATGTGTATGGGAGCTATATATAAGTCTGAACCGATCTCACCGTAGATGTTTTTAGTGTAAATATAAAATGTCATGTCAAATTTGAAGAAAACCGGTTAAGGTATGCGCCTTCTAGAGCGGTTAACCTCAAATCGAGAGGTTTCTATGGGACCTATATATAAACATTTCTATGGGACCTATATATAGGTCTGACCCACTTTCGCCGAGAATAGTTCTAGTGGAAATGTAAGGTATTGTGCCAAATTTGAAGAAAATCGGATGACGTATTTGGTTTCTAGAGCGGAAAAAGTCAGATCGTGAGTGATATTTGTATGGGGACTATATCAAAATTTGAACCGATTTGCTTCAAATTAAATAGCGTTCATCCTTGACCCACAAAACTTACTTGTGCCAATTTTTGTTACGATCGCACAATAATTGCAACCTGTACTTTGATTACAATAATAGATGGACCGTCCGTCCAGAAAGACGGACATGGTCAAATCGATTCAAAAAGTGATTCTAAGTCGATCGGTATAATAAACAATGGATCTATCTCGCTACCTTTTGGGTGTTACAAATAAATGCACAATGACACTACACCCTGCGGTGTATGGTATAAATATTTATGTTCAGAGACTTAGTGGCAAGATCACATTTGGATGGAATTCGAGATATGGATTCGAAGATGTTAATAACACTGTACAACAGCATTTTTGGAACAGAGCACGATGGGCCGAACACCAATCTGAGAGGAAAAATGTCAATTTTTGAAGTAACGTATTTTCAGAGAGTGATAATGGCAGGTTGTCGCCAACACTCTAAAATGGCAAAATATACAAGTTTGGAACTAGATGACAACTAGTTTTTTCAAACTATGCTGCCAAAGTTGTTTCATTTCTGATATTTATTATAGCAACGAAAACATATCTGTTGTAAAACGAAAAGGCAAAAGCTACTAATTTTTTTGTAAATTAGAAAATACTAACACAGATATGTAAATTAGTCAAAAATTAAAAAAGAAAATAATAATGTTACTGCAAACAGCAAATCACTACGATAAAGTGTATTGTGCTTTTCTGATTTAAAATTGTATTGAAAATTCAGATATTGTAAAATTTGGTTAGAAAATGATTCACACAAGTGTTTATAATTAATGTGGTGGACTTGTGGTCGACTATGTGATGTCCTACACCACTCCTTGCTTTTAATATACAGTCCATATGAATTACTCAGTATACTATAAAATCATATTTAACCAAATTTAACTTTATATGAACAAGTTTATGAATATATATTACGTTTTGCCAATATTTTAAAATTACCAAAATTGGCAGCAGGTGGTAACTAGTTTTTAAAATTAAATTGCGATATATTTCAAAGATTTATCTGTAAGTAGGTGTGACTGTAGATTGATCAATTCTTTTTTGCCTCTAAAACTGGTCATCTGCCCCACCGTGCAGAGGAGTGTGTTGAGTAGATCATTTTTGTAGCATAAACTTATAGTCTAGCTGGTCTGAGTTTCTTTTTACAGTGGATCAATTTTTAATTTTGTAGTCGGAGGGAGCATTATACTAAGTGAGAAAAGTCTTGTAAGACCCCTGAGGAAATTCTTATTGTCAGAACTATATTGTGGAATCTTATGAGCATTATTTTAGTGGAAGATTTTAACCCTCTAGCTTCCCGGTGTTTAGCCCTTCTATACATGACATTTAAGGATTAAAATGTTCTACCAAAAAAAATTTTGGAAATCTTCAATGGGGTCACCAAGGACACCAAAGTTGGACAAGGACACCAACTTATACAATAAAATTATTAGGGTTAAAATTCGTCCATGTTTTGCGTAAATATTGGTAATAAACATTACGAGGACCATTTTTGTAGAATACTTCAACCCTTCAGCTCCTCAATATAAGGGCCTTCTTTGTTCCTTTACACAAAAGTGTAAAAACACCTATGAAAGTGGGTAAGATCGGTTTAGATTTAGATATAGCCCCCATACAAATGTCGGACCCGATTTGCCTTTTGCCGCTCTAGAAACCACATATTGTACTCGGTTTTCTTCAAATTTGGCACAACATCCAATTAGAACCACCTATGGTGAAAGTGGGTAAGATCGGTTCAGATTTAGATATAGTTCCAATACAAATGTTGCTCCCAAATGTTTAACCCATTTTGGCCAAACTATACATATTATATTTCACCTATTTCGTTCCAGGTTTCAATATACCCCCATACAAATGTCCTTTCCGATTTAACATTTTTTGTCAAACACATACACTTACAGGATACAGAAATCCTTCCCGTTTTCACTTTATTACCGTATTGAATTGTATTCGGATAGAAGGTGGAGTGTATCATAAAGTCGGCCCCGCCCGCCCTTACTTGTTTTTAATAAAAATAAGTTCAAGTACGACCGTTGAATATTGAATTTTCAATTTTGACAAATGTTATTGGTTTTGTTATATCTGCGAAAAGCTTACTATTTTGGAGCAAATAGTTACGTTTTGAAACAGTAAAGTTGAATACATCTATATAAAGTATTTTGAACTGAAAGTTTTTCCTATTGAGCTGTGGACGCCGAAACACTGTTCATCTTTTCATACAACCATAGTAGTATATTTGAAAATTTCCCATGTGCTTGCAGTCTGGACACAGGTGAGCATGTCTGTCGAAATAGTGCAATATTAAATTTTGAATAGGTATTTGCGAAAGAGTTTCGTATGTAATACAGTAGGATGGGTCACGAAAATAAATTGCAGCGGTAACCCACCAGAAATGAAGATTGAATTGTTTAATGATGATCTGCAAAATATTTCGTCACTGGGTCAAGCCATCTGTGAGCGAAACGCTCCTGAAAACACCTCTAAAAATTATGTTTTTCCCGAATTAATAGACCAAAATTTGTTTCTGAATTAATAGACCCTTGGACACACTTTAAATAAAAATTTGTATTCTTGTCTTAGAATAACTCATTGGTCTTTATTGGAGGTTTTATATTGTGTACATTCATCTGACAGTGAAGATGCGAAATACCAACCAATCGGCTGCAGCTATAATAATGAAATTCGGTATATACACTTTTGATATTCGTAGCATTAGAATCTAAATGGGATTAAATTTGGAAACAATCAGACGGCATGATATTCTGTCTTACTAAACGCGAAATGAAAGAGGTCCGAATTTTTCTAAATTCATACTTTTAGGGTCAAAGTAGAAAAAAGAAAGTGCAACTGGTACCAACTAAACGGTTGTAGCTAAAATCGTCATGATTAGCTGTGTATATAACACTATGTAATCTATTGGATTCTCAATTGTAGAACTTTTCCTATCAAAATGGTACAAACATTTAGGCTGTAGCTGCAATCAAGAAATTGCAAATGTGGAATATCGATCTTGATGGAAATTGTTTCTCTAACATTGTTTAGGGCACATTTATGCAGATTGCTGTCTAATGTTCAATTTTTGATTCTACTCGAAGTTTTACACGTATATATAGTGGAGGACTATTAATATTATAATTAGGAAGCATCACAATATGTTAGTGCACTTCTATGCAAAATTGACAGCCTCTAATCTCCCGGTAATGCTGTGGAATGCACTCCGTGTTGGAGGATATATAAGATTCGGCCCGCCCGAACTTAACGCCTATTTAACTTTTACTTGTTTAATTTGTAATTTGACAGTAGTTAAAAGAAAGCACGATAGTTAGAAAATGTATATATTTTAAACTGAATTGGACATACCTAAATGCAACAAAGAGAATTATTCAAAGTCCGCGAAACCCCAAACCTTACTCCTATAGTGGATGTTAGAGGAGTTTCAAGCAACTCCAGTTTTTGAGCTCCATTTGAAGCCGGTGACTCCAGAATAATTTGCCATCACCCCACGTGTTTTCACTTTGGCACAAGAAACAAATCCCCTGAGCATGTGTGCGGGTTGTTCCGTTCTTCGTGTGTATACTCCATTCAACGGACTGTTCACTCACTGCACAGTAAAGTACAAACAAACCTGAGGTTTCCCACTTACCACAGAAAAAGTATTTCTGGCTTTCCTGGGGGAAATATGGTGCTACGGTTTTCCCAAAAGTTGAAATGATCCTAGCAGGCAGCACTGCGAATAATTGGTGAAAAATGAAAGAGGATTTGGGAGATATTTTCAGGTATTTAAGTAATTTCGAAATATAAATATTAAAACTACGAAATGCCAGTGGCTGCAATGTCATGTTATATTGTCGTGATGACGACCTACCTTCAGTTGGTCGTAATTCCTTTCATACCCGTATGAACACTTTGACGATTTAAAACCACAAGCCTAGGAAATTTTTATGTTCCCTTGTCGTTAACACATTTGATAACGTCAACCAATAGAATGTGGGCGCTCTACGGCAGGGTGGGTTGTAAATGGTTTGTCGAAGTTATTCGACAGTTTAGGGCTTTATTGTGTGAAATTGTTTGAACCAAACTTTTTCATTGTGGTTTTCGTTTCAATAAGAATGTACCTGAAATTGTTAACAATTGTCATAATTGTAGAGTATAAAGAGTGAGTTTATGTGCAAATCCCAAGGTATTGTGCGGCGGTGGGAGGGAGCGTTCTGTTTGAATAACAGGAAATTACGTATGAATGAAGAATTTAATTTGTGTGCGTCATGTCATAGTATGAATGAAATTTGAGGTGGTCATATTCTGTTGAATATGTATGAAAGACTGGCCACCAAAAGTCCGTACACCCTCCACCATAAGATGAAGTGTATATTCACTTTGCCGTCCCGTTCAACAAATGGGACAGTAAATTTTTCATAATTGTCAATTCACTTCGCGTTTCTTATATATTTATACCCTATCAGTCGATTTAGGAATTTCCGCTTGTCTGTACGTCTGTCCTTCTGTTGTTGTAAACAAATTACAGATCGTAATTATAGTCCGATCTTAACAAAAACTGGCAAAAGCAATTTTTGTGGATCAAGGACGAACGCTATTTAATTTGACGCAAATCGGTTTAGATTTAGATATAGCCTCCATACAAATGTCGCTCCCGATTTGACTTTTTTCGCTCTATAAACCACATATTGTACCCGATAATCTTTGAATTTGGCACAACATCTAATAATATAACTAGAAACAGCTACAATGAAATCGAGTAAGATCGGTTCATATTTAGATATAGCCCTACATAGATGTCCCTCCAGATTTGTCTTTTTCCGCTCTAGAAATTTGGCGTAACACCTTATAATTCAACTGGAAATACCTGTGCTGAAAGTGGGTAATATCGGTTCAGATTTAGATATAGTCATCATACAAATGTCGCTCCCGATTTGATTTTTTCCGCTCTATAAACCACATATTGTACCCGATTATCTTTAAATTTGGCACAACATCTTATAAACTAACTAAAAATAGCAATGAAAGCGAGTAAGATCGGTTGAGATTTAGATATAGCCCCCATACAGGTATTCCTCCAGATTTGAGTTTTTCGCTTTCACCTATAAACATACTGGTTAAAGCGGGTCACATCGTTCCAGGTTTTAATATACAAATATCCTTTCCGATTTAACATTTTTGCCAAACACATATTTACAGAATACTTTTAAATATTTTCGCAGAACGCGGTATATTTTACCTTGAAACAAACATTTTGAGAGTGGTACATGTACATGACTGCATGCAAATAAATGAGTAAAAACTGAGTTAAATTCGGCTGGGCCGAACTTTATATACCCTCCACTATGCATTGCATTCCACAGATGCTGTCGATTTTCGTAGAAGTGCAGTAATATTACAGGAAAATATAGTATTTTTATTATTTCAAACCACGCTAATAAGACAAGGTTACCAATACGTTTACATATCGGAATAATACTTCAAGTCAATTAAAAAATAATTGTATATTTATATTCTCAAAAAGCTTAAATACCATAAACATTGGTAGATAGTGCTTGTTACAGTTGGTTGTATTTCCATTCTATTTGTATTCCAAAAGAAAAAAAATTGAAAATCCATTATCTCACCTACATAGTGCAAAATATCCTAACTTCACTATTCAACCAATTTTTGCCGTAAAAGTAAAAAGTATGATTTTGGAAAAATTGCATGATTCTAGCTGCGGCCATTTGGTTGGTACCATTTTTATCCCCTTTTACCCACTTAATAGTGTGACATTCTAAAATCTCTTTATTTTACGTGTCTACGTAATTAGAGGGATGTGCACGCCGAATTTCACCATTCTAGCTGTAGTCGTTTAGTTGGTACTATTTGTATCCCTCTGTACCGATTGTATCCCTAGAAAGTACAAATTTGGAAAAAAAAATATTTTTCGTGTCTACGCAATTAGAGGGATGTACACACCGAATTTCATCATTCTAGTGTAGACGTTTAATTGGTTCTATTTTTATCCCTCTGTACTCATTGTATCCCTTGGAAGTACGTATTTGGAAAAAAACCTTTTATTTTCGTGTCTAGGCAGTCAGACGAATGTACAAACCAATTTTCATTATTCCAGATGCAGCCGTTCAGTTGATACCATTTTCATCCCTTTATTCCCATTTCACCCCTTAAAATTACGAATTTGGGAAAAATACTTTTATATTATGTATCTACTCAATTGGAGGAATGCACACACCGAATTTAGTGTTTCTAACTGTTGTGGTTATGTACCATTTTTATCCCTTTTTGCCCTTTACGCATACCCGATATCAAGCAAGTGCAAGCCGAAATATTACAAAAAAATGTTAAATTCTCTAAAATATTATGGGTTATTATGGATATTTGTAGTCCTTGTGAGGGAAAAATTGTTCCCTTTACAATCCCAACCGATCTACGAATATAAGACGCATTTATGAAAATTTGGACTTCCTAGTTCCTTTCGTTTTGATGCTAGCGTGCTTTCAACAGACGGACATGGCTAGATCGTCTTACAATTTTATGGCGATCAAGAATATATATACTTTATATGGTCTCGGGTCGATATTTCAATGTGGTAGAAACCTCCTGGAGGTGGAGGGTATACAAATAGTTGCGAATTCGAGAAAATATTTCTTAATTTCTTAATATATCTAACATATTCCGTACACAAACTACCATTTTCTATGGCCATTTTTTGAAACATTAGATTTATGTATTTTATTTCTAGTGATAAGCTAGCTTACTTACGTATTTCCTAGACTAATAGTGGAATAGATTAAAATAATATCAAGGTGATCTTTATATCAGCATTATGGTTGTATCGATGCAATTAAACACAACACCCTCAGACAGTGAACATGTCCATATGTGGTTTGACCCAAACGCATATAAAAGGACTGCGGGCCAGGATTTGTCCTGGAACCGTACATTTTCCATAGGGATTGTATGAATCAATAAAACCACAAACGTTAGAAACATGGAATGTACGTCCTTAATGTACATCTAAAAGACGGAGAAAATCATGAAAATTTTCGAAATTGATTTGAACTGGGAATTCTCCTGGCCATTTTGCATCTGTATTTTATAGAATGCAAATTTACTTATAAATGGCATGGTGATATTTATTTCTTGTATACACACTACCACTATCATGATTTCCACCCTGTGAAAGGTTTCCTCAGGTTGCTTCGCAGCGAATTTTCAGCAACATATCTGGCCTCTTTACGTAAATGATTCTCACAAACGAATGAGAAGCAAAACTCGCTGGCCGAATATCTATTCGAAAAATCGCAAAAGAGACCAGTGTCTCCCAATTTTGCCCAAACTAATCATCATTTTCTCAGGCTCATATCTTGCAAATCGTTTGGAAATTTGAATATAAATATAAAATCAAAAACTTCATCTTTATGAGATTAAGATTTTTTAACCTTTTTCTCCTGTTCATAGATAGCAAACCGTTCAAAATTACGGGAAACAAATGTGCCTAAGATCTCAATAAACAACTTTCTAGAACATATGATCTTCCTAGGAATGATTCTTAACACCGTTTAGATAGCAAAAATATATCTTGCAGGACTGGTTCTGTTAATAGTCAGTCCGACTACAGTGCGTATGAGTGTTATTATCCCTATTCAAAGCACGTATACGCTACCTACACACACTACAGCCTATAATATTTGTTCGACAACATTTGCGATTTTGACCTTGAACATGATTTTGTTTAATTATATATGTTCACAATTTTTGTACTTTATGACAAGAGCTACAACTTTGCCTCAGAGAGTGAATCAAAATTCGAAACGGTTTGCAAGATATGAGCCTGAGAAAATGATCACTTTTTTGCAAAAATGACACCGAGGCCCCAATTTGGACAAAACTGGGAGACACGGGTCTTTTATTACGTAATAGTGCCCTAAAATTCCATGACTTAATTGATTACACACAGTGTTATTCATTCATTCCCCCAGGGCCGAATTTCCCATTTGCAATTTCTTAATTCCAGACTACAGTTGAAAATCCATTATATTCCGCGTTCATTGTGAAATGTACACACCTTATTCCATGATTCTAGCTGTGCCGTTTGATTGGTACAATTTTTCCCCTTTCACCCCATTTTCCGCCAACAATTGCACTTTTCCAAAAATTTCATTTTTTTCGCTACAACATAGTTAGAGGAATGCATATACTTAATTTCATGATTGGTTCATTCAATTTTTATCCCTTAAGAGTACGGAATTCGAACAATTCCTCCATTTTTCTTGTCTGCGCAATTAGAGGGATGTACATTCCAAATTTCATTTTTGTAGCGTTTGTCGTATCATTGGTACCATTTTAATTCTTTTATTTACATATTGATGCTTTCGCGATACAAGGAGAATAATAATCTAAATATTAAGTGGTATTTCCAGTCCTTGTTGGGGCAAAATGCTCCCTCTGCGCCGATTTCGACCTCTTCAATCGCAACCATTAGACCCATTTGGGAAAATTTTGAACATCTCAGCTCATTTCGTTCGGAAGCTAGCAATTTCAATTACTTTCTCAATATTGAAGTGGAATAGTTATATTAATATATATTAACATTTTTTAAAGTTTTTACAATTTTGTTTATTTTAACTTGATTTTTGAAGTAATTATATTAATCAATTTTTTTGAAACTTCAAAGCTGTGTTCATAGTGTCTATTTTAGTGCCTGCGTGAGTTTGGAAGTGGTGAAATGATGGCTTATATTTTTTACGATTTTTTCTTTCTATTTTTTTCTTGCAAATTCAACCAGAATTTAATTGAAAAATCTTCAGAATGATTATTTTTCAGTAGTTTATTAAAACAAGGTTTAAAAACAATAAAAAATATAAGAAAAAGTAGGTAATGGAAAAATATATTTTTTTATTTTTCTAATGGTGCAATCGCACACTACCAGAAGTAATGTAAGGTTTTCTACAAACCTTTTTCTTTGATTTGTCATTACAGGTCGAAATAGTTTTGAATTGTGCTGTATTATATGAACATGACTTTTAGTCTTCAAATTTGCAGTGTTGAGATATAATAAACAAAATAAAGGATAATTTAGCTTTTGTGCTATTAATTTACTTTGTCCAAGAGCTCATTCGCCATATACAGAAAATATGTCATCGGTGGTGAGTGGGTAATATTCTGTCCCACCCCATGCTATAGTTGTATATTTCATAGCGACTAACTGGCACATTATGTGAAATGTATTGGTGTCACTTAATAAATATCAGAAAATGAAAAGGTTATGTAGGCCATGCCATTCACATCACGTATCACATTTACAAATAGCACAGCGAGTATTATCGCCCACATCTTTACACGCTTCAATTTTCTCAACAAACATATCTCAATGGTTGTAGTCGCCAGGTCCGGACGAAAACATCTTATTCAGCTGTTCTGGGTCGGCAATAAAAAGGATCCATTAAATTGATTCATGGCAAACAAATGCAATCGCACAGAAACAAGCAAAAGTATAGAATGAAGTATGAATTCAGCCAGAAACTTAGCTCAGCTCAGCTTAATTTGAAGCGGTTCGTTCTCAAGTCATCTCGATTCCACTCAGCGAGGGCGAAATAGCGAGGACTACGATGTTTATTCTGATGGTCACTGACGATGAAGACGATAACAATGGTGGCACACAAGGACAACGACAACAATGATTAACATTATTGTCATTACGAGTATTTGCTTCATAAAATTTTGTGTATTATGAAAAATAATAAAGTTAAGAGCTTTATTTGGGAACAAAGCACAACAAGACAGACCAAGAACACTATCGCCATCACTACCATCACTACCACCACCACCATCACCACCAAACAAATAGCATCCAGAAAAAGCATCCGTAGAAAAGCAAACGATGGCATAAAACCGCTATTATTCTCCCCGAGATCTGGAAAAAAGAAAAAAGGAAAACTATAAAAAAGTGGAAATTTCTAAAGATTGTCTATGGTTTCATCTCATCTCAAGTATGGGCCACAATTTATTACAAATATTGTAAAGGGTTATAAAATAATTACTTAGTCTGTAAGTGCGAAAAAGTAAATAAGGTGTTCAGCTATTTATTTCGTTCCTACCAGTAAGGAAGGAGGTTAAAAAGGGATAAAAATGGTACATATCAAACGATAACAGATAGAGACAGATGTATACATAGTTCTAGTTGCGTCAACACGTATAATAGAGGCATTTTTCGAAATTCATACTTTTAAGGGGCTAAAGTGGAAAAAGGGGATAAAAAATATACCAACCAAATAGTCGTAGCTAGAGTCATAAAATTCGGTGTATACATTCATCTGACTCCATAAACTCGGAAAATTAAAATAATTTTAATATGTGTATGTTTACGAATTTGGAAAAATTATTTTAACTTGTTGAAAGTGATTGATTCAAGCGCGACGTCTTTGCTTGTAAAAGTTTTTTCTTTTATTTATTTTCAATATTTCGTAATCCATTGGATGATATCTTTAGGAAATTACATCTAAAAAAAAAACGATAATAAAATTATACGTAAATGTTACCACTTAAAAACAAAATAAACAAAAGCTTGTAGAGTAAAAACTTTTACAAAAAACGACCTCGAGCTTGAATCAATCACGTTCTACAATTTAAAATGAAAAGTGAAATATTTTACTCCTTTACTTTTAAGAGAGGGATTTCATTGTGAAACTCAATAAGTGGGATTTTTCGATTGCTTTACCTCTGTTAGTGAACTTTCATGCTAGGAGAGATTTTTTTATTATTGTTCGTTCGTTTGAAGGACAAGGTAAACTGAAAATATTAAAAAAACCGACTTCCCATAAGTAGAAGTTCATTTTGTGACATGGATAAAACCCAGCAGAATTTTCGATTGCAAAGCACCGGTTGATTATTTTTGTTCGAGTTTGTCCAAAACCAAGAGGTTATTTTACGCAAACCTGGAACAGATACCTGTTCTTTGGAACCTGTTGTGGAATCTGCAGTTTCATGGGTAAATTTTATATGGGATTTTTTAAAACTATATATAACTATATTTTAAACTATTGTTGATTCAGATTGGATTCGACTGATATGAAAAATACGCGTACAGTTGATATTATTATACATACGTTACCTGAAGCAAGAGTTTGGGTTCCAGTCAAGTGTTGGCACGGAGACTCCAAGCCTAAGTGAGAAGAAGCGGTTAACGTGGAAATAGCCCTTTTTTGTAAAAGGTTTTCTGCTTGTGACGAAAACATGATTTTTATAGATTATGTAAAATCGATTTCGATACGCGAAGGTAAGAGTTACAGCCAAAATATTTTGTGGGTAGTCATAAAACAATCCAAGCTTTCATTTTAGGTGCTGATAGGTGAGATATTTGGGGAAAATTTGGGTATTAAAGGGAAGGCTTTACAGATTTCTACTTCTCAAAACGTCGCACAGTGTATTGTCAGCGACAAAAACTCCCAAATTACATGCGCCAAATCTTGATTTTACTGATTGAATTTTGAAAAGAACGTTCCTATTAGTCATATTCTAAAAGATTTTGCCAATACCGCGGCTAGATTTAGCTGTGGATGCATTTAAAGTTCATTAATGCTAAAATAGTTGAAAATTTCATCATAATAGATGTAATTTTATTGGGATGTATCTCTGAAACCATGTATCGTATTGAAATTTTGTTTAGTTAGTAGAGACTAGGAGCTCTTTGCGGCAGTTAAAAAAGTGTAATTAGGATTTTGCTTTCCTTTTCAGACAGTGGTATTGTTATTTTTCTACAGTATAAAACTATACTCGACCGACGCACAGTAGCGCCCGTAGAGCAAACGAGGTTGCAAAAATCAAAATTTTCATGAGCGCCGACGAAGTTTTGAACAAATCCATGTTATAGGAAACTTTTCAACGATTTCAAATCTGCCACCCTTAATAATATCACATTTTTAGTTTAGAAGATATAGCCGTTCAAAGTTGACCGACTTTCGGTTTAAAAAAAAACACACAATTTTTAGTGAATTTGTTGCGATTTCAGGTGTAATATCACGAAAAATAGGTAACGAATCGCCTTATTTTTTGTTTGTATTGATTGATGTATTTATTAAATGTATAATGATAAAAAAATTAACTGTTTGCTTTGTGTTTCTCCTGGTAAATCACTATTCAAAAACTATCCGTTTTTTTCACTATTTTTCCACTTTGACGGAAAATAAAAAAATCTATATTTTTCTATATTTGCCATATTTGCAAAACCTGTTCATTGATTATTTCTTTACATAATTCAAAAATTTTAGCTGCCCGTACGTGCCCGATTGGCTACTAGAGGTGAAAAAGGTTAAAAAGACATGGTTGCAGAAATTGTATGGCGTCCAGCCCTTATATGTTTTGACTGACAGTAGTTTGATCTAATTATTTTGAAAAAAACTACTCATTGAAATTAGCAGGTACGTACCTCACTTAAACAATACTTTGGCGTACAAATGGTCAAGAACAATATTGACTTATGGTCCCTACAGGTAGGCACAAATCTTATTTGGACACGTGCATAATATCAAAATTGCATTATTCAGCCTAAATCCATATGTATGCAGGGAACAGGTAAATTTTTCGGCATGGTAGCATAAGCCTATATATTGCAAATGGTCAAGAACAATATTGACTTATGGTCCCTATTTTTATTTTTTATTTTTAGGCATGGTAGCATAAGCCTATATATTGCAAAATAAGGATAATGCCTGGATTACTCTACGACTGAAAATTGGCGCAACAATTACTGAAACCATTAAACAATTTAAGTACTGAAAACATGGCCTTGAGCAATTTTAAATTATTTGAACAGTTTAGAAAGTCAACCACACCAAATTTTTTCACGGAAGCAGCTTTAGAAGAACTTGATAGCTTATACGGAAATATTGAGAGAAGCGAAATTATAAAAAATAAATTTTATCTGATATATGCAAATATTAAGACAAAATGGGTGAAATCTAATCGAACCATTCAGAACTTCTGCTCCAAATACGAGGACTGGCTTAATGAAGACACCATCCTGGATATATTGGCAGTAGATAAACCCACCACATCAACCAGAGGAGCAAAAGGAAGGCCAAAAAAAAGTATTGAGGAGTGTTCAATTTTCACAAGGAAGAGGAAACTTGCCGATGCCACCAATGACTTGACCACGAAGCAATTATCGGACGCGCTGTCTATTAAATTTACAAAAAGGATTAAGAAAAGCATTCCCACGCCCACAAACGCACACATTAAAAAGTATGGATCCGAAGAAGCCTTGGCCTTGTTTATGGACTTAGAACTTCCAAAGAGAAATATGAGAAACTACGGACATCTTTAACGCGACACGGCGCTGACGTTTTACCCGGATACAAGCATATTACGCAAGCCAAAATAAATTCACGACCACTGCATACGGAGTTTACGGAAGTCTCTGCGAAAGCCAATCTGCAGGATCTCATGGGCCATACAGCAAAACGGTTGTTGGAGAGTCTTCCTGAAAATGAGGTGAAAATTCTTCCTGAGAAGTTGACATTGATCAGCAAATGGGGCAGCGATGGATAATCCGGACAAAAAAAATAAATAATAATAAATAAATAAATTTAAAAAAAAAATATTTTTTTTTAATTTGTTGGGTAATAATTTAAAACATAAAACCCTAAAGAAAAAAATTAAAACAATCTAAAATGTAAAAATAATTTTTTTAGTTACCATAAAATTGATTTTTCTACTAATTTTAACTTTGATAACCCATAATTAGGCCCCTACAGAGCGTAGCACCCTTTCCGAACGCTCATTTCATAGGCTGAACAGTTATCTATCATATGCTGTTTAAACTGTTCAATTATCTTATTCGGTTCAAAAGATATGATTTTTGCAACGAAAAACTCAAATGGCGCCACTGTGCGACGCCTCGACATTTACAAATACTGTTAAACTATAGTCTTATTTATTCACTTTAAAAATAATATTCTGCCTATAGCTGCAAACATCGATTTAATTTCTGAAATGTTAAAACCTTCTAAGCCAAAAATGAAGCAATACTCTCTTAATTAACTGTTGTTCTCTGTTAATGTATTTTGGAAAATTTATTTAAAACATACTTTAGGGATGTAAATTATTTTGGAATGTGAGCGCATGCTAACATGGGTCCGATATTAATCTTATATTATTTATAAAGTTATGACAGGCGTTTGTCATCGATAACAAATGAAATAATTTTTATTAAAAATAGTAAAATACTAAAATTTTTATTTGGGCGTTGGTCGTGGCATTTAATTTTGGACTCAAATGAAATCACTTGCTATGATTTGTATTAACATATATATTAAAATAAGAAATTTAAAAGGTTTTTCATTTTATGTTACATGGGAAGTAGGCGTGGTTGTGGGCTGATTTAAACATAAAATCGGTTTTGATCTAATTTGAGGATATAAGGAATGTGTGCGAAATTTTAAGGTCCAAACTCTATTCCTTCTAATTTTTGCAGCAGCTTGTATATAAATATTCCACTGTGCTTCGCTATTTTTACCTCTTTAAGTGGAACTACAGATTAGAAAAATTCCTGGATAATCGGAAACTGGTTAGTGGGAATACTCTATAAATGGGAATAAACGGCCTGTTCCATGAGCTCCCACTTATCCAGGTTCGACTGTATATTGAATTCTCTAGGTCTAATAACTGACATTTTCAATATTCTGGATTTTAGGTCATATTTGTGGATTATAAAACAATTTCCACAGATAATATATTACTGTAATAAAAATGCTCATTAAATTCAATGGAAATGCGATTTTCAATTAATACTATTTTTCCAAAAAAGGGCTAATGCATGATATAATCATCAGAAAAGAAAAAATGATTTTAATTATGATAACTTTTGGATAAATCAAGAATTGCATTGATTGTATCCACCACATTTTGATTTTAACCACCACATAAAAAGTTTAGGTCTTATTTGATACACCTTTACAATAATAATTCATCATTCATTTGAACGATTACGAATAAAGAAGATGTACTTCGAAATGAAGTGCCTTTGTCCAAATACTCATAAGAATGAGGATTGATGATGCAATAACTCAATTCTACTCCATTTTGGTTTTATTAATTGTGTTGTTTTACACTTCAGCGGATGCAGTGACAATGTTTATCCTGGTGATTTGTAGATAGCTTCGGAAAAAATTCTACTCGAATGAGGGCAATGGGCATACAACACGTAGTACGGACAAAAACACTGTAACGCAATGAAGAAGTGACTTAAGTCATTAGGTATGTTTGGAGCAAATCCATTTCATGACTTTTTTATGTTGTTGGAGACATAGCCGATACCTTTGATCACGTTTTATAAGCATTGAAGTTAAGCTATCAAATATCACTATGCAATAAAGAAAGGGCGTAAATTTCGGCCGGACCAAATTTTATCTAAACTTCACCATGGAGTGCAATCCACAGTATAACCGACATAGTAGAGGCTGTCGGCTCTACGTAGAAGTGAAGTAAAATATTAGAAATTTGATACGAGATACTTCTACACTATTACAAGACACTACTGGAAAAAATCCTTATATTTCCCTCGACTACGCAGTCAAATATATATACCCAATTATGACTGCAGCCGTTTTGCTGGTATCACTTTTATCCACTTTTTCCGTTTATAAATTTCGTAAAATGTCTTCATGTTCAACTTATATACAGCCAGAGGAAGGCATGTACCGCATTTTATGATTATTGCTGCAGCCATTTCGTCGCTACCAATTTTATCCCTTTTCCTCATTTTCGCAATAAAAGTACGAATATCAAAAGATCTCTCATTATTCGCGTCTGAGCAGTCAGAGGGACTTATACACTGAATTTCATTATTCCGGCTGCATCCATTTGGTTTGTACCAGACTCCCCTTTCGCCCAGTTACTCCCTAACTAAGGTGACCATCTATCCCGCTATCGTGGGACTATCCTGCTTTTTGATGCCCAGTACCGCTTAAATTTTCCATCCCGCATAATCCCGCTTTTTCGTTTTACATTATTTTTGGTACATTGTCGATTAAAAATGTTCACTTAAAAATTTGTTCGTAATTGACAAAAAACTACTATTTCTAATTGCCCTAATCATAATGTTGGCTCTAATTTTAAAGGAACATTTGAGATTATTAATAGTAATTTAATCTATACTTTGATAAAATGTAACACAGTGATGCATTGTTCAATAGATTAATTTAAAACATATTTAAATAAGACATAGAATGTTAAATTGTTTATGAATAGAAACCATAATGATACTGGTAAAAAATCACTTTCAATTATATGGTCATTTGTCTTACAAGGTTCATAACAGAGCTGTTAAATTTCGATTACGATTAGTAATCAATTACATTACTTTTTAAAAAGAATCGTAATGATTATATAATCCACTATTCAACAATTTCTGAATACTAATTGATTACGATTACAAATAATCAAAAAATAATCAGGATTACTTGCGATTACTGAAAAATAATCAAAAATAATCAAAAGTAATCAAAAATGAGTTCGACTACTTTAAAAGATTACTTTTGATTACTTTTGACTATTTTTGATTACTTTTGATTTTTTGTGATTACTTTTGATTATTTTTAAAGGAATCTTGTACATTACATTTATTAAAAAAAAAACTATACAAAGTTAAGTTAGGGTGAATCCGCTAAATAATTGAAAATCTGAATTAAGCAAGTAAATTAAATTCTGCTACAATAATCTTTTAAAGTAGTCGAACTCATTTTTGATTACTTTTGATTATTTTTGATTATTTTTCATTAATCGCAAGTAATCCTGATTATTTTTTGATTACTTGTAATCGTAATCAATTACTAATCGTATAAAACTGAATGTAATCGTATTGTAATCATTACTTCTACTTTTAAAAAAAGTAATCTAATTACTAACGATTACGATTACTAATCATTACTTAACAGCTCTGGTTCATAACCACTTATTTAGCTCTTTTTCTGTTACTAACAAAATATAGACCCATGAAATTGTAGCCTAATAGTAAGCTCTTTTTTTAAATTTTTAAGAGCGTACCCAACACTACGAAGAAACAAGTAAGGAAAGGCTAAAGTCGGACGGAGCCGACTATATGATACACTCCACTTTCTATCCTATTATAATTCAATTCTGTAAAAAACTGAAATCGGGAAGGATTTTTGTATCCTGTAAATGTATGTGTTTGACAAAAAATGTTAAATCGAAACGGACATCTGTATGGATATATATTGAAACATGGAACGATGTGACCCGCTTTCACCATGTATGTTTATAGGTGAAATGTAATATGTAAAGTTTGGTCAAAATCGGTTAAAAATTTTTAATCAATATTTGTATATATATATAGATGAATTTATATCTATATATATTTATATCTAAATCTGATCCGATCTTACCCACTTAGACCATAGTTTTTAGTTATATTATAAGAAGTTGTGCCATTTAAAAACAAATCGGGTACAATATGTGGTTGCTAAAGCGGAAAAAGTCAAATCGGGAGCGACATTTGTTTGGGGCTATATCTAAATCTGAACCGATCTTACCACTTTCACCACAGGTGTTTCTAGTAAGATTATAAGGTGTTAAGCCAAATTTGAAGCAAATCGAGTAAAATATGTGGTTTCTAGAGTGGAAAAAGTCAAATCGGAAGCGACATTTGTATGGGGGCTATATATAAATCTGAACCGATCTGATCGATTTTCAGCATAGCTGTTTCCAGTTCAATTATAGAGTACTGTGCCAAATTTGAAGCAAATCGAGTAAAATATGTGGTTTCTAGAGCGGAAAAAGTCAAATCGGGAGTGACATTTGTATGGGGCTATATCTAAATCTGAACCGATTTTCACCACAGATGTTTCCAGTCTATTATAGGGTTCTGCGCCAACTTTGAAGCAAATCGAGGGAAATATGTGGTTTTTAGAGCGGAAAAAGTCAATTTCTGCATAGGTGTTTCTAGTTGGATTATAAGATGTTGTGCCTAATTTAAAGAAAATCGGGTACAATATGTGGTTTCTAGAGCGCAAAATTCAAATCGGGAGCGACATTTGTATGGGGCCTATATCTAAATCTGAACCGATCTTACCCAATTTCTGCATAGGTGTTTCTAGTTAGATTATAAGATGATGTGCCAAATTTAAAGAAAATCGAGTACAATATGTGGCATTTAAAGCAGAAAAAGTCAAATCGGGAGCGACATTTTATATGGGCCTATATCTAAATCTGAACCGATTACCCAATTTCATCATAGGTGTTTCTAGTAATATTATAAGATGTTGTGCCAAATTTAAAGAAAATCGAGTGCAATATGTGGTTTCTAGAGCGGAGAATGTCAAATCGGCATCGTCATTTGTATGGGGTCTATATCTAAATCTGAACCGATCTTACCATATTTCTGCATAGGTGTTTCTAGTTGGATTATAGGATGTTGTGCCAAATTTAAAGAAAATCGGGTACAATATGTGGGTTCTAGAGCGGAAAATGTCAAATCGGGGGCGTCGTTTGTTTGGGGGCTATATCTAAA
Source organism: Polietes domitor (assembly GCA_947397865.1). NCBI lineage: Eukaryota > Metazoa > Arthropoda > Insecta > Diptera > Muscidae > Polietes > Polietes domitor. The sequence goes on from OX377618.1 coordinate 54,239,216, forward strand.
TCTGAACCGATCTTACCCAATTTCTGCATAGGTGTTCTAGTTGGATTATAAGATGTTGTCCCAAATTTAAAGAAAATCGGGTGCAATATGTGGTTTCTAGAGCGGAAAATGTCAAATCGGCAGCGATATTTATATGGGGGGTATATCTAAATCTGAACCGATCTTACCCAATTTCTGCATAGGTGTTTCTAGTTGGATTATAAGATGCTGTGCCTAATTTAAAGAAAATCGGGTACAATATGTGGTTTCTAGAGCGCAAAATTCAAATCGGGAGCGACATTTGTATGGGGCCTATATCTAAATCTGAACCGATCTTACCCAATTTCTGCATAGGTGTTTCTAGTTGGATTATAGATGTTGTCCCAAATTTAAAGAAAATCGGGTACAATATGTGGTTTCTAGAGCGGAAAATGTCAAATCGGCAGCGAGATTTATATGGGGGGTATATCTAAATCTGAACCGATCTTATTCAATTTCTGCATAGGTGTTTCTAGTTGGATTATAAGATGTTGTGCCAAATTTAAGAAAATCGGGTACAACATGTGGTTTCTAGAGCGCAAAATTCAAATCGGGAGCGACATTTGTATGGGGCCTATATCTAAATCTGAACCGATCTTACCCAATTTCTGCATATGTTTTCTAGTTAGATTATAGGATGTTGTGTCAAATTTAAAGAAAATCGGGTACAATATATGGTTTCTAAAGCGGAAAATGTCAAATCGGGAGCGACATTTATATGGGGGCTATATCTAAATCTGAACCGATCTTACCCAATTTCTGCATAGGTGTTTCTAGTTGGATTATAAGATGTTGTGCCAAATTTAAAGAAAATCGGGTAGAATATGTTGTTTCTAGAGCGCAAAATTCAAATCGGGAGCGACATTTGTATGGGGCCTATATCTAAATCTGAACCGATCTTACCCAATTTCTGCATAGGTGTTTCTAGTTAGATTATAAGATGATGTGCCAAATTTAAAGAAAATCGAGTACAATATGTGGTTTCTAGAGCGGAAAATGTCAAACGGAAGCGACATTTGTATGGGGGCTATATCTAAATCTGAACCGATTTGACCTATTTTCACCATAGATGTTCCCAGTTTAAATATAAGATGTTTTGCCAATTTTAAAGAAAATCTGTCGAAATATATGGTATCTAGAGTGAAAAGAGTTAAATCGGAAGTGAAATTCGTATGGGAGCAACATCTAAATCTGAACCGATTTTCTTCAAATTAAATAGCGTTCGTCCTTGTCCCGAAAAACTTCATTGTGCAAAGTTTCATTTAGTTATGTCTACAATTGCGACCTGTATCGTGATTACAAGAATAGATGGACGGACGGACGGACGGACGGACATTGCTAAATCGACTCAAAAAGTGATTCTAAGTCGATCCGATCGACTCGATCGGTATAACAAACAAATGCGGTGTTACAAACAAATGCACAAAGACATAATACTCTCGTGGAGTGTATAATTATAAAGTAAGAAATATTAAATCTAGTAAAACGGCATTAAGTTCGGCTACCCCTAATATCATATACCCTACACCATGGAGTATTACCGATTCTAGGCTGCCAACTATGCGTAGAAATCAACTTTGTTAAATAATTTTAAAGAATATTCCTGCAGCAATTTTAAATATCCTAAATATTGTTTATTTATTTAGTTATTTTGAGAAATTGTTAGGGAAAAACAGATGCCTCTCAACCAATTTTAACTATTTACAATTCTAACAGTTCATGATTACAGATATAACCATTTGATTGGTACCATCTGCCTCATTTTCCCATTGTGAATCTAAAAGTACTAAATTGTAAAATATCTTTTTTGTTTTGCCCGCCAGTAAAGTCAGTCAGTCATAAATATGCTAAACACAGCCAATAATATAATACATCATATAGCTTAGTTTTTCGTGATCCCGCTTTTTATACACTCCACGAGAGTATTATGTCTTTGTGCATTTGTTTGTAACACCCAAAAGGAAACGAGATAGACCCATTGTTAATTATACCGATCGTCTTAGAATCACTTTCTGAGTCGATTTAGCAATGTCCGTCTGTCTGTCCGTCCGTCGTCCGTCCGTCCGTCCGTCCGTCCGTCCGTCCGTCCATCTATTCTTGTAATCACGATACAGGTCGCAATTGTAGACAGAACCAAATGAAACTTTGCACAACGATGTTTTTCGGGATAAGGAAGAACGCTATTTAATTTTAAGAAAATCGGTTCAGATTTAGATATAGCCCCCATACGAATTTCACTCCCGATTTGACTCTTTTCACTCTAGATACCACATATTACAACAGATTTTCTTTAAAATTGGCAAAACATCTTATATTGTAACTAAAAACACCTGTGGTAAAAATGTGTTAGATCGGTTCAGATTTATATATAGCTCCCATACAAATTTCTCTCGCGATTTTACTTTTTCCGCTCTAGAGACCACATAATGTATCAGATTGTCTTCAGATTTGGTAAAACATCTTATATTTCCACTAGAAACACCCATGGTGAATATCGGTCAGATCGGTTCAGATTTATATATAGCTCCCATACAAATTTCGCTCCCGATTTGACTTTTTCCGCTCTAGAAACCACATATTGTATCAGATTGTCTTCAGATTTGGTAAAACATCTTATATTCCCACTAGAAACTCCCATGGTGAATATCGGACAGATCGGTTCAGATTTATATATAGCTCCCATACAAATTTCGCTCCCGATTTGACTTTTTCCGCTCTAGAAACCACATATTGTGTCAGATTGTCTTCAGATTTGGTAAAACATCTTATATTTCCACTAGAAACACCCATGGTGAATATCGGTCAGATAGGTTCAGATTTATATATAGCTCCCATACAAAGTTCGCTCCCGATTTGACTTTTTCCGCTCTAGAAACCACATATTGTATCAAATTGTCTTCAGATTTGGCAAAACATCTTATATTTAAACTAAGAACATCTATGGTGAAAATTGGACAAATCGGTTCAGATTTAGATATAGCCCCCATACAAATGTCGTTCCGATTTGACATTTTCCTTTGTAGAAACCACATATTGTACTCGATTTTCTTTTAATTTGGCACAACATCTTATAATCTTACTAGAAATACCTATGCAGAAATTGGGTAAGATCGGTTCAGATTTAGATATAGCCCCATATAAATATCGCTCCCGATTTGACTTTTTCCGCTTTAAATGCCACATATTCTAATCGATTTTCTTTAAATTTGGCACAACATCTTATAATCTAACTTGAAACATCTGTGACTAAAGCGGGCACAACATCTTATAATCTAACTAGAAACACCTGTGGCTAAAGCGGGCTAGATCGGTTCAGATTTAGATATAGGCCCCATACAAATGTCGCTCCCGATTTGACTTTTGCCGCTTTAAAAGCCACATATTGTGCTCGAGTTTCTTTAAATTTCGCACAACATCTTATAATCTAACTAAACAAAACTATGGTGAAAGTGGGTAAGATCGGTTCAGATTTAAATATAGCCCAAATTCAAATGTTGCTCCCATAAGTTTAACCGATTTTGGCCAAACTATACATTTTATATTTTACCTATTTCGTTCCAGGTTTCAATATATCCTCATACAAATGTCCTTTCCGATATAATTTTTTTTGTCAAACACATACATTTACAGGATACAAAAAACCTTTCACGTTTTTCACTTTTTCACCGAATTGTGTTCGGATTGAAAGTGGAGTGTATCATAGAGTCGGCCCCGCCCGACTTTAGCCTTCCCTTACTGGTTTTCTACAAAATCCTTCCAAATCCTGCTTTTTGAATTCATAAATCCCGTTTTTTGGCCAATAAGAGATGGTCACGTTATCCCTAACCCCATCATGACCAATATTGACTATAAACAACATTACGAGTCTGTCCTATACAATCATTAAAATCGCATATTTATACACTCCACGAGAGTATTATGCCTGTGTGCATTTGTTTGCAACACCCAAAAGGAAGCGAGATAGACCCATTGTTAATTATACCGATCGACTTAGAAACCCCCTTTGAATCGATTTAGCATTGTCCGTCTGTCTGTCTGTCGTCTGTCTGTCCATCTTGTAATCACGATACAGGTGAACAATGAAGTTCAGATTTATATATAGCTCCCATAGAAAATTCGCTCCCAGTTTTTCCGCTCTAGAAACAAGATATTTTATCAGATTGTCTTCAAATTTGGCAAAGCAGTTTATACTTAAACTAGGAACACCTGTGTTGAAAATAGGTCAGATCTGTTTAGATTTATATATAGCTCCCATTCAAATTTCGCTCCCGATTTGACTTTTTCTGCTCTGGAAACCATATTTTAACAGATCTTCTTCAAATTTGGCAAAATATTTTATATTACCAATAGAAACACCAATAGTGAAAATTTGTCAGATCGGTTCAGATTTATACATAGCTCCCACACAAATTTCACTACCGATTTGACTTTTTCCACTCTATAAATCACATATTTTAACAGATCTTTTTCAAATCTTGCAAAATATCTTATATTTTAACTAGAAACACCCATGATGAAATGGATCAGATCGGTTCAGAATTGTATATAGATCCCATTCAAATTTCGCTCCCGATTTGACTTTTTCCGCCCCAGAAAACACGTATTTTCAACGAATTTCTTCAAATTGAGCACAGCTGGAAGAACCTATTGTGCAAGTGGGTCACTTTGGATATAGCCCCGATACAAATATAACAAATAAGGTCAGGTCATATCAGCTTATGATTAGGAATCCGAATTAAAAATTTTTTATTAAATAGAATACCACGCTTAACGCTTCCAAAATTATGGTGTATGAAATGGAATTTTTATAGAAAGAAAACTAAACAAGTAAAAACGGCCGGGCCGAACCTTATATACCCTCCACCATGGATTGCATTCCACAGAGGCTGTCGATTTTCTTAGAAGTGCAGTAACATTACAAGAAAATATATACATTTTTTAATATAGCTTAACCAAAACAAATACAAATATTGAAAAAATGATTTTATAAATAAATATTATATTCTTATTATTTCAAATCACGCTTACAAGGCAAGGCTACCAATACGTTTACACTATATATATCGAAATAATACTTCAAGTGAATAAAAAATAAATATTCTTATATAAATATTTTCAAACAAAAACTTAAATATAAAATATTGGTAGATGATGGGCGCAACAATTGATTGTATTTCCATTCTACTTTAGTTCCAGATGTACAAATTTTGAAATCTATTATCTCACGTACATAGTGCAAACAACCTAACTTCATGATTCAACCAATTTTTGCGTAAAAGTAAAATGTACAAATTTGGAAAAATCTTTTATTTTGCGTGTCTATGCAGTCAGAGGAATATATACACCGAATTCCATGATTCAAGCTGCAGCCATTTGGTTAGTACCGTTTTTATCCCCTTTTTCCTATTTTACACCATTAAAAGTACGACTTTCTAAAATTTCGTTATTTTACGTTTCGTCATTCTAGCTGTAATCGTTTAGTTGGTACTATCTGCATCCCTCTGTACCCATTGTATCCCTTTGAAGTACGAATTTGAAAAAATCTTTTTTTTTCGTGTCTACGCAGTCAGAGGAATGTGTATTCCGAATTTCATGACTCTAGCTGGGTCATTTGGTTGGTACTATTTTTATCCCTTGTTTCCATTTTAACCCCAAAAACTACGAATTTCGAAAAATCCGTTTATTTGATGTGTCTACGCAATCAGAGGAATGTTTACACTGAATTTCATTATTCTAGGTGTAACCGTTTCTTGGTACCATTTTTATCCCTCTATTCCCATTTTAACCCTTAAAAGTACGAATTTGGAAAAATACTTTTATATTATGTATCTACTCAATTAGAGGAATGTACACATCAAATTTCGTGTTTCTAGCTGTTGCCGCTTGAAAGGTAACATTTTTATTCCTCTTTACCCAATTTCACCCCCTACGAATAAAAATCACTTTGTGGTGCAAGTTTTTGTTATAGGTGGAATGCGCACACCCAATATCAAGTAAGTACAAGTAGACATATTGAAAACAAGTAAGGAAAGGCTAAAGTCGGGCGGGGCCGACTATATAATACCCTACACCACTCTCTGCGTATATCCCTCGCTCTGATTACTGCTTATGTAGTTCGTATAAATTATATAGTATACTATAAATTAATATTTAGTCAAATTTAACGAATATGGTAAACTTGGTGAAAATAATTTACATTATGTTACTCATTCATATGATGGACCCATATACAAACAAAATCGGTGTCTTGCCATCTCATTGTAGCTGCTCCTAGTGAAAAATATAACAATTATTTTCATCAAGATTGCCTGGAATAAGTGAATCCAGAGTGTTATCAATAAATCGGAAGGTGCATATGAGCGGTGACAATATATTTACGTAATGGTCCACTTATATGGTTCATGGTAATATGAACCCAGCAAAATATTGTAACTTCCGTAGGAATCACATTTTAATCGATCCATATGTGCATTTCTCCCCGCTTTTGAGGAAGTACATTGAAAACTTCCAAAAAAGTCTATCATATGTTAATATCTCACAATATTTTACGAATAGCAATTTCGCAAGTGAATGGGAACGAATTTTTAGTATTGGAAGGTTTTACTGAAATTTGGCGGCAGGTCTATCACCAAATTTTAAATTATACCGTATACTTTAAATTCATCTTTAGTCATATTTAACGTATATGGTTAATAATATGGTAATTGATCCACTTATCCTACAGACAAATACCAATTATGCAGTAGTAATAGGATGAATCGGACCGACATTTCAAAAGGGAGCCTATAACAATATTTTGGGCTTATGGACATATGGGCATTTCCCAAACAAGTAAGGCAAGGCTAAAGACGGACGGACTTTCTATCTCATTACAATTCAATTCGGTAAAAAATGGAAATCGGGAAGGATTTTTGCATCCTGTAAATGTATGTGTTTGACAAAAAATGTTAAATCGGAAAATAACATTTGTATGGGGGTATATTGAAACCTGGAACCATGTATGTTTATTGGTGAAATATAATATGTAAAGTTTGGCCAAAATCGGATAAACATTCGGGAGCAACATTTGTATGAGGGCTATATCTAAATCTGAACCGATCTAACCCACTTTCACCATAGGTGTTTCTAGTTTGATTATAAAATGTTGTGCCAATTTTAAAGAAAATCAAGTACAATATGTGGTTTCTAAAGCGGAAAAACAAATAGGGAGCGACATTTGTATAGGGGCTATATCTAAATCTGAACCGATCTTACCCAAATTCTGCATAGGTGTTTCTAGTTGGATTATAAGATGTTGTACCAAATTTAAAGAAAATCGGGTAAAATATGTGGTTTCTAAAGCGGAAAAAGTCAAATCGGGAGCGACATTTGTATGGGGGCTGTATCTAAATCTGCACCGATCTTACCCAAATTCAGCATAGGTGTTTCTAGTTGGATTATAAGATGTTGTACCAAATTTAAAGAAAATCGGGTAAAATATGTGGTTTCGAAAGCGGAAAAAGTGATATAGGGAGCAACATTTGTATAGCGGCTATATCTAAATCTGAGCCGATCTTACCCAAATTCTGCATAGGTGTTTCTAGTTGGATTATAAGGTGTTAAGCCAAATTTGAAGAAAATCGGGTACTATATGTGCTTTATAGGGCGGAAAAAGTCAAATCAGGAGCGACATTTGTATGAGGGCTATATCTAAATCTGAACCGAACTTACCCAAATTCTGCATAGGTGTTTCTAGTTGGATTATAAGACGTTGTGCCAAATTTAAAGAAAATCGGGTAAAATATGTGGTTTCTAAAGCGGAAAAAGTGATATAGGGAGCGACATTTGTATAGGTGCTATATCTAAATCTGAACCGATCTTACCCAAATTCTGCATAGGTGTTTCTAGTTGGATTATGAGGTGTTAAGCCAAATTTGAAGAAAATCGTTTACTATATTTGCTTTATAGGGCGGAAAAAGTCAAATCGGGAGCGACATTTGTATGGGGGCTATATCTAAATCTGAACCGTTTTCCTCCAAATTCAATACCGATGTTCCTTGGCCAGAAAAAATAACTTCTGCCAAGTTTCATGACAATCGGACAACAATTGCGACCTGTAGAGTGCGAACAAGCTTAGTTGGACAGCAGACGGACGGACAGACGGACAGACAGACATCGTTAAATCAACTCAGCTGGTGATTCTAAGCCAATCGGTATACTTAAAGGTGGGTCTAGCTCGATTATTTCTTGGTGTTACAAACATTTGGCGCGAAACCTACACCACGAAGTGGTGTAGGGTATAAAAACATGCTCAAATACTCTAAAATATTAGGGGTTATTACGGGTATTTTTAGGGAAAAAATGTTCCCTTTGGGCCGATTTCGCCCAGTTTCAATCCCAACCGATCTACGACTATAAGACGGACGGGCGGACATGGCTAGATCGTCTTAGAATTTTATAACGATCAAGAATAAATATACTTTATATGGTCTCAGGTCGATATTTCAAGGTGTTACAAACGGAATGACAAAGTTAGTATACCCCCATCCTGGAGTATAAAAATTAACATCGTTTTCGTGATTAAAACGTTAAATGACATCATAAAATTAAAAAATCGACAAAATGGTAGTGAACTAAAACTTTTATAACTTTTGACTCCAGCAGGGAGAGTATACTGCTCATTCCTTGTCACATTATGGATAAAAAATATGGAAATTATTACAGATTTTATATATACTTTTCAAAGAATATACAAAAGTATGTCTTGAATGATTAAAGTGAAACAAGGTATATAACTTTCAAAGCAATTGCAATATACATGGATTTGGATATACACTTGTCAGCATGAAATAAAATAATTTAAAATTTAAATAAAATTTGAAAATAGTTATTTATTTGGTGAACTGATTAATACAGTATATGCTGCAGTGTGGGTTTATAATACAAAATATAAAGAATTGACTCTCCGAAGTTAGACAATCAATTCTGCGAAGTATAAGCTTCAGTCCTCTAGAAGCGTTCGAATTTCAGGCAGTTGAATAAGTATACGAGCAATGTTCACATAATTTCAAACTACACAAGAACTTTCAGCACGAGTAAGATTAAAGATAGCACGAATGAAATTTCGATATTTTTATCTGCATAAATGAATGCTGACTATCAACATAAATTTGTCTATCCATCATAAACTCTGAAAAGAAAAAACGTAAATAATAAATTTATTCAGTAATTAAGTTGCTTATGGGCCACCCTGACCAACTTGCAGTAAATGTGACTTATATACTGTGGGTGAAAGTAACACAGTTATTACACTTCCAGTCTATATGAGCTGCATTCAAATCATAAATTAACGTTTATGTATATTCCACTCTGTGAAACAAAGAGTTTATGTGTTTATTTCCTGTCAATCAGTTTGTTCCATACCTTCCTACAAATTTCTCCATTTTTCAATATTTTCCACATCTTACTTTGTTGAGTTAACCAACGCAACTATTTACAATTCATCAATAAAAGCCTAAAATGTACACCATCACAGAGTGAAATTCTCTTATAATATTCTCATAATTCACCTTTCAAATAATTGTGTAAATTTCAATTTAATTTAACAACGTGTCCATAATTCTGATGGTAGGCCGGCGTTGAGGGATTTCAAACTATTGAACTCGCCGTCCCCGGAGGTCGAGTTTGAGCTGTGACCGCAGTGCGTATCTGGTGGAATGGAAGAATTGCCACAGACAGACAGGCTGGCTGGGTGGCAGGCTGCATGGGATTATTTTTAATATTTATTTGTTTACAATCCTTTTATAATCACATTAATCTGACATTATACTCTTTTTGCCGCTATGTATTTGTGTATTCACGTGCACTTGTTGGTCTAACACAAAACCATTTCATAATTATCGTTATTAAATTTTAATAAATTCCGGCCATAATCGCATTTGATGTAATTAGGTCATATCGAGCCAAGCAAATCCGTGCAGCACAAAAAACCGTGGATCTCACACATAACAAGTGGGGGAAATATAAATATGATAATACTCTTTGCAGCATAAATGACGGAAATTCGCTAGAATCGGCATCCGCCCGTTCGTCCTTCTGCTGGTCATATAATGCTGGTATGATCACCCTGCACAAAAGTTTGTGGGGATTATTTTCTCATCAGCTTCCAGAGAAATATACCTCTCAATTTTTTGTCTACCCTCTCTGTAAGCTAAAGACTCACATTTGTCACAATCTATATATAGGCTAGACCATTTAAAAATTTTGAAAGGTAGAATAACATTAATTTTTATTTTCAGTTTTCTTCTCTCAAAGTAGTGAGTCTTTAACGCACACTATAAGAAATGTACGTGGAAAATTATCGTGTTTTCAGGTGAAGCTCATTTTCATCTTAATGCCTAAGTCAATATGCAAAATTGCCGCATATGTGGTTCACACGTGACCATTGAGAAGGCAATGCATCCACAACGAGTCACTGTTTGGTGTGGAATTTAAGCTGGCGGCTGGGCCATGTACTGAAAAATTTAGTTGATCAGATGAGGTACTGCCGATCAAGTTGTGGAAATCATATGAATGATACTGTGTTCTATTATATAATGACAAAGTTCAACCTTTCAAATAAAACCAAAAATTTGAAAAAATATAAACAATACACAATTATAGCCGATTCTAACTTAAAATTTTAAATGATAAATAGTTTCAATATGTATGGTACATGAGTGTACGAGATTATGTTGAACACATTAGTCAATGAAAATTGTATCTTTTATCAGAGAAAGGTTGAGTTGAGTCTGACAAATTAAAATTAGATAAAGTAATTCTCATTTCTGTTAACGTATTTTCTGCACCAGGCTAAAACAAATTGAAATGAAGCAACATAATTTCAAAATGAAAATTGATTTTGCAATAAATGTAATTTTATATTTTTAGCATTTCAATAAATTTTGGACCTGTGGGCGCCGTCACTTTTCCTAGCAATGGGGATCGCATTTCAACAAAGATTTTTACAATATCGTCTTCAACAGCGACATCTCGTACCCCCAGGAATAATAATATAGAAGCGTAAATTCGCACTAAAGTTCTCACTGTTGATGCTAATGTTTTGTCGTTTCTTTAGCTGTCCTAAATGATGTGGGTGATCCAAATCCAGCATTATCTTTGAAAATTAAAAAAATGGAAAAAAAAATATTTTTTTCGTCATATTGTAGGTTTATGGAACACAATTTCATCCATATGGCTGCCTTGGCTGGCTTCGCAGTACTGCATTTATCCTTCACACAAAAAATCGAATGCATGGACCCAAATAGTCAACTTTTACGGTTGGTAGTCCGAGGGAAGATATTACATTATTTATATTCTTGATCGTCATAAAATTCTAAGACGATCTAGCCATGTCCGTCCGCCCGTATGTCTTTTGAAAGCACGCTAGCATCTAAACGAAATGAGCTAGGAGTTAAATGTGTCTTATAGTTTTAGATCGGTTGGTATTGAAATTGTGCAAAATCGGTCCACATGGAAAAATGTTTCCCTCACAAGGAAAAACACTCCCAATAATCATTTATACTTAGAGTATTTAAGCATTTTTATACTCTCACTGTACAGAGAAGGACAAAAAATAGAGTAACGCATTGAAGGAGTTAACTAAGACCCGAATTTGCGTTTAAAAATCGCACCAAGTAATAAAGCACACATGCCATCTTACAAGCATCTCATTGAGTTGCATATGTAAGTATGTGTATATGCAGGTATAGTTACCCAACAATACTTTATTATTTTTTTGCCAATTCGTAAAATATAACAAGTTAGTCAAATTTAACGAACATTGTAAATAAAATGGTAATTGATCCAATTTTCAGACAGGTGTTCCGAGTAAAGTAAATATAACATGATGTGGAAAAATTCATCATGTTCCAATGATAAATACAGATTATACAGCGGTAATAGGATGAATCGGATGTATATTTGAAGAGGGCCTATAACAACACTTGTGGCCTGTCCCAAAACATGGGCCTATATAGTTCTCATTGACGTTAGAAATTCCAAGTTGAAATATATTATGATCTGCAAAATTTTATCAAGATCCAATGTAAGATGTGGTTTCTAGAGCTGTAATAGAGTAGAATGGGGCCCAACTTGTATTTGGGTTATAACAAAATATGGATCCATATATTTGACTTTCACAGTATGTATTCCTAGTTGTAATAATATAAGCTGCAAAATTTGAAAAATTTCCGATGTAAAATGTGGGTCCTAGACGGGTAATAATAAAAATTAGGGCCCATTTGCAAGGGCGCTACATTAAAAGGTGGGTCCTTATAAAGGGTGATTTTTAGCTATTATCTGTTTGGAAACACTGGTTTAAACAGCTGACGCACGTTTCGTGTTTTGTTTCACTGTCAAACATCTTCAGTTTGGTCTATAATTTAACCATGAATCGTCTTACAAACGAACAACGCTAGCAAATTATTGAATTTTATTATCAAAATGCGTGCTCTGTTAAGAAAGTTCATCGCGCGCTTCCATTTTATGGTCAGTTTAATCGACCCACTGAAGTGGCTATTCGGGCTATTGTGACTAAATTTCGCACCAAATTTACATTGTTGGACATAAAACCACCAACACGCTTACGTAGAGTGCGAACTGAAGAAAATATCGCAGCTGTATCGGCCAGTGTTGATGATGACCATCAATTATCGATTCGTTGCCGTTCGCAGCAATGTTCTCTGTTACTCAAAAACGTGGAAATGCCAAAATTGGACTAAGCGGATGGACCATTTGAGGCGCAGTGAAGGTCAACATTTGCATGCAATAATCTTCAAACATTAAATTATATGGACCGCACTATCGATTCAAATAAAGATTTCATGCATTTTTCTGAATTTTATGTGTTTTTTTTGAAAAACTTTCCTATAGCTTCACCACTCTTTAGATCACTTTCAAAGTAGTTATTCGTTATGAAGTATGACATGATCTGCAAAAGTTTATAAGATTCAATGTAAGATGTGAGTTCTAGAACGATAATAGTGTTGACCTACATAGCTGGCTTTCAAAATATAGAAATACATATTTTGAAAGCCAGTCCTATACAAATGAATATCCGAATTACAATATTAGTGCTCTAAAATGCACATTTTACATCGGACAACAATTGCGACATATAGAGTGCGAACAAGCTTAGTTGGACAGCAGACGGACATCGTTAAATCGATTCAACTGGTGATTCTAAGCCGATCCGTATACTTAAAGGTGGATATAGCTCGATTATTTCTTGGTGTTAGAAACATTTAGAAACTAATAATAACAAGTAAGGAAAGGCTAAAGTCGGGCGGGCCGACTATATAATACCCTACACCACTCCCAGCGTATATACCTCGCTTTGATTAGGTATTTCATCGGATCAATTTTATGTAGTTCATATAAATTATACAGTTACTATAAATTCATCTTTAGTCAAATTTAATGAGTATGGTAAATAATAAAGTAATTGATCCAACTTTCCAGCAGATATTCCAAGTAAAGTAAATATAACATGATATGGAAAAATTGATCAAGATCCAATGATAAATACAGATTATACAGCGGTAATAATGAATCGGACGGACATTTGAAGGGGGTCTATAACAACACTTGACGCCTGTACCAAAACATTCGCCTATATATTTCTCATTCACGGTAGGTATTCCTAGAAACATGTAATGAAACATATAATGATCTGCAAAATTTGATGAAGATCCGACGTAAGATGTAGTTCCTAGAGCTGTAATAGAACTGAATGGGTCCCATTTGGGTTATACCAAAGTATGGACATATGGGCATCGCCCCAACAAGTATGGAAGGGCTAAAGACGGACGGAGGCGACTATATGATACACCTCACTTTCTATCTCACTACCATTCAATTCGGTAAAAAAGAGAAATCGGGAATGATTTTTGAATCCTGTAAATATATGTGTTTGACAAAAAATGTTAAATCGGAAATGACATTTGTATGGGGGTATATTGAACGATGGAACGATGTGACCCTCTTTCGCCATTTAAGTTTATTGGTGAAATATAATATGTAACGTTTGGCCAAAATTGCTTAAAGATTCGGGAGCAACATTTGTATTGGGGCTATATCTAAATCTGAACCGATCTTACCCACTTTCACCATAGGTGGTTTTAGTTGGATTATACGATGTTGTAAAGAAAATAGGGTACAATATGTGGTTTCTAGAGCGGAAAAAGTCAAATCGGGAGCGACATTTGTATGGGGGCTATATCTAAATCTGAACCGATATGCCTCAAATTAAATAGCGTTCGTCCTTGATCCACAAAACTTACTTGTGCCAATTTTTGTTAAGATCGGACTATAATTGCGACCTGTAATTTGATTACAACAATAGATGGACAGACGGACAGACAGACGGACAGGCAGACGGACATTGCTAAATCGATTCAAAAAGTGATTTTAAGTCGATTGGTATAACTAACAATGGGTCTATCTCGCCTCCTTTTGGGTGTTACAAACAAATGCACAAATACATAATACTCTCGTAGAGTGTATAAAAATTGAGCTTCGAAGTAAAAATATTTTTCAATTGACTCAAACTTAAATCGTTGCATATCTCAGAACGGATAAAGTGTGATTTAGACCACTAACACATATATTTAGATATTTGTTTGAAATTTGGCGCAGCACCATATATTTCAACTAGAAACATCTATGGTGTAAGTAAGTCAGATCGGATTGGATTTATTTATAGGCCTCATACAAATGTCACGCCCGTTTTAATAATTTCCGCTCTAGAAGCAGCTTAATGCGTTTTAACCAGCATTGGTGTATCAATGAAAACAAAAATTCATTTATTTAATTTCAATAATTTGTGAATTAAAGTTAAGCTGAAAAAAGTTGAAACTGTGTTAAAAAAGCTTAAACAGATTGAGGTGCGCGTTACATGTGTATTGCAGTATTACTAAATAAATAAAAAACAATTTGTTGTGATGTTTTAAACTTCGCTAATATGTTTTTATATTCAGCAAATTCGCAAAAAATTAAACGTGTACCAGTAATCAAAATGTATCACACAAATGTATCACAAATGTATAATAGGGGAAAACACGACAAATGGGCATCACAAAAACTATATTTTAAAACTATAACAAAATACATTGATTCACTTCAATATTTTATTGTAACGAACAGAGGATGACCCTTGACTATAAAAAGGTCATGCTACAAAATGGGACTATAAAGTAACACGTGCCGATTTTTTTCTGCCGCTACGTTCAGGTAAGGGTTTGGTTCTTGAATATAAGAGGTCATGGTATGAACAATTGGCGCGTTTCCAAATACTCGAACCAAGCAAGGTGTTCCAGTAGATGGGTATCAAATTGTTTACGCTTCATATGCATTGGGCCGTGTTTATACCGTACACCCACACAACGCAGAATGTTATTATTTGAGAATGATATTAGTTAACGTGAGTTGAGAGAGGCGTATCAGAAACTGGGGGGACCACATTAATGCATGCTTCTGTCAGCTGTCATCCTCTCCAGATACGAACTTTGTTTGCGACAATATTAAGAAATTGCTCGCCATCTAACCCAAAAGACCTGTGGGAAAAATTCAAAGAGGGTATGAGTAAGGACATTTTGCATCATTATCGCACCGTTACGATTCTATATCATTTGCGATTAACATTTTCAACAACACGCTGATAAAAATTTAAGACATATTCCTAGCCATCAGCAACAAAACTCTTAATCAACTTGGATTGATGGCGCCTGAACGTTCTACCGTTCACATTATTGATTGAGATATGCTAAGAGAACGGCAATTCAATATTGAAGACTTGCGTTTGTTTGTCGCAACAAAAAAACTCTATTAATTACAAATTGTGGCCTTTGATAAAATTATATCTGCAGTAACAAATGACAGCGGCGACCTTTTTTCTCGATGCACCAGGAGGCACAGTTATAACATTTCTCATCACTTTGGTATTAGCGCACATCCGCTCTCAAAATGGGATAGTTTTAGCTATTGCTTCCCCCGGTATTGCTGCTACATTATTGGATGGAGGACGAACGGCACATTCAGCGTTGAAATTACCATGTATTATGGAATTAGTTAATTCTCCAACCTGTAATACTGCAAAAGTTCAGGCATGGCGAAAATGCTGAAAACATGCAAGCTGATTGTGTGGGATGACTGCACCATGGCACATAAGAAATCCCTACAAGCGCTTAATCGGACACTTCAAGATTTTAGATCAAATACACAACCATTATGTGGAACTCTTATTTTACTAGCTGGAGACTTCCGACAGACCCTTCCAGTAATTCCAAAATCAGCACCCGCATCTCCGGCGATATGTAAAAAAATTAATCTGACCACCAATATGCGTGTACATCTGCATCACAATGACTCAGCAGCTATATTTTCGAAATATCTACTGGATGTTGGTAATGGAAAAGTATCAGTTGATGCAGTGAAAAGGAGTATTACATTTTCAAAAATTGTCATTCAGGAATCAATTCAGCAATTAATCGATAAAGTCTTCCCACAAATTACCACAAACAAAGAGTGGTTTTACGTCCGTGTTATATCGGCTGAAAAAACAACGATGTTAATAATTTAATTCTTGAACAAATTTCTAGGTGATTGCAGACATTACAAATCGATAGACAGTATCATGAATGCGAATGAAGTTGCCAACTATCGAATTGAATTTCTAAATTCTTTGGACCTTCCAGGAATTCCGCCGCAAATGTTATCTCTTAAAATTGGTTCACCTATAATTCTCCTAAGGAATGTTAGTCCTCCACGATTGTGCATTTGTACTTGAATTTCTGTCAAGCGACTAATGCCCAACGTCATTGATTGCTACTCAAAGCACAGGACAATCACTTGAAGTTTGTGGATTGAATCTGGAAAATCCATGTTTTTCACATGTTCAGTTATATGTTGCTTGCTCTCAAACCCTAAAACTTTAAATTACTTGAACAAGGTGGAAAAAATGTAAATATCGTGTATCCCGAAGCACTCCAATGAAATACTGACTAACTTAACTAATAGACACAAAATACATTCTTAGAAATAATTACCATAATTAATTAACTCTCTAATAAATGTTTCATTTTCTTTAAAGAAACACTGAAAAAAATACTTAAATTTTCATGAAGTTTTTACATTTTAAAAATGTAACTTATGAATTTAAATAAATAAGTATTAATTTAAACTAATTTACAGAAGTAAAAATATACAAAACAAAAATTGCAAGCATACAAAGTTATATACATAAGGAAGACGAAAACCCGTGCAACGCCGGGTACAAAAAGCTAGTATGAAATAAATTTTGATTATCCAGTGCACATGGAATTTATGGTTAAGTCTAAAAATGTCAATATATATTTTTGAAAATTTGTTTTTATTTATTTATATTGTTTTTGCAAAATAATTGATGTACACACATTTTGAACTAATGTTGCAATTACTCAACTAACTCTACTAAAAGCAAAATGTGGCCAGGATGGAGGCGAAGAAAAAAATTTGCATATTAAGCAGGTGCAAAAAAGCAAAATATTTCCGAAATACGTACATAAGGATGTATGTATGAACATATATACTCATATAACTTTCGTTTTCCGAAAGTTATCAAAATAGTAAAAGGCTTGTTGATGTTGACATTGCTGCTGTTGCCAAAGTGTCGTGTACACACACACACGCATGCACATATTCAGAGATAAAGAACCACACAATTTGACCAGAAATGTAAATATTTGAGTCTTTACTGCAAGCAAAGGCCCAGTGCCTTACAAAGAGTTGAGAGTGGCACAGAAAGAGACACGGTGATAGTTGCAGAGCGAAGGAGTAAAATGCAATTGAAAAACAAACTTATACACAAGTACCCATCCCATACAAACAAATACTCACAGCTGTAACCAACAGACTCACATACTCCCAAATAAAATACCAATGCTGCAGCTATAACTTGCAGTTGTGGTGGAACACACACACTCAACGAGCATTTGTATGAGTGAATGTGTCTAAAACCCTAAAATTTGTTCGTCGGTTGGTCAGGATGTATCTGTTGTATTTGTTAGACAAAAGCAAACACATTCGTATGTTAACAATAGGCTGCATTGCTGTTTTGTTTGTCACTCCACTTCTTCTCTATAATAGCAGACAAAGTTGGACTCTGGTACAAATCAAAAGGTCCGATACCAATTTGTGTAGGAATTGACGTTTATGTAAGAAAGACATCGATGTTAAAATATATTCTACAGATAGCGAAATTGGCAGCTTTCTCTGAAAAAGGATTTTTTTTAACCCTTGGGGCGTATATGTCCCACGTGAAATTTTCTTCACTTTATCCACATTTTGTGAGATATTTCGACAAAAGTAATATTGAAGATAAAATGTTCAAATTGCACAAAGACTGGTACTGGTACTACGGTACTAAAGTACTCCTGAAGATCTTTCACTTATAACGATCAATAATATAGAATTTTTAGACGATATAGTCTTGTCCGTCAGTTGAAAACACACCAGAATATAATCGAAGGTAAAAATATTCCACTAATAGTGGTTGATGTAAAATTTCGGGAAATCGGCCCAGGGTTATTTTAAGATGAATCGAATGAGCTACATGGTTTAAATGGTTTATAACTTTTTATACCCTACACCTCTTCATGGACTAGGGTATTATAAATTAGTTTCGCGCCAAATGTTTGTAACACCAAGAAATAATCGAGCTAGACCCACCTTTAAGCTGGATCGATTTAACGATGTCTGTCTGTCCGTCCGTTCGTCTGCTGTCCATCTAAGCTTGTTCGCACTCTACAGGTCGCAATTGTGGTCCGATTGTCATGAAATTTGGCAGAGGTTACTTTTTTTGCCAAGGACGATTGGAATTGAAGTTGGAGAAAATCGGTTCAGATTTAAATATAGCCTCCATAAAAATATCCCTATAATTTACACTATTACTGCTCTATAATACACATTTTATATGGGATCATGACCAAATTTTCAGGATCGTGTTATATTTGAACTAGATACAGCTCACGGGAAAGTGGACCACATGGGTCTATGTTTTGATATCGCCCCCATACAAATGTACCTCCGATTTACAATATTACTTTTCTTCACATTTCACATCGGTCATTTCATCGCTCATTTTCTTTAAGTCGAAGCACATGTAGTGACAGTAGCACTAAGGAGGCAAATTCGCTTGAATTTCTCTATAACTCGAAGAAAAACAATGGCACCAACTTTCATAAGTCAAACTTTTCGGGGAAATACAGAATTGCTTTAAGAAAGCTGGATTTGGTCAGCATTCAGTATGGGAAGAAGACGATGACATATCTTTGATATTTTTAAGAGATGTTACTGGCGATTTGATGTTCTTTGAAATCTGCCTATGAAACCCGGAGGAGGAGGACTAGGTAGAAGAGTTTATT
Organism: Polietes domitor; assembly: GCA_947397865.1. NCBI lineage: Eukaryota > Metazoa > Arthropoda > Insecta > Diptera > Muscidae > Polietes > Polietes domitor. The sequence goes on from OX377618.1 coordinate 54,258,652, forward strand.
ATTTAACCATCTAACAAAGTTTTAGAAGAATCCTTAAAAAATAAAAGTTTGTTCTGCACACGAATGAAAGCACATTACAAAGTCCTAAACAAATTGGAGTTACTTCTTATTCTCAACAAAAAAGAAAAAATTCAACCAAAAATTACACAGTTTTTCAAGTAATTAGAAAGGTATAGAATAACCTTGAATAAATTCTAATAATTGTAAAAATGGATAAATTCGAATAAATGTACTCGTTTTTTAATGTGAAAAAAAGTAATTCCATAACTCGAAGTCCCCATAAGTCGAAGTTTTTTTCTGGTGGTTCGAGTTATGAAACTTCGTATGTACTATGGTTAAAATTCCTCCATGTTTTCTTGGAAGATGGATAATTTTCAACAAATAATATGGGTATTTCGGTAGAGCACGGCAAACCAAAAATATTAATTGAATATTTTTTCCAAATTTTGATTTTCACGGGAATTATGGCTAAAATGACTTTGTATACTACACATTTTTGTAATTTTCTTGTTATCTATCCAACGGATCCGGCGTATAGTTTGCATGTTTATTAAGAACCAATGCGGCTTGTGATATATATGTAGTCGGTCGCAAAAAAAAAATCTGCAATTGTTACAAAAATCCACAATTCGCGGTTCTGACATTTTCCGACAATTTTTTTGTAGAACATTTTAATCCTTAAAAGTCTTTGAAAACTTTGCTTGAAATGACTTTTTTTGATTTTCTCGAAAAAAGGGCCAAATTGACCCATACTCTTTATGAGTCAATTTGGAGGTAGAGGGTTAAGATCTTCAACAAAAATGATCATCATAAAATTCCGCAATATAGTACTGACAATAAAAATTCTCTCAGACATTAGCTTTCAACCCTTTTTTCGCTTAGTATAATGTTTCCTTCGACCACAAAATTAAAAATGTTACCCACTATAAAAAGAAACTCAGACCATATGGACAACATGCCATTCAGAATTATAGGGTCGCTATTCTGTTCCATTCAAAAAGTTGGAATTAATAAAAAACAAGTAAAAACAGCGTTAAATTCGGCCGGGCCGAACTTTGTATACTCTCCACCATGAATTGCATTCCACTGAGGCGGTCGATTTTCGTTGAAGTGCAGTAATATTACAAGAAAATGTAGTTTTTTTTAATATAGGCATACCAAAACAAAGACAAATATTGAAAAAATAATTTCATAAATAAATACAATATTTTTATTATTTCAAACCACGCTTAAAAGGCAAGGCTACTAATACGTTTACTCTATATATATCGAAATAATACTTCAAGTCAATTCAAAAAAAATAGGCGTATATTTATATTATCAAAAAGCTTAAATATTAAATATTGGTAGAAAGTGGGTGTTACAGCTGGTTGTATTTCCATTCTATTTTAAGTCCAGTGCAAAATAACATAACTTCATGATTCAACCAATTTTTGCACAGTAAGAAAGTACGAACCTGGAAAATTCTTTTTTATTTTAAGTGTCTATGCAGTCAGAGGAATCTATACACCGAATTCCATGATTCTAGCAGCGGCCATTTGGTTGGTACCATTTTTATCCCCATTTACTCCAAGGTGTTTCAAATGAAATGACAAAGTTAGTATACCCCCATCCTGTAGGTGGAGGGTATAATAAAGAATTTGAATTACATTAATAAAACTATAATAACTATATATACTTGGAAGTTGTTTAAAAGAACTTCCTCAAAAGCTTAATTTAATTTTGAAATGTTATTGGAATGTGCTTCCTACGGAAGTACTTCCAATTTTTTTAAGCAAACTTGTATGGTCACCAAATACCCTAGCTATATGCTCCATATAATTACTATCAAATATTTAGTTAAATCAATGTTAAGAGATGAACAAATGACTCCTATTTGCTATATGGTTCAGAAAATAGTCACAGATTTCGATAATGCCTAAGGAATAAATTTCTAACAGTATTTTCCTGGAATTTTAAATGTGAGTGGTGGAGTTTTCATAGTCTGCCATGTACGGCTTCATAATTTCCTTTCAGTGGAGTTTCGATATCTGAATCTGTTTGACCCTATTGACGCCGATGCAGCCCAATGCACATAAATACATTCATATGTACTTAGGTTTCTGCTATTCTATTTTTTGTGGTTTTTGCAAACAATGCCCAACATATAGTCAATTGTACTAAACATTATCAAATACAGTTGGCCTAAACATTTGCTTAATGTCCCCCTGTATTTCCTCTCCGTCTGCCAGTCCGCCCTTCAGTTGAACCATGAATCTGCTGTATCTGTTTGTCTATCCTTCAGTGCAGATTTATCGTCAGTTTTAGCAATTGCAATAGAATTTCAATAAGTGAACGAAGTGTGGAGTGGTGTCTGAGTGGCCAAATCCCAGTCAGCTGTGATGATACATGACCACTGCAGCTTTGCAATGAATAGACAATGATTTTTTCCCGACAATAAACACAACTCAAAATAGTCCATGTCCTTCATACACAGAGAAAATGCAAAGTACTGAAATCTGTAAGTGATAATAAATGATAATGCTGGACAGTGGTGTAAATGGCAATGACAATGCAGAAAAATGGCAGATTTGGGACAATGAAAAACGATTTGTGTTTATGCGTTTGTCAGCACCTAAAACTCTTAAGTCGTTTTTACTTAAGCTCATTCATTTTAAAATCATTTTTTATACCCACCACTAGGTGGGTATGATGATGATTCAGATTTAGATATAGCTCCCATACAAATTTCGCTCCGGAATTGTTTTTTTCCCTCCAGAAACCATATATTTTACTCGATTGTTATTTTGTTATGACCAATGTTGTTTTCCTATTAACTTCAATTTTGTTGTTGTACGGGCTAATTTGGTCAACTTTTTATTGAAATGAAACTTTTTTCTCCATTCTTCTCTTTTGAAAAAGGAGATAAAGACAATGCAAAGCTACAGTATTCCGTCGCAATAAGTTGAAACGTTAAGTTCTGTGATATTAGTATTAAGCTATACTGTGATTTTTACATTTTGTTATTATTATTTATTTTAATATACTTCATAGTGAGTGATGTCCAATTTTTAATAATAATATGTAATTATGACAGCTGTAATGCAAACTAATTGATTTTCAAATAAACAGACCCCTGAAGAAGCTGGAAACAAGCCAGAGAAACGTTGGGTAAAAAATGAAATAAATTAATTTCATTTCAATAAAAAGTTTACTCGATTTGCTTCAAATTTGGGACTGTACCTCATAATGCAATTAGAAACATCTGTGGTGACTTTGAACCAGATCGGTTCAGATTTAGATCTACATTTAACTTTTTCGTTTTAGAGACGACATATTTTAACAGATTTTGTTTAAATTTAGCACAGCACCTTATATTGTAACTAAAATCATGTGTGCTGAAATTGGACAAGATCGGTTCAGATTTAGATATAGCTCACATCCAAATTTCGTTCTCCATTTAATATTTTCGCTCTAGAGACCACAAAGCAACTTATATTTGAACTGGGTCGATATTAGGGTTTGCATTTCCCGTACTTTTTATTTTCCGGGAAACGGGAATTATTTTTTCAATTTCCCGGGATCCCGGGACAGCACGGGAAATCGTCAATATATCGTTTACCATGAGTTAAGCTTATTTTCTCAAATGAAACATTCAAATTTTATTAAGGTGGCATGTGTGCTTTATTATTTGGTGCGAATTTTTGAATCGATATTCAGCAAATGAGTTGTGCTTCTCACTCGTTTGTGAAAATCATTTCCTTAAAAGTCGCTGCGAAGCCATCTGACGAAACCTTTCACAAGGTGAAAATCATGATAGTGGCAGTGTGCAGCCAAATAATAAATCTCACCATGCTATTTTTAAATAAATTTGCATTTTATAAAATATAGATGCAAAATGGTCTTGAACCAGAGATCCCCAGTTCAGTATAATAAATAATTATTATACAACGCACCTATTACAGAATTCAATTCAAAAATCCTTTCAAGTTTCAAAATTAATTAAATGTATGCAATCAAAATCTACAAGTGTATATTTGAATTAAGAGCAGACAATCCATTTATGGCTCATCGGATATTTGTTATTCTATTGGAATATGTGATCGTTCGCATTCAATAGATGTAGTCAGTAGAGCTTCAAATAAAATGTTTATGTTGTATGTTCTTTGTTCTGTCGCTTGACTTTTTTAATACAAGATTGTTACTTGCGTTTCTATAGCATTGTTTAAAATATTTGCAAACGACTAACTTCTTTTTTTGGGCGTTCGGATACACGACTTTAATTTTTTTCATATGGAGTTTGACAAGCAAACCCCGAAAAAGTGAATTTTGGGGCATATCCGAACGCAGCTTAAAAATATTTTGTTATCGAAGTGCAATATTTGGCATACCTAATTAAAATCGATATAAGCTAAATTATTGTACAACATTTTTATTGTAGAAATGATGGCAAATATATGCGATGAAATATGTAGAAATTTCTACTGAATTCCCGCCGGATTCCCATACGAATATCCCGGGATAGAGGGAAATGAAAAACATGCGATCTATGTGATTTAATTTGGCAGAACACGTCATATGACATCTGGAAATATACATTGTGAAAGTAGGTTACTGTTCATGTAAAGGGTGTTTTTTATTGAGGTATAGAATTTCGAATTGAAATAAAACACAAGAAAATCATTTTAATGACCATCAATTTGGCTTTATTGGAAGGATAATTGTATGCCATTAATGTTTAAATATGATTTCGGGCATGTGGCCGCCGCGGCTGGCTCGAATATAGCCAATTTTCGAGCATATGGGGCCGTATGTTGGCAATAACGCCACGAATGTTGGCTTCCAAGTCCCCTAACGTTTCTGGTTTGTTGGCGTAGACGAGCGACTTCACATATCTCCAAAGAAAATAATCCAATGGTGTCAAATCACACGATCTTGGTGGCCAATTGACAGGTCCATTCCGCGAAATTATGCGCTCATCGAATGTTTCCTTCAATAATTCGATTGTGACGTGCGCTGTGTGGCATATAGCGCCGTCTTGTTGGAACCACAACTCATCCACATTCATGCCATCCAATTCGGGAACAAAATAGTCGGTTATCATGGCTCTATACCGGTCTCCATTAACGGTAACTGACTCTCCAGCATTATTTCGGAAGAAGTATGGCCCAATGACTCCACCAGCCCATAGAGCACACCAAACAGTCAGTTTTTGTGGATGTGATGGCGTCTCAAGGGTCTCATGTGGATTCTCTTCACTCCAAATGCGGCAATTTTGCTTGTTGACGTAGCCATTCAACCAAAAATGAGCCTCATCACTGAACAAAATTTTGTGATGAAAATCAGCATCGAGATGAATCTCATTTTCGGCCCATACACCAAAATCACGACGCATTGCATGGTCTCGCGGCTTTAATTCTTGCACAAGCTGGATCTTGTAAGGTCGCAAGCCAAGATCTTTGCGCAAAATCTTCCATAAAGTTGATGGACAAAGCTCCAATTGCTGTGCACGGTGGCGAATCGATTCATTCGGGTCCTCTTCAACACTTTGCTCTACAGCGGCAATTGTTTCTTCGGTGCGCACTGTTCGACGTCTCTGCGGATGCGTATTATCACATAGAGTAAACGTAGTGCGAAAACGATCCATGGTTAACCGAATTAATTGCTCTGATGGACGATTATGTCGACCATAAAATGGACGGAGCTTGCGGTGAACTTCGCGAACTGAACCATTACTTTCGAAATAAATTTGCACGATTTGCAAGCGTTGTTCTTTTGTCAACCTGTTCATGATGAAATGGCAAACCAAACTAAATATTAATCACTTGAAAGCTGATAAAATGGCTGCCAGTTAAAAAAGTGATGCCAACTTAAAGTTCTATACCCCAATAAAAAACACCCTTTAGTACCTAAACATAAATCCTACCCGATTTCAGTTTTTCCCCGAATTTAATTGTAATGGGGTAGAAAGTGGAGGGTATCATATAGTCTGCCCCGCCCGAATTTAGCCTTTTCTTACTTGTTTTTTTCTTCTTAAATATGGCTGTTGTGTTATGACCAAATAAAAGGTAGGGTAAAAAAGTCGGAGTGGTTGCTCATCAACTGATGAATCCGTTACAAATCCGAAAGCGGAATCGTCTATACCCTGCTGACCAAGAATGGACGCTATTTTATTTGAAGTAAATCGGTTCAGATTTATAGCCCTTATACAAATGTCGCAAAGTTATAGCTCCGGATATTACAATCCTGGTTAATGTGATATATTTTCTTGAGTACACCCTCACAATGTGCATTATTGTACGGACTATAATAAACAACTTTAGGCAATTTGTTCTAATTGGGCTTTTCAGGTTTCCAACGTTTTAGCATCCGTAAATGCCACTGTAGCAAAGCATTATGAACACCCGAAAAAAAGCTGGGCAAAAGAAAATGGCCTCATAATTTGTGTAAGACAAATATTTGTAGGAAATTATTCATTTCATTTTTTCATTCACAACGACAACAATTCCAAGAGTCTATTCAATACATGGGACGGCGAGTATGACCAAACGAATAATATTTTCGTATGTGGTTGTATTTATAAAGGGTGGTCCACGTTTAAATTTCTTTTTAAAAAATCAAAAAACAAATATTTTCGGTATATTATTGGTCTTTTCGATTCATATTATTTATGGAAGATTCATTGCTCTAACTGAAATGGTGGTTCCAGCAGCATTTTGGAACAAAAATAGGTCAATGGTACTACCGCTTCAAAATCCGCACCAAAAAATCAAAATCCCGCTCTGAGGATGCATTGGTTGCTCTGCGATATATGTGCAGTTGTAGATGAAACTATGATGTAACGAACAAGACCAACACTAAAAATCAATAACGAAAAAAAATGGTCATGAGTTCATGCGAATAATGCGAGGTTTTTGTGCAGAGTTCGCATCAGGCTGTTAAGTTGTAAAGGTAGATGGCGAGTCGATGTTCCAAGCCTGAGTCGCACACACTAGGCTACGACAGCCACTATTTCGGACAGTGAGCGTTGCCCACTAGCCACACAGTGGTATTTTGCTGGCAAAAAATGCTTTTTTCGCCAATTAATTATCAAAAATCGAATGATGTAGTTCTAGAGAAAAGTGTTTCACTATGAAAAATATACAATTGGTTCCAGTACAAAATAATATTTTGTCTTAAAAAATACATTAAAGTCTGCTAATTATTGAAACACGAAAACTGTTGATGTACGATATTTTCACTGCCAACATTCTAATGTAATGTTTATTGAAAGACAGCACCTTCTTTTAATTAATATCTCACAAAGCTTTTGAATAAACTGACGTTCTACATGCTTAAAACTGAAAGAACTAGATGGACCACCCTGTACACAAATACAGATACAGATCAGCCTATTTCAGCACAAAAGGTAAGTTCTGTTTTCAGATAAAAAAGTCGCGAGTGGAAATCTTCCCTCCTATTAAATATTGAGCTGAATCAATGTTAACAGAAGAACAAATGACACATATTTGACGTATGGTTCAGAAAATAGTCACAGATTTCGGATGTTTCTAACAATATTATCCCGGAAATTTAAAGTGATGGAGTTTTCATAGTCTGTCATATACGAATTCAGCTTTTTCTTTCATTGTTGCAATCTTCCCTCCTAATTTGATTCATCAAAAGTGAACATTTTTTTAATTTCATTTGTTTTTTACTTTACCTCATCATTGAGATACTCTTCTATCTACTACTAAAATACGTACTAATAATTATGTTATGTCATAATAACGTATACGTACCCCGGTGTTAGGTGTGTTGGTATGTTTTTTCATATGATTGACATTTTTGAGATTTGGATGAGAGTTTGCACTTCACTTATAAATACGTGGGCGTATACTCACTATTACTACATTTTATTTTAATTTAAAATTAATTAATACATTTAATTAGTAATTTTTTAGGTAATGAAAATATAGCCATATATGGACACCACTACGTGATAAAAGACCAAAAAAAGACCCATGACTTTTTATTTGTATACCCTCCTATTCTTAATCGGGATAAAATTCTACGACGATCAAGCCATGTCTGTCCGTCTGTTGAAAGCAAGCCAACATCTAAACGAAATGAGCTAGGACGCTAACTTAACATAAATGTGTCTTATAGTTGTAGATCGGTTGGGATAGAAAGTGGGCGAAATTGGTTCAGAGGGAAACATTTTTCCCTCGCAAGGACTGAAAATACCCCTAATATTTCGAATATTTAAGCATGTTTTTTTGAATATGTCTGTTTATATTTGCTTGATATTTGGTATACGCATTCCTCTTATAGTAAAAACGTGCACCATAAAGTGATTATTATTTGTAGCGGGTGAAAATGGGGCAAAAAGGGATAAAAATGGTACCTATCAAACGACGACAGCTAGAAACACGAAAATCGGTGTGTACATTCCCCTGATTGAGTAGATACATAATATAAACGATTTTTTTTCCAAATTCGTGCTTTCAAGGGATACATTGGCAACAGAGGGATAAAAATGGTACCACCCAACCGGCTGCAACTAGAATAATGAAATTCGATGAATATATTCCTCTGATCGCGCCCACACGTAAAGTAAAGGAATTTTTCGAAATTTGGGGGAAAAATGGGAAAAAGAGATACAAATTTTACGAAACAAATGGCGGCAGCCATTTGTCTGTCGTCTGACTTCATAGACAAGAAAAATAAAATAAAAAATTTTATATTCATACTTTGAACATAGGGACAAAAATGATACCCACTAAACGGCTACATCTAAAATCACGAAATTCGGTGTGTTCATCCTTCTAATTCCTCATGTAAAATAAAGAGATTTTCGAAAATCGTACTTGCATGACTTTGGGCAAAACTGGGAGACGCGGGTCTTTTTGGTCTTTTATCACGTAGTGGTTGTATTACCATGACTTAAAAAATTACACACAGTGTAACTAAAACATTTGTAATAAACTTTTTTATGTTTTTTAAAACTAGTAAATAATAATAAATTGCAGAAAAAACTTAGTTTGTCTGAGTTTCTTTTTACTGTGGTCCAAAGTTTTAATTTTTTGGTCAAGGGAGCATAATACTATGCGAAGAAATTGTTGTAAGTTAATATCTGAGAGAATTCTTATTTTCAGAACTATATTGTGGATAAGAGAATACTTTTTGTGGAAGATCTTAACCGTCTAGAGAAGAGCTCTTTATGGGTCATCTTGACCCCTTTTTTCGAGAAAATAAAATAAGTCATTTCAAAAAGGACATTTAAAAGATTAAAATGTTCTACGACAAAATTTGCCGGCAAATTGTAAATAAAGTTCTTCACTATTAAATAGCAAAATAACACACTAACTTATACAATAAAATTTCTATGGTTGAAATGGGTCATGTTTTGTTTAAGACCGACAAAAAATGTGGTATTTCGGTAGAGCACGGTACAGAGAAAATACAAATTGAATATTTTTGCAAAAATGTCATAGTAAGCATGACATTTTTGTTATGTAATTTTCTCGCGATCTATCCATCGAATACAGCAGATTTTTTTTTAATGTGTATTACGTCGCTTGTAACATGTAGCTAGTCCGTCTATTTCTATCCGAGTTTCTGAAACAATTCTATCACAAATATTCCCTATTTAGTCATCAATCATATACCAAATAAATATTTTGGTATTCTATATATGACAGATAGTTCGCGGGTTCGCGGTTCGGGTTTTTCTAAAAGTGCTTTTCACATATTTTTGTTTTTATACCCTAATTTTTGGCAAAAATATTCAATTTGTATTTTTTGTTTGCCGTGCTCTACCGAAATACCCACATTTTTGCCGCTGGACTATAAGTTTATTCTACAAAAATGATCTACTAAACATACCCTTTCAGAGTTCACACAAAAGCCCGAATTTTAATTTGTAATCGATCTCTAAATATTTTACTGGTTTTGAAAGAGTTTCACAGCTTTGAGATTTGAGTTTCGATACTCTCCACTTGGAATATGTCCATAGGTTTTCAATAGGGTAGTGATCTTGGGACTCGACAGGGCAGTTCATTACAATTACAAGATTGCTTTTGGGAGATAGACACTTGTTCGAAGACCCATACAAAGAGTATAGTACCAAAAAAATCATGGTGGCAAAAAACCACCAAAGATTTTTTGTGTATAGCTTGTCTATAGTATGAAATCCATGTCAAAACTATAATACTGAAATTTTATTTTTTCGACTTTTTTTCTTTCTAACATAACTTGACCCACTTGTTGCAAATAAAACCATTCTTAATTCGTCTGATAAAAATTTCATCGAAACATTTTAATTGGAGAAATCAAATAAGTTTTTTTTGGAAATTTTAAAATATTTATCCACATGTTTACTTATGAAGAGGCACATTTTTCATGGACTTGAGCATTTAAATGTATACCCAGAACATCGTCGAACAATTTCAGCACTTGCCGTCATATGCCGTCTGCTGTGTAGCAGACATTAAACCTTGATTTTTACATTCAAAACAAGTAGTGAACCATGTTATGATCCCGTGGCGGCTTTTCAGCTTTTTTGGCTCTTCAGCTTTTTTTGGAACCGTAATAGTATTCAGATCAGTTTATCTGAATAACAATAATGATAAATAATTTTCCATAACTAGCATAAGTTTTGCATTCCAAAATATATTTTTCTATAATGACACGATTTTTCTGCAGCTCAATGACGTTTTTTCTACATAAAAATTACACAAATATATTTGAATTGTAGCAATTGCAGTATACATTGAAGTTGACTGTGTTTATGTATTAAAACAACATATCAAAAGTGGTTAGGACCATTTTCTCGAAAATGAGTTTTTGATGCCAAACTATTCTCAGGTTTGGATATCATCTGTCATTTAAATTTGGAGAAGAAATTTATTTTCTAAAGCCATTTTTTTAAGTTTTTCTGATTTTTTCCTTTTTGTTTTCCATTTGTTTTGTTGTGCCAAGCGAGTGCTATCTGTACAAGACATCAATTATTGGCATTTGTTTTGTTAGGAAATGCACTTTCAACTGCAGACGACATCACGTAAGAAATATTTTGCAATTTTGTTTTTAAAGAATGAATAAATTAAATAGAAAAACCACTTAAAAATCTAAAACAAAAACAAGAACAAAAAGATAAAACAAATAACAACACCGACAATATAAACATCAAGTAAGACAACAGCAGCAGCTCTTCCAAAGTAATGAATCTTTAAATTTAATTTTTCAATGCGAGAAACGACAACTACAGCAACAGCAGCCAGGAAAGCAATTATTCACTCTTTTAAACAAAGCCTTTGATCTTGGCCATATTTTTTGCAGCGTTAAATGTTGCTCTTGTTCTGGCTGTCTTTGGTTTGGTTTGGCCTGCGATACGGGTATTCACAACAACAATAACTGCCAAGTTGCAAATTGTTTTTCAACATTTATTATGAGTAAACAAAAACATACACAAACTGCAAACCCACATGCACTTAGTGTATGTAGTATGTGCAAGGAGTAACTGTGCACACACGCAGCTATAAACATAAACACTTTACCTCCCAGAAAACAATTTCTTTTGAATTCGGTCAGACGTCTATAAGACACTCGGCACAAGGTGACGATTTCGATGCTGTGTGAGTGGTTGACAATAACTAGGAAAGATTTGGAAAACTGGTAGATTGTGTAGATTTGTCGGAGAGATTTCTGTGAGAATTAACAACAAAACGTCTTGTGAACGATTTGTGTTGGGAAATTCTGAACAAATTTCAAAAGTTTTGAGGTCTCTCATCGAAACATTCGAAAATTGTTTTTTTGACTGTTCTAACGATTCACCGGATTTGTCGCAGCAATTTCGGAAATAAGTCTGACCAGACATTCGATAAGTTTCCAACTCTTTAACCCCATTGCAGTACCCATTTCGGAAATAATTGCGTCGAACTTTTTTGATAGAACTTTTTTTAATGATTTGGAATAATTTTAGCGTGTTTTACATTTGTGTGAGTTAATAAAACTTTTTTACTTTTCTGGAACCTGTAATGTGAACGTGACGTGATGATTAATGTCACATTTGCTATATATTTTACATGAAAAACTAGAATGGAAATCGAAAATTTGCACTTAACTAATCTGTATCATATATTCTATCATATTATTGGCGTTGGTTATTGTTGGATAATATATATTGTCATAAGAGAGCACTTTCATCATTGTTTCATAAAGCAAAACTTTAAGGAAAATGCTCATAAAAATAAGAAAAGTGAATAAAACATGAATGCAACATTGTAGTCCGTATCATCATCGTAACTAAGCAACGATTTGAATATATATATATAGTTTCGTTTACTAATACAAGTCAGAGACAATATTTTTGCAACTCTTTTATTTTTCGGGCTTGGTGGACCTATTTGGAGAAGTCCCATATATTGAATTAACAGTCCGGCTGAAATATTCCTCTCCATATTCCATATTTTAATTAGTTTATTTGTGTGAATTTTCGAAAAGCTATGTCAAATGCTTCAACAATGCAGAAAGACGATTTCCGAATATTCCGTTTTTGTCATTGACAATTTCAATTATTTGTTTGTCGGACGTGTCTCCACAAAAAGAACAATGGATAGATTCGAAGAGTTGAAAAATATATGAGAACTGCAATTTAACACTCTAATGTAAACGAGGATGTGATGGTTCATATATGATCGTTAAAATATTTATACATTATTTGTTAATATCTGAAAACAATCACTGGGTCCCGGCTTACAACTGTTCACTGGGTTATTCATGAACGTGTGTGTGAGTGTGTTTGACTGTGTGCAGTGTACATCTTAACTTTTATTTAATTTCTTTATTTATGGCACACAACAAACACAAAACAGCAACTCTGCTGCAATGCCACCGCCCCCACTTGCCTGAAATTGGGTTGAACCTTTGCGCCGTGGTAAGATGCATTGTAAGTCCATAAGTTGAGCATATTATGCGGTGTTATTCAGCCGGCATATCATGTTGTGATAATAATTTCCAAGAAGGAATGGCGATTACTTCTGTCAGACCGAATTTAAAATACTCTCCGCTACAAAGTCGACCAAATTCCACGGGTAGCAGTCAAAATATGATTTCCAGTAACATATTGAATATTTGAACTAGAAGTTTTTCCTAATGAGTTGTGTACTCTGAAACAATGCTCTCGCAATTGCTACAAAGGTTTAATGCTGTAGTCCTAAGTTTAAATTTAATTTCTCATATTACGATAGTTGTATAAGCAATACTATATCTTTCTTGCTTCAGTAAACGTCAAGACAATTTTTTGCCATGCTTTTCAGACAACGAATTCAACATATTTGTTTATAAAGAGTGATTTTTTTGAGGTTAGGATTTTCATGCATTAGTATTTGACAGATCACGTGGGATTTCAGACATGGTGTCAAAGAGAAAGATGCTCAGTATGCTTTGACATTTCATCATGAATAGACTTACTAACGAGCAGAGCTTGCAAATCATTGAATTTATATCGACAAATTTTGTTCTTTTGTTTATTTTTTTGTTTATTTTTATCGACAAATTTTGTTCAGCGATGAGGCTCATTTCTGGTTGAATGGCTACGTAAATAAACAAAATTGCCGCATTTGGAGTGAAGAGCAACCAGAAGCCGTTCAAGAACTGCCCATGCATCCCGAAAAATGCACTGTTTGGTGTGGTTTGTACGCTGGTGGAATCATTGGACCGTATTTTTTCAAAGATGCTGTTGGACGCAACGTTACGGTGAATGGCGATCGCTATCGTTCGATGCTAACAAACTTTTTGTTGCCAAAAATGGAAGAACTGAACTTGGTTGACATGTGGTTTCAACAAGATGGCGCTACATGCCACACAGCTCGCGATTCTATGGCCATTTTGAGGGAAAACTTCGGAGAACAATTCATCTCAAGAAATGGACCGGTAAGTTGGCCACCAAGATCATGCGATTTGACGCCTTTAGACTATTTTTTGTGGGGCTACGTCAAGTCTAAAGTCTACAGAAATAAGCCAGCAACTATTCCAGCTTTGGAAGACAACATTTCCGAAGAAATTCGGGCTATTCCGGCCGAAATGCTCCAAAAAGTTGCCCAAAATTGGACTTTCCGAATGGACCACCTAAGACGCAGCCGCGGTCAACATTTAAATGAAATTATCTTCAAAAAGTAAATGTCATGGACCAATCTAACGTTTCAAATAAAGAACCGATGAGATTTTGCAAATTTTATGCGTTTTTTAAAAAAAAAAAGTTATCAAGCTCTTAAAAAATCACGATATTGTAGGCTTAAGGACAGAAATGAATATTTAATACAACCCTGAGGACTGGCGTATTTTTAAACTTTTTAAAACAGTAGTAACTTACGGCCAAAACCCTATAACTTTTTTATTTACTATCAGAAAATTATGTAATTTGACATTTTGATATGTGACATTATTTCTGATTTAAAAAAATTGGCGTGGTCTACGCCCACGTTTTTAATAATGAAATTTCTCCAATATTTTCGATCATTATTGTGATTATTTCACTTCTCTTCTTGTTGTGGTGTAGGTTCCACGTTCGAAAAAGTTATCAGTTTGTAATAATATGGGTCTCTTAAACTAGCTCTAATGAGAATATTGAAAAAAAAAACTACATCTTAAGATTAATACTTATGATCCCTAAATGGTGTATAGTTTTAATCCAATCAATGTTGGATGTTTTATTTTTAAAAGGTTATTTTTTTAACACATAAAACACAACAAATACGTACGTGAATTTCACAGACAGTATACACAAATGAATATCACAACCCAAATTTTCAGAAAATGCTTAATCATGGCCTACTACTTTTTCGAAGTTGTAAATAAAGCCTTTTGGCTATGAACCATTTTCTCGAAAATGACTTTTTGATGTCAAACTATCCTCAGATTTGGATGTCATCTGTCATATAAATTTGGAGAATTTTTATAGACTCCACGAGAGTATTATGTCTTTGTTTGTAACACCCAAAAGGAAGCGAGATAGACCCATTGTTAAGTATATACCGATCGATCACTTTCTGAGTCGATTTAGCAATGTCCGTCTGTCTGCCCGTCTGCCCATCTATTGTTGTAATCAAATTACAGGTCGCAATTATAGTCCGATCTTAACAAAAATTGGCACAAATAAGTTTTGTGTATTAAGGACGAACGCTATTTAATTTGAGGCAAATCGGGTCAGATTTAGATATAGCCCCCATACAAATGTCGCTCCCGATTTGACATTTTCCGCTGTAGAAACGACATATTTGACATGTTCCCCTGTAGAAACGACATGTTGTACCCGATTTTCTTTAAATTTGACACAACATCTTATAATCCAACTAGAAACACCTATGCGGAAATTCGGTAAGATCGGTTCAGATTTAGATATATCCCCCATACAAATCTCGCTCACGATTTGACATTTTCCGCTCTAGAAACCCAATTTTGTACTCGATTATCTTTAAATTTGGCACAACATCTTATAATCCAACTAGAAACACCTATGCAGAAAGTGGGTAAGATCGGTTCAGATTTAGATATAGCCCCCATACAAATATCGCTCCCGATTTGACTTTTGCCGCATTAGAAGTCACATATTGTACTCGATTTTCTTTAAATTTGGCACAACAGCTTATTATCCAAATAAAAAAAACCTATTGTGAAAGTGAGTAAGATCGGTTTAGATATAGATATAGCCCAAATACAAATGTTGCACCCAAATGTTTAACCGATTTCGTTCCAGATTTCAATATACCCCCATACAAATAACTTTTCCGATTTAACATTTTTTGTCAAACACATACATTTACAAGATACAAAAATCCTTCCCGTTTTCTCTTTTTCACAGAATTAACTTGTATTCGGATAGAAAGTGGTGTGTATCATAGAGTCGGCCCCGCCCGACTTTAGCCTTTCCTTACTTGTTTTTTTCTAAAGCCATTTCTTTCAAATTTTTCAGATTTGGCTATCTACTCACACGTTAATTTGTGACTGCATAAGTGGCTATGAACATAAAAATAATAGAAATATTATAGTTAAAAAATGGAGCAACATATATCCGAAGGTTGTAATTCACTACAACGATTTTGTTTAAAACATTTTTCTAGATTTAGGGCATACGTGCTATCAAATTCCATCATTACGCGGTTAATAGCATTTTGGTTCCCAAGTTATCAGGCTAAAATAGGATAAATAGAGGCTGTAAAGTCAAAAATTGTGAAAGGTATCTTTAGAAAAAAACCCGCGTAACTTTTTATCGTATTGAGAATACCAAAATATTTTTATAGATAGGATCCTTTGGCTAGATCGCGAGAAAATCAAAAACCAAAAATGTCATGAAAATCATTTTAGCCATATTTCCCGCGAAAATGAAAATACAGCAATATCTACTTTTTGTAAAAAATTTGGAAAAAGGGATAAAAATGGTACCAATCTGACGGATGAAGCTGGAATCTTTAAATTCGCTGTGTACATCACAGAAAATGCGTTTTCTACACAACATCGCCAACATTTCATAAAAAAAACCTTATCGACTTTTCAATAAGTCGTATTTATATATTTGAGCATTAATGGCTGTGTGCTTATTTCAAAATTCATAGTGCTCAATTTTAAACGTGCAAAAGTGGCTATGAACCATAAAACGGCGAACAATAGGAAATTTTGAAAACTTTTTAATCGTAGCAATTAGTAATGCTCTTTAGATTAAACTGTAGAAGAATGATTCATAATTAATCTTGAAATTAAGGAGTAAATCAGTTTTTTCGCTTTCCTGAAAAGTTGTGTTTTTGTTCATAACCACTTATGAATATAAGCCGAAATGGATTTGTACAAACTCCCAGACTCCAAAATTCTTAGGTTACTCCAATACTTTTTCGCAGAATCGAAGAATTTCGTCTCGCCAATAGATTTTTACAAAATTATTAATTTAGAGGTAAATTGCTTTTCAATGATTTCATCTAAAGAGGATTACTAATTGCTACGACTAGATTTTTTTCGAAATTATTATTCGCGGTTTCATGGTTCACAGCCACTTTTGCACGTTTAAAATTGAGCACTATGAATTTTGAAATAAACACATAGCCATTTATTCACAAATATATAAATAAGATATATTGTAAACTCGATAACGGTTTTCATGAAATATTGGCAATTTTGTATAGAAAACGCATGTTCTGTGATTTACACATCGAATTTAAAGATTCCAGCTTCATCCGTCAGATTGGTACCATTTTTATCCCTTTTTAATTTTTTTATAAAAAGTGGATATTGCGGTAGGGCATGGTAAATAAATAATACAAATTGGATATTTTTGGAAAATTGTCATTTTCGCGGCAAATATGGCTAAAATGATTATTACACATGACATTTTTGATTTATGATTTTCTCGCGATCTAGCCTACGGATCTGACTGAATTTTTGTTTGTGTATTAAGAACCAATGTCGCTTGTAACATTTATGAAGTCAATCGGAAAAATCGCTGCAATTGTTGAAGAATCCAAAATTCGCGGTTGCAATTGCTTATATTTAAACTTTCTCTGTTCAGGATTATGAAACTTTTCTGACACAAATATTCCAAATGAAGTCAGCAATCATATGCCATAAAAATATTTTGGTATTCTCAATATGATAAAAACTTTCGCGGGTTTTTCTAAAGATACTTTTCACAATATTTGATAATACAGCCACTATTTATCCTATTTTAGCCTGATAACTTGGGAACCAAAATGCTATTAACCGCGTAATGATGGAATTTGATAGTACATATGCCCTACATCTAGAAAAATGCTTTAAACAAAATCGTTGTAGCGAATTACAACCTTCGGTTATATGCTGCTCCATTTTTGAACTATATTATTTATATTATTTTTATGTTCATAGCCACTTTTGCAGTCACGAATTAACGTGTGATTAGATAGCCAAATCAGAAAAATTTAAAAAAATGGCTTTAGAACAAAATTTCTTCTCCAAATTTATATGACAGGTGACATCCGAATCTGAGAACAGTTTGGCACTTATTTATATTAGGCCGGGTCGCAAATGGAAAAACAAGTTAAACAAATTAAAAAAATTCGATTTTTTTTAACCTTTTTTCCCCTGTTCAGGTCCATAGGTAGCAAACCGTTGAAAATTCAGGGAAACAATCAACTACAAAAATGTACCTAAGATCTCAATAAACAACTTTCTAGAACATATGAACTTCCTAGGAATTATTCTTAACACCGTTTAGGTAGCGCTTAGGTAGCCTCAAAAGTGAAAAGTGATTCCGACTACAGTGCGTATGAGCGATATTATCCTCAATCAACACGTATACGCTACCTACATACACTACAGCCTATAAGATTTGTTCGACGACTTTTGCGATTTTGACCTTGAAGATGAAGTTTTTTTGATTTTATATGTTCACAATTTTTGTTCTTTATGACAAGAGCTAGAACTTTGCCTCAGAGAGTAAATCAAAATTCCGAACGGTTTGCAAGATATGAGCCTGAGAATATGATCACTTTTTTCCAAAAATTACACCGAGGCCTCAAATCTCTGGGGGCCCATAAAAAAAAAGTGCATGACTTTGGGGGAAAAAAAAAAACACGGGTCTTTTTTTTTGGACTTTTATCATGTAGCGGTGTCCGTATATGGTTATTTTGAAATGACTTCAAAAATGTTGCACAGTGTTATTTTACAAACAAGGAGTCAGTTACGTCATTTTTCGTCCGATATTCATCATTTAGGTGTCATTCGAAAGGTATTAATTCCTTCTATTTATTTTTCATTACACCTCTCACAAAATATTTCCAAGAAATATGAGTTTGTAGCTGTCACCCTGAAAACCCGCAAATAATGAATATAAACGCCCAATAATTCTACCAATGAGTTATTCTAAGGCAAGAATATACATTTTGATTCAAAGTGCTTCCAAAAGTTTTGGGCAAAAATGCAACATAAAAAATTACACAGGAAAAACATGATGTTTAGAGGTGTTTTCAGAAGCATTTAGCTCACAGATGGCTTGACCCAGTGACGAAATATTTTGTAGATCATCATTAAACAATCCAATCTTCATTTCTGGGGGGTGACCGCTGCAATTTATTTTGGTGACCCTCTATATGAAAACATATTTCTCTTTGTTCATTTATAATAACTGATGACATGTTTACCGCAAACAAACTAATTTTCCCACAAAAGAAACACAGAAACGATGCTCACGTGTCTAAAATTTCATTTCTACGTAATGCATATCTTCTCTGCGTGTAGGTCTCTATTTTATCTACTTTAAAGTTGCGAAACAATAAGAAATGAGTTTTAACTTACTGAATTTGTTTGTCATGTTTTTCGTCTTGCATTTCATCGAGTACAAAAAGGTTGTATTTGTTATTCGAATTTATACATATTAAAGATTATAAAAATGAAGAAACATTTCCAAATATTTTTATTTAATCGGAATATGCGTATAAAGATTTTGAGTAAATATCCTATTACTCATGTAACTCCTGTATAAATTAAAAACCCCAGAACTCATTAGACATCATATTTAGGCCCATACTTTGTCAACAAGCATATCCCGTTGTGTATTTATCATAGAAAAAATGCGCAGCCTCCGATTTCATCGGCTCATATCGACTTCAACCACGCCGCCGATAATTGTTAAGATCTGAAGGAGGTCTAACTCCGTCAAATCTTCCTACCAAAATATACAACCCACTTGAAATTACAAAAGAAAATATAACTGTCGACTTAGATAACCTACTAGTGGGCAATATATGGATCTTTCTTTGAATTTGGTATATGATGACGTCTATAGTAAGTTGAATGATTGTATTTTGATTTGAAAGTCGCATTTCTTTGGCCACTCTTGTGTAGGACTGAAAGCCACAAATCTCGCGACGATGATCTTCATCGGCACACACATGTATATATAGGATATGGTGTTGCACTGTCCTCCGACTACAATACCATTTGCACTATTCGGACACTTTTGGAACATGAACCTTAATATTGTGCTTCTTTGGTGTGTTAAAGTAGGTAGAGCTTTACCATTCTTTGAAAGGATTGTGATATTCAGAATGTCTGGTCAAATATGTCTCACATGAAAAGCTGTAATTCCAAAAAAAATATTAAATTCATCCATATTATAAAAATTTTGGGATGGATTTCGACTCCAAAAAAATAATTGTATGAGATAATAATATTAAATTATGGGAACATTGGCTAATATCGGCTAATATTAACAAATATTGAACTACTTGCTCAAAAAAAAAGAAAAAGTATTAAAAACCAATACAAATTGTTCCTTCCCTTTTCCCAAAATTGGCAAATAAATTTCGTAATGGGGATGATCGAATGACAGAACGAGCTGGTAAATCAGCCGAAAGCCGCCGACCCATTTTGGGTAGCGCCGCCGATAATTATGGTTCGGCTTGTAACTCTGGTATCTAGGGCAGTAATGAAAATGAGTAATAAATTAATGTCACTTTTTGTGGCAAAAGCTTCAATAAGGCTGCCTTCGTCTAACACTCTGCAGGAACATCAATAATAGGGGTGTCTTATAAGCCCAAATATTTTGTCTTGTGTTTTTCTTGAAAATTTTGCAAAATACATTTTAATATCATTTGCATGAATAATAATATGTTTTTTTTAGAAAAAGATTCTGGTACAATACGTCTGTAGTCGATAAATGTTGTTTATGCCTGCAAACTATTATATTAAACATTTAACTTATGTTGTCTATTGAAAAAAAAAAACTAAGTTATGGTACATATTTTCCAAGAAAACGTACATTAATGAAAAGCCAACGGGAAATGAAGCACTTTGGCAACCCCCAAAATGGAATTAAGTCATTAACAAATTTCGAAAAAATTTCATTCTATTATGCTCGTCAGAGTACTGTCCGAACCAAATTTCATGATTTCAACCAACAGAGAGTCGGACGGATATGGGATTGAATACATAGAATTTTACCACAACCCAAAATAAATATACTTTGCAAACGGAATGATAAGGCAGAGGGTGTATCAATTGCCAAAAAGCCATAAATTGCTCTTTTGTAAACCCATATGACCTGCAGCCACTAAACAGATATATGAAAAGTTTGAAAATCCTAGCTCATTTCGTTCGGAAGCTAACATGACAGAAATACGGATATGGCTACAATATATATTGTGAATATTTGGCAAATGGAATGAATAATGAATATATTTCCATTTTTAGGTGGAGGGTGTGTACCTCCCTCAAATGGACTGAAAAGACCTCTAATATTTGGAAGATTTGAGCATGTGCTTGATTATTTTTGCTTGATATTTGGTATGTGTTTTCCCTTTATAGCAAAAACGTGCACCATAAAGTGATTCTTATGTGTAGGAGGTGAAATGGGGCAAAAAGGGTACCTACCGAACGACAACAGCTAGCTTTAAATCATTTTTCTAGATTTAGGGCATATCGTATTATAAAATTCCATCATTTTGGTTCCCAAGTTATCAGGCTAAAATAGGAAAAAGTCAAAAATTGTGAAAAGTATCTTTGGAAAAATCCGCGTAACTTTTTATCATATTGAGAATACCAAAATATTTGTATGGCATATTATTGCTGACTTCATTCAGAATATTTGTGTCAGAAAAGTTTCAGAATCGTGAACAGAGAAAGTTTAAATATATGTAATTGCTACCGCGAATTTTGGATTTTGCTACAATTCGAGCGATTTTCGCGAACGGAGCGATAACGCGTTTTTGAATTGTTACCACTGAAACGGGAGAGTACACGTCCCTGGACTGCAGATGTTAAATGACATATGATTGTTGCAAGCATAATATGATTACTTCTATTGAAATTGTAGTGCACCATATTAAAATTGTGGGTAATCATAACAAAGTTGAAGCTAATCATAAAATTGTCATAATTACCCCAACAATAATCCCAATCATAATATTTTGCCCTTCAGAACTCTTCTCTGCGTGTATAAACATGTCGCTATATCATGAATCCGCACCACAGGCCGACCTTAAGGCCTAGGTCTATACCCTGGGAATGAGTCACCCTCAACCACTACGGTTAGATTGCATTTCCAGCTATCACACAATACGTTTTTTGCCAACAACAACAAGTTACATCATAAATGCCATGAAATTCAAATTTGCGTGAATTTTGGGACATCTCTTATAAATGATTATTTATGGCATTTTTAGGGATATATATATAAAACAAATTACAGTTGATCCCCTTTTCTATGACATCAACTATTTTATTCTGGTTAATAGAATTACCTTAAAAGAAACATAATAAAAACAACCAACTGTATTTACATATAATGTAAAACAATTTATTGCACATACCTTGACAATATGATCCCCATTAATCGTGTAGAGTTTTAAAAGTATATACTTATGGAACGAAAGGTTCATTTGTTAGCTTTCTTTTTCAAACGGTCCTTTCTTATGGGTCTTTCGGGAACATAGCATGTAAATCCATAATGACCCACAATAAAAACCATGAAAATATTATTCTTTTATTCGGAAAGGAAAACATTTTTTACTAGTTTACTCATTCTCTGAATTGGTCATTGGCCGTTTGATGAAACAACTACGATAACACAGAGAACACAAATCACTCAATGGAGGTCATTTAGGGCAATAAAACATTTTGTTTACTCGGACATTTGGCTGCCAACAGGCCTAAGTACCGACCAACATTTCTATGTCAATATTTATTTGTCACAAATAATACTGTACGGTTTTTTATTCAATTTGTCCTAAATGTTCTTGAGTTACCCCGTCCACCACCCCCTTCTAGAGTAGCGTAGAGTGCTGCCTATGTCGGCAAGGCTGCATATGGTGTACGGACTGTATAATCATTAAACAGCAAAGACCACCAACTCCACCAGTTTTTGTTTACAAAGTTTTTTTCTTTGAATCTGAACAAAAGAAAGAATGATAGATTGGCGATGTTTTTAGCAGTTTTTTTTATTTGTGTGCGGTGTCCTGTCCCGAGATTATATGGGATGCGGTACGACCGTATTAAATACAAATTAATATAGAACTATTAAAAAATACAACCAGGCTGAATCATGTCTATCCCCGGAGCTGCAATTTTACATCAGCCTTTTTGGCGATACCGTGCAGGATCTTTGTTGTACCAACAATCATGAGACAGAACAACAAACCATGCCAAGATTTTGAAAATTTGAGTTGACAGGATGCCCCAGTCTCGAAAGCCATAGGAATAAAACCCTTCTTCTTAAATAATGTGAATTACATTTTGTTTAATTCGTTTGATTTAAAAAAATGATTTGAACCACCCTCTCAACTACACTCTCAAAAATATTACCTTACAAAATATTACTAACCTCTGAAAATAGAATCAATTTTCTACACATATATTACAATGGTTTCCTAACTAATATTTTTTGTAGAAAAATCATAATTTCTGGCATAAATAAGTACGTAAAACTCTGGTATGTAATATTTATATTTATTTAAATACATAAATTAAACAATCTAAGTAAAGAGAAAAATTGGCATATCTCAATTTTATTGATTATGGTTTGCAAAGGTCTTAGGAACTATTTAAAATACAAAAATTTATATACGTGGCCTGTTTATAAATTAAATCTGCACTCAAAACTCTACGACCTGCTGTGGAATCATTGTTACGTTGCTAACAGTTTTCATTCAGTTTTCACCCAGGCAGATTGTGCGCCGATCATATACATATTCTACGTATAATAATTTAACAAACAACGGAGTACAGCGCACATCTCCTGCTGTCCGTCGATTTTGAAAGATCATTCAATACCGTATCACTCCTCATCAGTGAACTCTAGAGGGACAAGACATGGCGTTTACGAGCAGCCTTTCTCAAAAACTTGCACTCTTTCGCCGACTCATGCCAATTCATGCTGAAGCTAGACTTCGTGATGTCATAGAAGATTTAATTTGCCTAATGTCTCACCGTTCCGAAGATATTCAGTCTAAACTACACAGACAGTAGTAGTTTAGTAGTTCACAAAGAGTATATTTATCCATAGAACTTTTACATGTATACAATGTAAGCTATTAAAAATAGAACAAAACATTTCCCATTTTTCTTTCTATTTCCAATTTTCTTATGTTTATTCGTACCAGCAAAAAACCCGCCCTTTGTTTTAACCGGAACTATAACACATTTGAAATGTTATAGAAGGCAAATTTTTAGTCTGAAGAAATTTGCTTTTGTATTTCGACTCAATGTTTAATTTATATGAAGCATTTATGCTTCACTTTTCAATCAAGAGAATTAAAACGGGAAAATACCTTGAAACTAGAAATGGGAATGTCTTATGCAGGTTTGAAGCTGTAAAAATGCAAATTAAAATATTTACGACGCAATTCGTAGCCTCCAAGCCAGTAAATTTCATTTTGGTGACGCAAATCGAATTAATATAAATTGGGGTATTGCTGTATATAAAAAGGCATTAATATTACGTATACGTACCACAGTACCACATGTGGGAAATTGTCACAATTCTTTATACAAATTGTATATATTTTCCAATTGACAGACACTGACCAAACAGGACCTTACCTACTGTAGCGTGTTGAGGACAACATTCGATGCGTAGCGAAGTCCCGTGCGCGAAGGCGTTAACAAACAGCAGTCTGTCTCAAGAAACAAAAAATAATGACTGTGCTACACGAATAAGTTTTCGGTCAGGTTTCTGCTTTCGTTGCATGATTTATGGTTTTAATTTTATGTAAACATGAGCTACGTTGCGTTCGCTTGGCTGCAACGCGGGCCGTAAATGATTCACAAATGGTTTTCAAAATCAGTATGGCAGAGTGTAAAATTGCCATTTCCGTAAAGCACATGGACGCACACGTTCAGACTAGAGTGAAATCCCCGTTAAGGAGGAGTTTTTTCGCCGATAAAGACTTTGTGAATGCATAGTGCAGTTTTATAATGAAAAGTGTACATTAGGTCGTTCCATCCAACATGTTTTCTCTAATAAATATGCAGAATATATGTGCCAGTTAGAATGGTAGTGGTGTCAATTGAATAATATTGTTGCACCGAACGAAAATCGACATCGCTGCTACCCAGGGCGATGGTTCCCTTTCGCTGCTACAAAGGGAACCATGCAATGACTTAGATCACTTGCATTCTACTCAAAAATAAAAAGTAATATTTTCAAAGATGAAAGAAAAAATAAAATATTTTCTTTCAAGACAGAAATTGAAAAATAAATATATGGTATATTTTTACTGATTATACGTCTGTAATCTTTATGTTAATATTATTATTATTAACTTTTCATATAATTACATTACATAAACAAAAAAAAATAAATAGAAATTTTGTCATTTTCCCTTCTAATTTGTGAGAAATATCGAAATTCAAATTTGCCATCGTACAAGAACTGCTTTTGTGGTGTAATCCGTCCGCTTTGCATCTCTAAAGTTGTGAGTTCCAACCACAGGAACACACTTTTGTTTATCTATTTACATTTTTTATGGGGGCTATATCAAAACATGGACCCATGCTATCCACTTCCACGTTAGCTGTTCCCAGCTCAAATATAACAAATCCATTGTCAAGATCCAATGTAAAATGTGCATTCTAGAACTGTAATAGGGTAAATTGGAGCAATATATGAATGGAGGCTATATATCAAAATATATATCAAATGGAACAGCGATCGTCCTGGGCCCAAAATATTAATTCTACCAAGTTTTATGGCATTCGGACAACAGTTGCGACATGTAATTTGAGAACAAATTTTAGATTGACAGCAAACGGAGAGACGGACGGATAGACAGACATCGTTAAATCGACTCAGCGGTGATTCAAAGTCGATCAGTATACTTAAAGATGGGTCTAGTTATATTATTTCTTGGTCTTACAAACATTTGGCGCGAAACTAACTTATATTACCCTACAGAACTGCTCGAAGTAGGAAGAAATTTTTCCACAACATAATTTTTAGAATTTGGACATCGACCATAGACTAACTGGCACACATACTAGGCTAGGTCATGAAAAAATTGTTGTACGCTAGGTTACGAAAAAATATGCTGTAGTCATTTGTATGGGTATATATCTTTATATGACTCAATATCCTCCATATGAAAAACAAGTAAGGAAAGGCTAAAGTCGGGCGGGGCCGACTATATAATACCCTACACCACTCACTGCGTATGTACCTCGCTTTGATTACTAAACCCAGGTATTTCATGGGAGCAATTTTAGGTAGTTCATACAAATTATATAAATTATATTCATATAATTTATATGCTATAAATTCAACTTTAGTCAAATTTAACGAATATGGTAAATAATATCTTAATTGATCCAATTGTCCGATAGACAAATACAAATTATACAGTAGTGTACCAAAGTCATACCAAAGTATGGACATATGGGCATCACTCAAACAATTCTCATTGCAATTCAATTCGGTAAAAAAGTGAAATCGGGAAGGATTTTTGCATCCTGTAAATGTATGTGTTTGACAAAAAATGTTAAATCGGAAAGGACATTTCTATGGGGGTATATTGAAACCTGGAACGATGTGACCCGCTTTCACCATGTCTGTTTATTGGTGAAATATAATATGTAAAATTTGGCCAAAATCGGTTAAACATTCGGGAGCAGCATTTGTATGAGGGCTATATTTAAATCTGAACCTATCTTACCCACTTTCACCATAGGTTTTTTAGTTGGATTATAAGATGTTGTGCCAATTTGAAAGAAAAACGGGTACAATATGTGGATTTTAGAGCGGAAAAAGTCAAATCGGGAGCGACATTTGTATGGGGGCTATATCTAAATCTGAACCGATCTTACCCAATTTTTGCATACGTGTTTCTAGTTGGATTATAAAATGTTCTGCAAAACATAAAGAAAATCGGGTACAATATGTTGTTTCTACAGCGGAAAATATCAAATCGGTAGCGACATTTGTATGGGGGCTATATCTAAATCTGAACCGATCTTACCTAATTTCTGCATATGTGTTTCTAGTTGGATTATAAGATGTTGTGCCAAATTTAAAGAAAATCGAGTATAATATGTCGTTTCTAGAGCGGAAAATGTCAAATCGGGGGCGACATTTGTATGGGGGCTATATCTAAATCTGAACCGATCTTACCCAATTTTTGCATAGGTGTTTCTAGTTCAACTATAAGATGTTCTGCAAAAT
This sequence comes from Polietes domitor, assembly GCA_947397865.1. Lineage (NCBI taxonomy): Eukaryota > Metazoa > Arthropoda > Insecta > Diptera > Muscidae > Polietes > Polietes domitor. The sequence continues at coordinate 54,285,785 of OX377618.1, forward strand.
TTGAAGAAAATCGGGTACAATATGTCGTTTTTAGAGCGGAAAATGTCAAATCGGGAGCGACATTTGTATGGGGGCTATATTTAAATCTGAACCGATCTTACCCAATTTTTGCATACGTGTTTCTAGTTCGATTATAAGATGTTCTGCCAAATTTAAAGAAAATCGGGTACAATATGTCGTTTCTTGAGCGGAAAATGTCAAATCGGGAGCGACATTTGTATGGGGGCTATATCTAAATCTGAACCGATCTTACCCAATGTTTGCATACGTGTTTCTAGTTGGATTATAAGATGTTCTGCCAAATTTAAAGAAAATCGGGTACAATATGTTGTTTCTAGAGCGGAAAATATCAAATCGGGAGCGACATTTGTATGGGGGCTATATCTAAATCTGAACCGATTTCCTCCAAATTCAATACCAATGGTCCTTGGCCAGAAAAAATAACTTCTGCCAAGTTTCATGACAATCGGACAACAATTGCGACCTGTAGAGTGCGAACAAGCTTAGATGGACAGCAGACGGACGGACGGACGGACGGACGGACGGACGGACAGACGGACAGACAGACATCGTTAAATCGACTCAGCTGGTGATTCTAAGCCGATCGGTATACTTAAAGGTGGGTCTAGCTCGATTATTTCTTGGTGTTACAAACATTTGGCGCGAAACTAACTTATAATACCCTAGACCACGAAGTGGTGTAGGGTATAAAAAGGGTGTCAAATTCCAAGGCGATTGGTCAACAATTTCCATCTGTACTTTGATATATCGCCTCAGCTGGTGTTTCGATCGGTATACTTAAATGTGAGTCTAGTTCTATTAAATCTTGGTGTTACAAACATTTGACGAGAAGCTAACTATATCATGAAATCGGGTATAATTAAACTGAAAGAAAAAGCTTCATTCCCCCAACGAAATATTACAGCTTCATTGAAACAACGTAAAATGTTTCATTAAATCAAAAGTCAATGAATAATGTTTCATTAGTGTTAGATTAATGTAAAGTGGCATTACTACAATGAAACATTGTCATTGTATTATTGAAGCGGGTTACGTTAATATAATGAAAAGTTTCATTAATGGGATGTTCGTTAATAATTGTTTGTCATTGTGGTAATCAAGTTGTTTCATTGATGAGTGATTTTTTTATTTATGTAACGACATTGATTCTTCTTCAAAAAGGATGATTCGTGATCGAAAAGCATTAGGGTTTTTTCGTTACATACGTTACGTGGCTGAGATTTTTTGAAAATTTCAGGAAATTTTATTTAAATAAATTTTAAATAGAAATGTTCTAAAAAAGTCTACAGAATTATTAATAGATTCGCAGGAAATATTCTTCTTTGAAAAAGATTTCACGAGTGCCTTAGGAAAAATGTTAGTAAAACAAATTATAGAGAATTTGCAAAACCTTGAAAATAATGCTGACAAGTATATTCCAATCGTTGCATTTCCCTATGCGTTTGAACGATTTTACTGTTCTATACATTATTCTTGAGTACTTTAATCCATGAATACTGTATTAGTTCCTACCGCAGACTTACTGTGGCGGGATTCGAATAAACGCAGGTTTCTTCTCAGATTAGTGAAAATAATGTTTACAAAATTCGAAAAGTTTAAACAAAAGTCCAGTTGAAATATTGTGCTGAAAACTTCAGCACAACCTTTGGTCTTAAACCGAAATAAATGACAACACATACAACATAACAGAGCAACTATACATACAAACAACAACTCATCAATATTAAAATTAAAACAGACATACATATCTACAAATTTGTTTGAATTTCTAGTTTGGGCATTATGTTGACCTGGTTTATAAACAAATGCCGCACAACAACAATCGCATGAAAAAGTTGTTTGCCCTTTGCTGATGCTGCTACTGCTGGTGGTGCTGTCCTGTTAATAATGAAAGGGGCAGAATTAATTCAACAACAAGAAAAATAATTAATAAAAACAAATGAAGAAGTGACGGCGGGGGAGTAAGAGGAGATAACAAATCCATTTCTCTCCTGCCGAACCTTATGCTAAGGTATTCGCTTACCCATTTTTTACAAACAACACTTGCATGGCCTGGATCTAGGTAGGCCTGTTGCTGCGTGTGGTCGTTTGGGTGTATATAAAACAATATAAATTTCAATTATATGACAACGGGTGGGTACGTTTGTATAAGTGTAAGTGTCGGTGCGAGTTTAAGAGAGTGTGTGGAATGCCATTTTCCGTGCCGGACGATTGTTCATTTGTCATAGTGGAAGAAAGTTAATCAACGTGTCACGAAACACTTAAAATGTCAACCATAACAGTTGTCGTAGTTGATGTCGCGTTGTATGGAGCTACAAAAACAATCCCACAAACTAGTGTTTGCGTGAAGGTGGACCTGGGGCAAAGTTTCCATGAACATGTTGAAATTATTCATACATTAGGTTGATAATGAATGATGAAATAGCCTGTAGTGAAAACCATGAGATGTTATGTGACGGAAAAATGAATACAACGTTGAATTTAGATTACAACACTGTGCTCTGGGCAGTGATGTTATTTTTCTTGTAGTTATTATAGAACTAGTAAATCAAAAAAAAATTATTTTTTCAAATCCATGCTTTATGCAAGCAGAATTCTATTGGGCCTAGAAATTCTTTTTTAGTTATCTTATGTAGATGGAAAAATTACGTTAATAAATAATAATAATAATAATAAATAATAATAATAATAATAATTAATAAAAACAAGTAAGGAAAGGCTAAAGTCGGGCGGGGCCGACTATATAATACCCTACACCACTCCCTGCGTATGTACCTCGCTTTGATTACTAAACCCAGGTATTTCATGGGAGCAATTTTATGTAGTTCATACAAATTATATGAATATAATTTATATGCTATAAATTCATCTTTAGTCAAATTTAACGAATATGGTAAATAATATGGTAATTGATCCAATTGTCCGACAGACAAATACAAATTATACAGTAGTATACCAAAGTCATACTAAAGTATGGACATATGGACATAACAGAAACAATTCTCATTGCAATTCAATTCGGCAAAAAATTGAAATCGAGATGGATTTTTGCATCCTTTAAATGTATGTGTTTGACAAAAAATGTTAAATCGGAAAGGAAATTTGTATGGGGGTATATTGAAACCAGGAACGATGTGATGCGCTTTCACTATGTCTGTTTATTGGTGAAATATAATATGTAAAATTTGGCCAAACATTCGGGAGCAACATTTGTATGAGGGCTATATCTAAATCTGAACCGATCTTACCCACTTTTAGCATTGGTTTTTTTAGTTGGATTATAAGATGTTGTGCCAATTTTAAAGAAAAACGGGTACAATATGTGGATTTTAGAGCGAAAAAAGTCAAAGCGGGAGCGACATTTGTATGGGGGCTAATCTAAATCTGAACCGATCATACCCACTTTCAGCATAGGTGTTTCTAGTTCGATTATAAAATGTTGTACCAATTTTAAAGAAAACCGAGCACAATATGTCGATTCTAGAGCGGAAAATGTCAAATCGGGACCGACATTTGTATAGGGGCTATATCTAAATCTGAACCGATCTTACCCAATTTTGGCACACGTGTTTCTAGTTGGATTATAAGATGTTGTACTAAATTTAAAGAAAATCGGGTGCAATATGTGGTTTCTAGAGCGGAAAATGTCAAATCGGGACCGACATATGTATGGGGGCTAGATCTAAATCTGAACCGATTTCCTCCAAATTCAATACCAATGGTCCTTGGCCAGAAAAAATAACTTCTGCAAAGTTTCATGACAATCGGACAACAATTGCGACCTGTAGAGTGCGAACAAGCTTAGATGGACAGCAGACGGACGGACGGACTTACGGACGGACGGACGGACGGACAGACGGACAGACAGACATCGTTAAATCGACTCAGCTGGCGATTCTAAGCCGATCCGTATACTTAAAGGTGGGTCTAGCTCAATTATTTCTTGGTGTTACAAACATTTGGCGGAAAACTAACTTATAATACCCTAGACCACGAAGTGGTGTAGGGTATAAAAATATTTAAAAACGTAACAGTAATTTTTCCTTCTACAAAAGATAAATAAAAAAGAATTTCTAGGCCCAATAGAATTCTGCTTGCATAAAGCATGGATTTGAAAAAAGATTTTTTTTTGATTTACTAGTTATAACCATTCTTTACTGTTGTGCTAAGAAAATCCACAGAAAACGTGTAATTTTACAAAGTTCGAATCAAAAATGCGCCTTTCAAATCCCGCCCATTTGCATATTGTCTAAGCAGGTTACAACTACATAAACACACACAACAATATAGGAAGATCGTTGTAGAATATACTTAAAAAACTGGCTTTAATTTCGTATGGGAAGGGTCACGGCCACTTTCCGCCCATCTCGGTGTCGAAATACTCTAAAACCGGTTTTAATTTCAGATGGGAAGTGTCACGTCCACTTTCCGCCCATCTTTGCACAACTATTTACACTGGATCAACTCACACAAAATTTCAGCACTCTAGGTCTATGACACCTACTGACCATATTCGATTATATGTTTTAACTTCGTATGTGAGGTACCACGCCCACTTTCCCAATACCGTCCATTTCTGGCACAACTACGCAGGTTTATGCTAGATGCACTTACACAAAATTACAGTAGGTGTAATTTTGGTTTTATCTTCATATGGGAGGTGCTACGCCCACTTTTGCATTACCGCCCATTTTAGGCGCAACTACGCACATTGATGCTAGATGCACTTACACAAAATTTGAGCACTATACGTGTCATAGAACTGACACTATTCGATAATATGTTTTAACTTCGTATTCCAATACCGCCCATTTTTGGCAGAACTACGCACATTGATGGTAGATGCACTTACACAAAATTTCAGTTTTTTATCTGCCATAGAACGGCATATATTCGAAAATGGGTTTTAACTTCGTATGGGAGGTGCCACGCCCACATTTCCATTACCGCCCATTTCTGGCACAACTACGCAGGTTTATGCTAGATGCACTTACACAAAATTACAGTAGGTGTAATTTTGGTTTTAACTTCATATGGGAGGTGCCACGCCCACTTTTGCATTACCGCCCATTTTAGGCGCAACTACGCACATTGATGCTAGATGCACTTACACAAAATTTGAGCACTATACGTGTCATAGAACTGACACTATTCGATAATATGTTTTAACTTCGTATGGGAGGTGGTACGCCCACTATTCCAATACCGCCCATTTTTGGCAGAACTACGCACATTGATGGTAGATGCACTTACACAAAATTTCAGCACTCTAGGTGTCATAGAACTGACAATATTCAATAATAGGTTTTAACTGCATATGGGAGGTGCCACGCCCACTTTTCCAATACCGCCCCTTTTTGGCACAACTATGCGAATTGATGCTAGATGCACTTACACAAAATTTCAGCACTCTAGGTGTCATAGAACTGACAATATTCAATAATAGGTTTTAACTTCGTATGGGAGGTGCCACGCCCCTTTGTCCAATTGGTCAAATTTTTCCATTTCCTTGTATTGTCATCGAAAATGATTAAGTGTGCAAAATTTGAGCAAAATTGGTTGAGAAAAAAGCTTTCAAAAATTGATTTCAAATTTTGTGGCACACAAACATATATAAAAAGTAACCTTATATAAAGCATGGAATAAAACAAGATTCGTTTGTTGACACAGACACACCAAAATCTTGCGTACCTTTACACACTTATAAACCTATTCGATTAGCTTTCTTTAGTTTCTCACCAGGATTAAAAAGACTTTTCGAATGATATATTTGCAGTTTATTCATAGCTTGAGGTAGCTGTGTATGTTTGTTTACATATTGTTAGTCATTTTCCTACTAGTGAAATAGAAAACAAGTAAAAAGGCGTTAGTGCATTCCACAGTATTTCCGGCAACTTTACATAGAAGTACACTACCATATTAAGAAAAATGTGATATTTTTTATGCATATTACGGTATTTGTTTACTATTTCTATAAGGAATACATATGGGCACTGTTTTAAATAAATATTTATTTAAATAGTGATGCATCATTATTATAATATTAGTAGTCCTCTTCTGCATAAATATAAAACTTCAAGAGTAAGCACAAAGTGAATATGTCCTAAATATCATGTGCATTGTCAGTCGTTATTAGATAGAAACAATTTCCCTTAGGGCCGATTTTCCCCATTTTCAATTTCTTCATTCCTGCTACAGCCCAAATATCCCTACCATTTCGATAGGAAAAGTACTAATATTGATGATCCAAATGTTTCGTATTTACAGTACTTGCCTAATTTCACGATTTTAGCTTCAGCCGTTTGCTTAATGCCAGTTTTATTATCTTTTCCATTTTGACCATAAAAAGACGGTTTTGGAAAAGGTATTTTTTATATTCAGACAAATTTCATGATTCTAGCTACAGTAGCTTGATTGGTGCCAAATTTAATCCCATTTTTTCCTGAATGCACAAATATCGAAAGATCTCTTTACTTTACGCGTCTATGCAGTTAGAGCAATGTACACACAGAATTTCACTATTTTAGCTGAAGACGTTTGGTTGGTTTCAAATTTCAAAAAAATCTTTTATGTTTCGCGTCTATACAGGCAGATGAATGTATACACCGAATTTCATGATTTCAACGTCAACAGTTTGGTTGGTACCATTTATATCCATCCCTCTTTTTCAATTGTATCCCTTAAAAGTACGAATATCGAAAATGCTTCTATTTTACGTGTATGTACGATGTACACACTGAATTCCATGATCCTAGCCGTGGTACAATTTGTATCCTTTTTTTGTCCCAAAAGTACGAATTTTGAAAAATCCCTCAACGAATTTCAAGTGCATATAAAACAGAAATTTAAAAAAATTGCTTAAATAGTCTAAATTAGGGGGTATTTTCAGTCCTTGTTAGGGGAAAAAATGTTCCCTCTGGGCCGATTTCGCACACTTTCAATCCCAAACGATCTGCAACCCTAAGACACATTTATGGAAAATTCGAACCCCATAGTTTATTTCATTCGGCGGCTAGCGTGCTTTCAACAGAGGACATGACTAGATCGTCGTAGAATTTTACAACGACCCAGAATAGTGTCTCCAACGAATATTTCAAGGTGTTACAAACGGAATGACAAAGTGCATATACCCCCCTCATTTCCGATAGTTGTTTTTACTGTTGCACAGTGTTTGGTTAGGTCGTGGTAGCAGTCACAAATTAATCATATGACGGATCAACTCGCTGAAGCCTAGCCGGATAGAAAACTACTAGAAATTTGGCTTTACTCAATGACCCGTTTCCAGACATTTGTACTTATTACACAGTGCCCCGCCAACAGTGAGATCAACGTAGATAATTGAAATCTTTGAAGTGAAAGAAGCTAGCTCGACCTCTTCATATCATACTTTGACAAGCGAATCTTCACGTTCCTGAATTGATAGGCCTAAATCGAAGCAGCAATACGATGATTCTAAGTCCATATCGCTTTCCATTGGTTTTTGGAAAAAAATCATAAATATGATTTATATTCTGGTAGAGATTTGACGCAGCCAAAGAACGTCTTCGACACAGAATGGCAACATTTGCCCAGGCCAATTGGAAAACGTATGTTCCTTACAAAAGGTACTAAGCCAAGACAGTCTTATACCAGTTATATCGCCAGGAGACCAATATATATTTTTTTTTTTTTTTGAGAAAAAAGTTTTTAATTAAAACAACTCCATGATACTTCTGATTTTTGTTTCTCCGTTCTAGAAAATTCTCATTTTAAAAAATGTTGTACATATTACATATATATACCGAAATATTTCTATAACTAAAACATCGGTCCATAACTTTATATAGCCCCTATATTACATTATATTTCACCTTGAAATATTTAGCTGGCTTTAGCCGTGACGTACTTATTTATTCCTACCTGTAACCCCTGGAAAAGTAAAATATGTATATATTACAGTGGGTTCTTTTGTGAGGAAGGATAAAATGTTCTTGATGTTGATGAAAGATTGGTTTGTTTTATGTGTTCTCCCAAAATATTTTGCTTTTAATATTTTCCGTTCGTGAGCTGGACGCGTTCAAAATAACCTCTATAAATCAAGTTTTTCTTGAATAAAATTCACGATGAGAATTTTATTTAGAAAAACCTACTAGAAATTAAAACTTGTTCCTTAAAAATGGATCATTCGATATTTCAACTTTTAGGAAGAAGCTTTGTGCAAATAAAAATAGTCGTCTACCACTGTATCAATCATTCTGGAATGTTATAAAGAAATTGTAGTATTTATGACTAAATTTAAAAACCAGAACTCACGCACACATTTCAATTAGGTGTCCAATACTTTTCTCCGCACCCACGTTCCAGTAATAAAACGTCCTCTGTCCTTTATGGTAACAATCCAAACATGCGTTATTAATGATAGGAAATAAAGACACTTCTTTAAAAAGGCAACAATTTATAACACGAACAAATAAAATGCTCAGGACACAATAGAACATGTACGACCAGATGTCCTTACATCCATCAACCACACTCACAACCTCACACTCATGCCAAGGCACATTCATGTATTCTCGTTCTCATGTTGGTTTTGACTTGTAACTCAGAGTTAGTTCAAATCAAATACGGGCGGTTATATTGAACAGCCCAGGCCCGTCCAACAACCGGGGGATACAAATTGATTGGAGTCGGCAGGATAGACGTGTCTCAGCATGGCCAATAACACTGTGTTGTAACGTCATTAATTTGTCATTCATTGTTCTTTTCTTTTAAACATCACTTCTTTCACATCACTTTCTTCTGTCATGTGATTGCTCCCGTTGGTGCTGTTGTTCGCTACATCAAACAGTGCAATGTCCGAACACAATGCGTATAAGGATAACTTAGCACTGCCAATTCCTTTTTTCCCATCTATTGCGGATTATGACAACGTCAGGAAGTGCACGATGATGATCGTAATCTTCCGGGCCTTCTCGGAAGATTTGACAAGCTTGACGTAACGCAAGCGTACGCACAAGTTCGTCCATTTAATCTGAGGGATTGCATTCGCAGAGCTACATTTATTCCATTCGTAAATGAAAAAAGATATGAATAGAAAGGACATTGTCCGTATCCGGATTTTTGCAATCGTACAATGGTCGACATTTGTATGTATGATGGACATTTGTATGCATGAATTTGGTTTATGATTGAAGTAGAAGAACGGACGTGGAGCAGTCCAACATGGGAATACGCACGCACACATGCATATCTAACGGAACATTAATTTTCATCTACAGATTACTTGTGTGCCCAAAACGAACGCCCGTGCGTTTGAGTGTGTGTGTGAATCATGTTACAACATAATCGCCATCACCATCAAACAACATCATCGTCTTGTATGGCTGTTGCTACAACAACTTGATTTTCTGTTTCCGTTTCCTGCTATTGCTGAGATACCACAATCGCGTTTGTCAGAGGGTCGTAGCAAAAGTTCAGCGCAATGTTATTTTCCGCTTCCATAAGTTAAACTAAATAGAAGAATGTAATGCTTTGAGCAAAATTTATGAATTGGCGTACTTCGTACGGTCTTCAAAATGTTCTCCTCTGGGCTATGGTCCAAGCTGCAGAGTAAAGGTTTTCTGCGTTGCCGACCCTCTGCAGGAATTAAAAATTATCAACTCTTTATTGCCAATTATTCGCTATGTTAAATATGATTTATTTCCTAAAACACTTTTAATTTTATTATTGTTTAAACTCAAAAAGTGCTTCGCTTGTTCATTACTAATAAGTGATTAATTGTGTAATATATATTATTAATGCTCGTGTATAACTTGTTTTTATTACGAAAGTTTTGCAAAAAAACATACAAATTCATTTCTTTTTCTACAACAATTATATTCATTTTAAATTTTTATAGTGCGGAAAAAACGTTTTTTGCAATGAAAATCCTTTTTGATGGGTTTAGACAATCTGTGTTGTGCAAATTATATGTAAATAATAAATTTCTTATACACGGAGAGAAAATTGTTGCAATTGTTATACACTCCACGAGAGTATTATGTCTTTGTGCATTTGTTTGTAACACCCAAAAGGAAGAGAGATAGACCCATTGTTAATTATACCGATCGACTTAGAATCACTTTTTGAATCGATTTAGCGATGTCCGTCCGTCTGTCTGTCTGCCTGTCTGTCTGTCTGTCTGTCTGTCTGTCTGTCCATCTATTCTTGTAATCACGATACATGTCGCAATTGTACACAGAACCAAATGAAACTTTGCACAACTAAGTTTTTCGGGATAAGGACGAACGCTATTTAATTTGAAGAAAATCGGTTCAGATTTAGATATAGCCCCCATACGAATTTCACTCCCGATTTGACTCTTTTCACTCTAGATACCACATATTTTTACAGATTTTCTTCAAAATTGGCAAAACATCTTATAGTTCAACTAGAAACATCTGTGGTAAAAATGGGTTAGATCGGTTCAGATTTATATATAGCTCCCATACAAATTTCGCTTCCGATTTGATTTTTTCCGCTCTAGAAACCACAAATTGTATCAGATTGTCTTCAGATTTGGCAAAACATCTTATTTTTCAACTAGCAACACCTGTGGTAAAAATGTGTTAGATCGGTTCAGATTTATATATAGCTCCCATACAAATTTCGCTCCCGATTTGATTTTTTCCGCTCTAGAAACCACAAATTGTATCAGATTGTCTTCAGATTTGGCAAAACATCTTATTTTTCAACTAGCAACACCTGTGGGAAAAATGTGTTAGATCGGTTCAGATTTATATAGAGCTCCCATACAAATTTCGCTCCCGATTTGAATTTTTCCGCTCTAGAAACCACATATTGTATCAGATTGTCTTCAAATTTGGCAAACTATCTTATATTTCAACTAGAAACGCCCATGATGAAAATGGGTCAAATCGGTTTAGATTTATATATAGCTCCCATACAAATTTCGCTCCCAATTTGACTTTTTCCGCTCTAGAAACCACAAATTGTATCAGATTCTCTTCAGATTTGGCAAAACATCTTATTTTTCAACTAGCAACACCTGTGGTAAAAATGGGCCAGATCGGTTCAGATTTATATATAGCTGCCACACAAATTTCTCTCCCGATTTCACTTTTTCCACTCTATAAACTACATATTTTAACAGATTTCTTTCAAATCTTTCAAAATATCTTATATTTCAACTAGAAACACCCATGGTGGAAATGGGTCAGATCGGTTCAGATTTACATATAGATCCAATACAAATTTCGCTCCCGGATAGACTTTTGCCGCTTTAGAAACCACATATTGTACTCGATTTTCTTTAAATTTGGCACAACAGCTTATAATCCAAGTAAAAAACCTATGGTGAAAGTGGCTAAGATCGGTTCAGATTTAGATATAGCGCAAATACAAATATTGCTCCCAAATGTTTAACCGATTTTGTCCAAACTATACAAATTATATTTCACCTATTTCGTTCCAGATTTCAATATACCCGCATACAAATGTCCTTTCCGATTTAACATTTTTTGTCAAACACATACATTTACAGGATACAAAAATCCTTCCCGTTTTCACTTTTTCACCGAATTAAATTGTATTCGGATAGAAAGTGGAGTGTATCATAGAGTCGGCCCCGCCCGACTTTATCCTTTCCTTACTTGTTTTAAAGATGCATTTTTTGCAATTTTTATACACTCCACGAGAGTATTATGTCTTTGTGCATTTGTTTGTAACACCCAAAAAGAAGAGAGATAGACCCATTGTTAATTATACCGATCGACTTAGAATCACTTTTTAAATCGATTTAGCAATGTCCGTCTGTCTGTCTGTCCGTCCATCTATTCTTGTAATCACGATACAGGTCGCAATTGTAGACAGAACCAAATGAAACTTTGGACAACGAAGTTTTTCGGGATATGAACGAACGCTATTTAATTTGAAGAAAATCGGTTCGGGTTTAGATATAGCTCCAATACAAATATCGCTCCCAGATAGACTTTTTCCGCCCCAGAAACCACGAATTTTCACCGAATTTCTTCGAACTGAGCATAACACGTTATATTTGAACTGGAAGAACTTATTTTTGAAAGTTAGTCACTTTAATACATGTTTGAATATAGCACCGATATAAATATTTCCGATTTGACCAATTGGACCAAGTGATATTAGCCTATGATTAAGAAACATACAAAAATGCTTCCCGTTTTCGTTTTTTACTGAGTTGAATTGTATTCGGATAGAACGTGGAGTGTATCATATAGTCGGCCCCGCCCGACTTTAGCCTTTCCTTACTTGATTTTTTTGGAATTAATAGAACCTCGGAAGCACTTTACATATAACTTAGTGTAACTTATTGATCGAATTATTGGATGTTATAGTTTTTTTTTCATTTTTTCATAGTGACAACTGAAAACTTTTTCTTATTTGGTGTTAGTATTTTATAAAATATATAAATAGCTGCAGTCAATACCTTTCGAATGAGACCTCTATGATGAACATCGAAAGGAATTCGACAACGCAGCGCTCGCTTTGGTAAAACGAGTTTGAATATTTTGGCTCTGATAAAGCATTTCCTGTATTAAATTATTTTAAAAAAATTGAGTCAGAGACGTCCTATCCGTCCAATATTCATCATTTAGACATCATTCTTCTATTTATTTTTCAAATCAACTCTAACAACATTTTTAAAAGAAATATGAGTTGTTAGCTGTCACAAAACAATCAATATAAACGTCGAATAATACGACCATGAGTTGTTCTAAGACAAGAATAAAAATTTATATTTAAAGTACTTCTAAGGTTCTGCTAATTCGGAAAACAATTTTGGACAAAAATGCAACGCAAAAAAATTACAGGAAAAAACATGATTTTAGATATGTTTTCAGGAGCGTTTAGCTCACAGACAGCTTGATCCAGCGGCAAAATATTTTGCAAATTATCATTAAACAATCAAATCTTCATTTCTGGGGTGTAACCGCTGCAATTTATTTCCGTGGCCCATCCTAATGTATATAAAATGTACTAAATGGTAACTAAAAATGCATCCTATCGTAGAGGAGCTTCCGCACAAACTATGCCAATAATGATCCATTCCGTTGCATGTGTGTTCTATTTAATAAACACTACCATATTTATACACACTACGAGGGTATAATGTCTTTGTGCACTCGTTTGTAACACCCAAAATGAAGCGAAATAGGCCCATTGTTAATTATACCGATCGACTTAGAATCACTTTTAGCAATGTCAGTCTTTTCACTGTTCTTGTCAAAGTACAGGTCGCAATTGTAAGTAGAGCCAAATGAAACTTTGCAGAACGAAGATTTTCGGGATAAGGACGAACGATGTTTAATTCGAAGAAAATCGATTCAGATTTAGATATAGCCCCCATACCAATTTCACTCCCGATTTGACTCCTTTCATTCATACTCTAACAGATATTCTTTGATCCAGATCCGAAAATAAATATACATTTTAGTGCAGTAATTGTGTAAAATTGAGGTACTTTTGTGTAGGGGCTATATTAAAACACGGACCCATGTAGTCAACTTTCATGTTGGTTGTTCGTAGTTGGAATATAAGGTAACGAATCCAACGTAAAATGTGTATTCTAGAGCAGTAATATGGTAAATTGAAGGAATATTTGTTTGGAAGCTATATCTGAATATGAACCGATTTTCTCTAAATTCAAGACAGATCGTCGGTGGGCGAAAAAAATATATCTGCCAAATTTCATGGCAATTAGACCACAATTGCGACCTGTAGAGTGCGAACAAGCTTAGATGGACAGCAGACGGACAGACGGACAGACATCGGTAAATCGATTCAGCTGGTGATTCTAAGCCGATCAGCATACTCAAATGTGGGTCTAGGTCGTTTATTTATTGATGTTAGAAACATTAGGCGGAAAGCTAAATTATAATACTCTATTCTACGAAGTGGTGTAGGGTATAACAAGTAAGGAAAGGCTAAATTCGGGCAGGTCTAACTATATGGTACCTTCAACTTTCTACCCCCATCGGAAATATTTTTTGTATGGGTACAATATATCTGGTCTCTGAAGCGGAAAAAGCTAAATCGAGAGCGAAGTTTGTATGGAAAATATATATAAATCTAAAACCATCTGACCCACTTTCACCACAGATGTTTCATATTACAAGTATAAGGTGTTAAGTCAAATTTGAAGAAAATAGGTTTAAATATGTGGTATCTAGAGCAGAAAAAGTCAATTTGACATCGAGATTTGTATGGGAGCTATATCTAAATCTAAACTGATCTGACCTACTTTTAATATAGTTCAGTTATAAGGTACTGTGCCAAATTTGAAGCAAATCGTGTAAAATTATGTAGTTCCTAAAGCGGAAAAAGTCAATTCTTGAGTGATATTTGTCGTTCGCCCATTTCCCGCAAACTTACTTGTGCTGATTTTTGTTAGGATCGGATTATAATTACGACCTGCACTTTGATTACAAATATAGATGGACGGGCGGACATTGCTTAATCGAGTCAGGAAGTGATTCTTAGCCGATCTGTATAATAATCTAACTTTTGGGTGTTACAAACAAGTGCACAAAGACATAATACCCTAGTGGAGGGTATAATAAAAAAACTGGTTTCATTTCTGGATATCGTCCTCTTTTCTTTTCTACCCATAATGACAAAAACTTAAGGGTAGAAACATTTTTAGAGATATTTATATCCCTAACACGTCGAAGTCCTTTAAAAGCAGAATCGATACCCAAATGGAAGACAGAGTTTACAGTTCTTCTATATACGATGTCTAGTTTCAGTCTGTGGCATTGTTCAAGTCAAAGATCAAGTTATTTACAGTATTTATCGCTTATTTGCATTCCCAAAAATATTCGACTTTAAGTGCATATTAGCGTGAAATGCATATATAAAAACTCGGTTAGATACACAATCTGTGCATATATAAAAACCCGTTTAGATAGATCAGAGGTGTATGGCTCCATGAATATATATACTTATATACATACATATATGTTACAATATTTTGTTTCAAACTAGATTTGTCCAAATTTAAATTTTATTGAATGAAATTCATAAGAATATGTACGTTTAAAATAAAAATATATTAAAAAATAATTGATCACCTTTAATTCATTTGGTTTTTAGTAATATATAGTTTAAAATAAAAATTGTTAAAAAATTAAGAGATATCATTAGAAATGGAAAAATCTACGCGCAAACTGTGCTTTATCGATAATTTTTTCAAAATAATCAAACAAATTGGAGCTGCATATATCCGATGTTAATGGGATTGCTTTAAATTTCCGAATGCTTATAAGCAAAAAATGTCCGTGTATTTTAAATGACAAAGTGAAATTGAACAAGTTATATACTACTATATATTCTTCACTATTTGAAACACCCAAAAGACAACAAAGTATATTTTATTACAAAGATTGGTTTAGAATCACATTCAGAATCGATTTAGCAAATATCCGCCTGTCTGTCTATCTATTCTTGTAATCAAAGTACAGGTCTCAATTAAAATTTGTACAAGTAATAACGGACGCTATTCAATTTGAATCAAATCGGTTCAGATTTATATGGCGACTATCCCCATACAAATGTTCTATCCCCATTCTAATGTGGCTCTCTATTTGACTTTTTTCGCTCTATAAACTACAATTTTAAACCGATGTTCTGCAAATTTTAACTTTTTTCTCTCACCTGGAAACATACATTGCACTGTGGTGGCAAAAAAGAATTGGAGACAGCTACACCTTTGCAATTTCGTACATGCAGTTATAATGGCTACAAAAGTCGTCTATAAAAATATTGAGTTGCCACGCGAACTTACAGTGGGATGGTAGTAGATTTTTTGAGGCAAAATATCTAAGGAAACAGATAGACCATTCAAATTGCGTACATACAATTATGCTGCTTACAAAAAATGTTTAGAAAGAAACAAGTTTCTCAACCTAGTGCCAAGCCCATTTACAGTGGGATGGTAGTTAGTTTTTTGAACCAAAATACCTCAGGAAACAAATAGACATTTAATGTGTTGTACAAGTACTTATGTTGTTTACAAAAATTGTTTTGAAAAAAATTGTCAACCTACTGCCACCTTTAAATTCCGTACATGTACTTATGGTGCTTACCGAAATTGTCTAGCAAAATATTAAGTTGATCAATCTACTGCCACACCCACTTACAGGTAGATCTTTGAAATGTATTACAGTTATTTTGATGATTGCTAATCCTTTCCAAAAACGAGTTGGTTTAAATTTTCCATTTTTGCTAACTTTAAAATGTTGGCAACATGCTACTATTATTACTTTTTGAAAATGCGTTAGTTCAAAAATTGTATTCTTGCCTCAAAAAATGGCATTTAGCCCCATCGTGGCACATGTAGGAGTATCATAACATATATTCATAAAATCTTATATATTACGTTAAGTTACGGGATAAACAAAGTTCTATTCTAAACAAGTAAGGAAAGTCTAAAGTCGGGCGGGGCCGACTATATAATACCCTACACCACTCCCTGCGTATGTACCTCGCTTTGATTACTAAACCCATTTATTTCATGGGAGCAATTTTATTTTATACAGTATAAATTATACTATAAATTCATCTTTAGTCATATTTAACGAATATGGTTAATAATATGGTAATTGATCCAATTATCCGACAGACAAATACAAATTATACAGTAGTAATAGGATGAATCGGACCGACAATTCAAAAGGGGGTCTAAAACAACATTTTGGGGCTGGTCCAAAATATGGGCCTATATATTTCTCATTCACGGTAGGTATTCATAGTTGAAAAATATCATGATCTGCAAAATTTGATGAAGATGCGATGTAAGATGTAGTTTCTAGAGCTGAAATAGATCAGAATGGGACCCCATTTGGGTTATACCAAATTATGGACATATGGGCATCTCCCAAACAAGTAAGGAAAGGCTAAAGACGGACGGACTTTCTATCTCATTACAATTCAATTCGGTAAAAAAGTGAAATCGGGAAGGATTTTTGCATCCTGTAAATGTATGTGTTTGACAAAAAATGTTAAATCGGTGAGGCCATTTGTATGGGGTTATATTGAAACCTGGAACGATTTGACCCGCTTTCACCATGTATGTTTATTGGTGAAATATAATATGTAAAGTTTGGCCAAAATCGGTTAAACATTCGGGAGCAACATTTGTATGAGGGCGATATCTAAATCTGAACCGATCTTACCCACTTTCACCATAGGTTGGATTATAAGATCTTGTGCCAATTTTAAAGAAAAACTGGTACAATATGATTTTAGAGCGGAAAAAGTCAAATCGGGAGCGACATTTGTATGTGGGCTATATCTAAATCTGTGCCGATCATACGCTCTTTCAGCATAGGTGTTTCTAGTTAGATTATAAGATATTGTGCCAAATTTAAAGAAAATCGGGTGCAAGATGTGGTTTCTAGAGTGGAGGGAGTGACATTTGTATGGGGCTATATCTAAATCTGAACCGATCTTACCCAGTTTCAACAAAGGTGTTTCTAGTTCGATTATAAAATGTTGTGCCAAATTTAAAGAAAATCGGGTACAATATGTGGTTTCTAAAGCGGAAAATGTCAAATCGGGAGCAACATCTGTATTGGGGCTATATCTAAATCTGAACCGATCTTACCCACTTTCGGCATAGGTGTTTTAAGTTGGATTATAAGATGTTGTGCAAAATTTAAAGAAAATCGGGTACAATATGTCGTTTCTAGAGCGGAAAATGTCAAATCGGGAGCGACATTTGTATGGGGGCTATATCTAAATCTGAACTGATATTACCCAATTTTTGAATACGTGTTTCTAGTTAGATTATAAGATGTTCTGAAAACTTAAAGAAAATCGAGTACAATATGTCGTTTTTAGAGCGGAAAATGTCAAATCGGGAGCGACATTTGTATGGGGGCTATATCTAAATCTGAACCGATCTTACCCAATTTCAGTATAGGTGTTTCTAGTTGGATTATAAGATGTTGTACCAAATGTAAAGAAAATCGGGTACAATATGTGGTTTCTAAAGTGGAAAATGTCAAATCGGGAGCGACATTTGTATGGGGGCTATATCTAAATCTGAACCGATTTCCTCCAAATTCAATACCGATGGTCCTTGGCCAGAAAAAATAACTTCTGCCAAGTTTCATGACAATCGAACAACAATTGCGACCTGTAGAGTGCGAACAAGCTTAGATATACAGCAGACGGACGGACAGACAGACATCGTTAAATCGACTCAGCTGGTGATTCTAAGCCGATCGGTATACTTAAAGGTGGGTCTAGCTCGATTATTTCTTGGTGTTACAAACATCTGGCCTAGACCACTTCGTGGTCTAGGGTATAAAAATACAGGAACGACTCGTAAACATACACGAAAAACTCAACACACTTTATAGCAGTGCATTGCTTTTTGTAATAACATTCGTCACATTTTTTAATTTTGGATTAATTTACATATCTGTGTTAGTATTTTCTAATTTATAAAAAATTATTAGCATGTGCTTATTCGTTTTACAACAGATGTGTTTTCATATTATTTTTGATTGAAATATCAAAAATAAAACAATAGAAAAAGTAGTAACTATGGCAGCATTGCTTGAAAAAACGAGTTCTTACCTGGTTCCAATTTTTTATATTTTGTCATTTTAAAGTGTTTGCAACAATCTGTCATTATTACTTTCTGAAAATACGATACTTCAAAATGGAATTTTTGCCTCTCAAATTGGTGTTTGGCCCCATCGTGCATTGGTGAAAGTAGTTTACATCGATTCATGATATAGTGTACATATAAAAATCGTTCCAGATTTCACTTTTCCCCCGAATTTAATTGTAATGGGGTAGAAAGAGGAGCGTATCATTTAGACTTTCCTTACTTGTTTTCTAATGTACCCGATTAAATAAAAATATCACATTTACAAAAATATCACATTTTGTTAGTTATGGCTCAACTAATAAAGCTATATACAAATAGGTTTCAAAAATTTTTCTATTTTTTCCATTGCTAGAGATTGTCCTCTTTCATTTGATGCTCGTATTGAATTATTTAAGTAAAGTTTTAGAAATTTGTATCTCCTGTAAAAAGGAGATAATATCAATGAATTGAATACTAAGTCTTGAAATGTTTATGTTATAGACCTTGAAATGTTTAAAGTGAAGTTGGGTCACATCGGTCACACATTCCTGATAGTAATTTTCCAGTTTGACGATCAGTCGACTCACCATCCGTCACAACTCTTGGAGCTGTGTCCACCCACTTTATGGAAAATTGTATGTTAAAATCTCGGTATACTACCTTATATTATCCAGCAGGCACAAGAATAAGGTCAGATAGTTGCCGCATTTGGAGTGAAAAAATAAAGAAGAAACGAGTGATTCAAGAGGCACTATTACGTCCACTAAAGCGCTGGTCCTTACTTCGTTAAAAATGAACATGGGTTTTCAATGGATAATTGTCCTGAAAAGAATTTTCATAAATCCTCAGCCTTAAACTTATGCCGCCCCACTCGTGTCAGTGCTTTTAGTGATAGCGTGTGTTAGTGTGTATCGAATATGAATGTTTTTGAAGGCAAACAAGTTTGGAGGATAAAACGAGTATGATTTGTTACTGACAGCATCTCTGCGCCAAGTGTGATTTATTTCTTGTTTAACAATTTACCAAAAGATAACAACCAACAACAACAACAAAACAAAGCAACGTCACTATCTGTGGCAGCGGCAGCGGCAGCCGGAGCAGGAAGAACACGAACAACAGTGATGCAATATATTTTCCCATTGTAAATTATGGCTGAGAAGTAATACTTCACCATAAGTGAACCTTAGGGCCTTCAAGGAAATCATTTAAGTCAATGAGCGGTGGTTGTTTGATTTCTGCTGCCCGTTTGGTAGTTCGCGGAAGGTGTAACTTTTGATGCGGTACGATGTGATTAGGTTCATTTCGGTTCGATTCGGTTCAGTTACATCCCGTTTGTTCTCACGATAGCATTAAGCCTATTAACAAGATGAATAACTGGTCTGGTCGTTTAGGCCATTTACACACAAAACACTTCACAATGACACCAATTAAGCTCGTAAATAAGGATATCATTATAGATGAGAGCGACAATGGTGTTATTCCAATCTATTTTCCTAGCCATTATTTACTTGCTGTCCTTAGCCTTTGAATGATCTAATAATGGCCACGCTGCGCTCCGCTTGAATTGTGTGTTTGTACCGGATGCGACGAGGCAAAACAGCATCATCAATCATTGGAAATTTCCTCTTGGATGACACTGTAATTTTAAAGGCCATCACTGTAATTATAATAAATATGTTTTAATAGAAATCAAACAATCACTCACGCCGATGCGAAGGCTCCGGCTTACTTATACATATGAAGGAAAACTCTACCAACAATGCTAAACTATAACACTATATCAGAAAATTTATTTTCATTTTATAATGTTGTTGTTTTTGGCAGCACTGGTGATAATGTCCAATTAGGTGTTGTTGGATTCGTCCTGTGTTGTGGGTTCTGTTAAGTTGGTTTCCAGGCCAAGGAAGGTGGCTACTTCTACTGGATAAGTCCAAACAGACCTGGGAACGAGTTGAGTGTGTTTGGCCAGCCAGTTGAACAAGTGTAGGGTGTCGTGTGGTCCCTGGCTGCATGCGGGACAGGTATTCGACGTATTTGCGTCAATTCGCGCCTAATACGAATTGAGCCTGATACTCCAGCCTGATCTCAATTGTGCCAAAACCACTCTTTCCTGTCGTGGCAGATCCATTTCTTCCGAAGCCACTGATGGGGGATGCTCTCCTAGTACGACATTCACTCTGTAGTTGTTAACGGCTTCGACGACTGCATCAGAGTGAATGCTATTAAGACCTGACTGGTATGCACTTTGATCTAGAGGTTCCCTTTTATAACGTTGGACCTCGCGCTCAAGATAGCCTGTCCACGAGATGGTGATTGGGGTGGTTACGGCGGTAACATCCAAGCAGATACTGCTTCCACAACAGGAAATTGTGTCGTCGCACGGGTATGATCTTCGCCTCGCCTGCAGTTCGCAGGGCGGCGTTTTGGCAGGTCTGTAGATTTTTCCACTGCGTCTCGCTCATATTTGGTGACCACACTGATGCTGCATAGTTGGCCACTGACCGGCCTATCGCTTTATAAGAGGTCAACAAGGTTTCTTTGTCTGCTCCCCAAGTGCTGCCGGCGAGCGACTTGAGGACCTTGTTCCTAATTCTCATCTTGTTGCAGATAGCTGTGGCGTGCGCGCTAGATCTGAAGAGGCTATCGAACGTGACACCAAGAACTGTGGGGTAATTGGTAGTCGGTATTATGTAGTCATCGACCATCACGTTCAATTGCTCTTTCAACTGCGCTGTCCATGCAGGCACAGAACATTTTATTACCTCAATTAAGAATAAAATAAAGTTTCATCAAAAGTGGCCACGGCCACCTCCTGCCGCCCATAGAAACCAAATTTATTTTTGGGCCAAACTTTTTGAAATTTAGCACAGAACCTTTTACTACCTCAATTAAGGCCCACCGCCCACATAACCCATTATATATTTTTCCCACAACTTTTTGTTTCTCTAGCAAAACTAATTATTTTATAAATAAATTTCAGTACATGCATTTAAATATAGACTTTTATTCATCATCTATCATTTCTGTAACTATATCATCATGTTCTAGAACCTGTTTACGGGGTTGACATCAAATGTTGGTCTCTTTTCAAAAACAATATTTATAAGTCACGAAATGCAACCCCGAAGCCACGTCCAAAAATCAATATTTTCCAATATTAGCAGCCATATCTCAGGAACGCGAATTGATAGGGCAATTCTGCTATGAAATTCCATCATTACGTCGTTCATTGATTTTTTGTATCTCAAGTTTTCAAGGCAAACTAGATGTGAACTAGGGTATAAAGGCAAAAATGTAAAAAGTGCCACTAGAAAAACCAATTTAACTTTTTATCATATAGAGAATACCAATTTTTTCCGCCATTTGATTGCTGGCTTAAAGGGGAATATTTGTGGCAGAACAGTTTTAAAAGCCCAGACAGAAAAAGTAAAAATATATGCAATTTCATCCTCCAATTTTAGATTTTTTGCAGAAATGCAACGATTTTCGCGACTGACTATGTATATTATATAAGCGGCATTGGTTCTTAGTACACATGGAAAAAATCAGCCGGATCCGTTGGATAGTTCGCGGGAAAATCAGAAACCAACAATGTAATTTTTTGCCAAACCTCAAAATCATTTTGGCCATATTTTCCCCGAAAATGAAAATTTTGCAAAAATATCCAATTTGATCTTCTTATTTACCGTGCTCTAACAAAATATCCACTTTTTGTCGAAAAAACTCTGCCTTCCAAAAAAACATGGACATGGACTTTTGTAATTTTTTAAAATTACAAATTTCATGAATTTGGAGACAAATTTTATGATTTTATAAAAGATTACTAATTATTCAAACTTTTTTAATATATTTCTTAATTATAGCGGGAGCACCTAGCACGACCGAGCAACCTCTTTCTTCCAAGGAAGTTTGCAATCACGGCACATTATAGAACAAATTTTATTCTGTCATATCTTTTAATCCATATGAGCGAATTTTATATATATTTTTTTAAAATACACAGAAAAGGCTATATTTGAAAAAAAAAACACTATTTAAATCAGTGCAATAAGATTATCTTAGGAACAAAAACCTATAGAAGTGCGTAAACAGTTTTCAATATTTTGAACCAAAATTGTGACTTTATTTCATTATTTCAGAGACAAATAAACTTTTGTTGGGATACAATTTATGAAATCATCATACTGAATCAATTTTCTATAAAAATGCATCATTACATTTTTAAATTTTATGTGTCGAAAAATTACTTATTGCGCAAAAGATCCCACTGTAGGATGTGTTGGCGATGTCCTCAAATAGCGCTGCGTGACTGACTGTATCGAAGGCCTTCGATAAGTCAAGCGCAACGAGGACCGACCTATCACCGGGCTTGAACTGGTTAAGGCCGCGGCTTATGTGTGTGGTGATGGCGTGCAAAGCAGTAGTCGTACTATGCTTACGGAATCCGTGCTAATGATCAGCAATTCGAAAATGTCCAATCAGGCTCGGGAGGAGAAAAGCCTCAAGTGTCTTCGCTACTGGCGAGAGAAGGAAAATCGGCCTGTACGATTCTCCCTTGCTCGAGTCTTTGCCTAGTTCCAGACTTTGGGTACTACTAGAGCGGTCAGATGATTATGGGGAGGTAGTCTGAACCCAGAGATATGACGGGCCGCCAAGTAACGTCATTTATCAGACCAGGCGACACGATAGTCATGTCTGGCGAGCTGCTGCAATCACCCATAATCCTTGTGGGGTGTCCTCATTCACTGTGCAGAACGTAGAGCCATCTATTTGCTTAGCCAAGATTATATTATTTATTTATTATATTATTATATTATATTTCAACTAAGAATACATACTATGAAAATCAAATATGTGTCCATACTATGGAATAACCCAAATGGGACCCATTCTACTCTATTACACCTCTAAAAACTACGTCTTACATCGGATCATGATATATTTCAACAGGAATACCTACCGTGAATGAGAAATATATAAGCCCATGTTTTGGATCAGGCCCCAAGTGTTGAAAGGGGGCCTATCAAATGTCGCTCCGATTCATCATATTACTACTATATAATTTGTATTTGTCTGCGTTAAAATTGGATCAATTATTTACCAACGACCATCGGTATTGAATTTGGAGGAAATCGGTCCAGATTCAGGCATAGCCTCCATACAAATATCCCTCAATTTACCCTATTACTGCTCTAGAATACACATTTTTTTATTAGATCTTGATACAATTCTCAGGATCATGTTATACTCGGACAAGAAATAGCTAACATGAAAGTTAGCTCCGATTTACACTAATATTGCTCTAGAATGCACATTTAACATCAGATATTGTACAAATTTCCCACACCATGTTATATTTAGATGAGAAACACTTACTTTGAAAGAATATGGGCCCATGTTTTGGTATAGCCCCTTACAACTGAGCCCCCAATTTACACAATTATCGCTCTATAACCCACACCTTACATTAGATCTTGATAACATTTTGCAGATCATTTTATATTTCAACTAAGAATTCCTACTGTGAAAGTAATCTATAAGGGCCCACTTTTTAATGTAGCGCTCTTACTCATGGGTCCCAATTTTTATTATTACATCCCTAGAACATACATATTACATTGGATCTTGATAATATTTTGCAGATCATCGATTAAGAATACTTATTTTGAAAGTGATCTATAAGGTTCCACTTTTTAATATAACGCCCTTACAAATGGGCCCCCATTTTCTATTTTTACCACTCCAGAATCTATAGTTTACATCAGACGTTTATCAAATTTTTTAAATCATGTTATATTTCAACTAGAAACAGCTACTATGAAAGTCAGATATATGGGTCCATATATGAGTATATCCCCATACAACTGGGGCCCGTTTTACTCGATTACCGATCTATAACCTTCACCTTAATCCGGGTCTTGATCAAATGTTGCAGATCATGATATATTTCAACTATATATTTCAAGGAGTGCTGTAGGGTATTATATATGGCCCCACCCGACTTTAGCCCTTCCTTACTTGTTGATAATATAATTATTTGAATTGAAAAATTTGCAAATTTGAATAGTTCTTGACGGGAATGTCCGTTGGCCAAAATTGAATCTTTAAACTCTATTAAACGATAAGTCTTCTTCGCGAAAACAAATGCTAGAAAAAGTACTAAATTACATGCGATACAATGATGTCGTTCAAAATAACCTAACAATCGCAGTAGTCACCCATATCTGCTAGGGTATTGATCAAGGTAAGATTCTATTGCGGTACAAATCGGAGGGACATTTGTATGTAGTCTATATCTGAACCGATTAAAAAACGTCTGCCAAATTTCATGGTCATCGGACATAAAACGCGACCTATAATTTGATTACAAGTTTTAGATGGACGGACAGACAAAAGTCGACAACACATCTAATATCATGATTCTAGGAAACTACATTTGCTTGGTACCAATTTTATCATTTTTGAAAATTTATTTTGGTGAAATACTCATATTGTCCGTGTCTACGAAGACAGACGAGTGTTACCACATAATTTCATGATTCTAGCTACAGCCGTTTGCGTGATACCAGTTTTATCCTGTTTTGATCCCAAAGGTATCGAATATCGAAAGATATCTTTATGTTTCGTGTGTACACAGTCACAGCAATGTACATACCGAATTTCACTATTCTAACAGCAACCGTTTGATTGGTAACATTTTTATTCCTTTCGCCCCATTTTCCGCCTAAAGTACAAATTTCGAAAAAAAAACACTTTACGTTTCGGGTCTACACATTCAGATAAATGCGTACACCAAATTTCATGATTTTAACTTCAGCGGTTTTGTATCCCTTAAAGTAAAAATTTCTACGAATTATAGGGACGTACACACCGAATTTCATGTTTTTAGCTGTTGTCATATCATTGGTACTATTTTATCCCTTTTGTCTCATTTAACCACTACATTTTTTTGTACTTGATGGTGATTACACGTCACTAGAGGAAGGTACAAAACAAATTTCAAGTGTATAAAAATTAGAAATTTTCAAAAAAATTGTTTAAATAATCTAAATATTAGGGGTATTTTCAGTCCTTGTTAAGGAAATATTTTTCCCTCAGGGTCGATTTCGCCCACTTTCAATCCCAACCGATCTGCAACCATAAGACACATTTACGGAAATGTTTAACCTTCTAGCTCATTTCGTTCGGAAGCTAGCGTGCTTTCAACAGACAGACGGACATGGCTAGATCGTCTTAAAATTTTACCACGATACAGAATATATATATTTATGGGGACTCCGTTGAATATTACAAAGTGTTACAAACAGAATGACAGGCTAAATATATAGCCCCATCCTGGTGGTGGAGGGTATAAAAACGTAATAAAAATCGGCTAAGCCGATACTGCCGCCGAATGCTACGGCTTGCTTTTCTGCCTCCCACACAATTGTCTCTATCCTAGGTAAAATTAAATACTTTACAACTCCTATACTGGTCCCAGAAATCCAGTACGACTTCATATTTGCTCATGATTGGGTTTTTCGAAAACCGTGATTTCAAAAAAACGGGTTGCCCGGTTTTCTTTTTATAAAAACCGGTCGGACCTGGTTTTTCGGGGTTTTCTTTAAATAGTAAAAAATGGGGAAATTATTTATTATAGGGCAATTCCACAAGATACATATTCAATAAGTCAATTCTGATGTCATAATCACATTCGCTGAAATCTTTCGAAAATGACTCCATTCCTGTAGGATCATTTGGCGATTTGTTTAATTAAAAAGTAAAATAATGATGAAAAGTAAAGTAATGAAAAGTAATGATGGGTTGACCATCATTACTTTTCGTTCTGCATCTATTACTCCCAAAGTATTTGTTTAGAACAGATGTGAACACCGTAAACCCCACCGTAAACACCAATTACCCCATTCTGCGATTCAGATATCTTGTAGAGCTTAAGTTTGGTATGAAGCTCAAAGATTATGCGTATTTTTGATTCTTTGAAATACAAGGACCATTCACTTTTTTCTTATAATCACAAAGTTCATCAGCCTCGTATTACCTACAAGGACGAATATTGCTGCGGTAACCACCTTAAATTAAATCTGGGTTATTTAATGATGATCTTCAAAATATTTCGTCCTTTGGTCAAAACGTCTGTGAGCTAAACGGTCTTGAAAACACCTCTAAAAATAATCACATATATTCTTATGTGTATGGCTGGTCGAATCCGCAGCAGCAAATGGTCAACGTCGTCGATTTTTCTTCTGTCCATAAGAAATTCATGTGAAACCTAGAACGAACATCGCCATTTTAGAGTCACAGTATTGCTGTGTTCGTAATTTTTTTAGTCAATTTGCGGTCCCTAATAAAAAAAAAATAGCACCGAAAAATAGACTTTTTTGCAATATGAAAAACCGGTTGAGACCGACATAAAAACCCGGGTTTAGCGGTTTTCCAAAAACCGCGATATTAAAAAACCCGACGGTAGGTCTCAGATGAAAAACCCGGTTGACCAGGTTTTCGGTATCGGGTTTGATCACTCTACCCACAAACATAAAATTGTAAAACTAAATTGGAGTATGGATTTTATTCAGATGCAGTGGAGCAGGGTATATAAAATAACTCCCTATGCAGGCAAGTCTATTAGCATCTCTGAATTTCACAATATTCGCATTCTCCAATTGTGAAATTAAGTAACAAATCATAGTTTTCCCATCTATTTCTTTCGCCATCAAATCCTTAGACAGCTTGTCGGCTTTCGGTGTCTCTCGATGTAACTAATTCAATATATGTGTGACACTTTGGAAGTATATCCGGATTAAGACATGTGGGTAAATGTCCGCATGTCTATCAACATGTCAAAAGCAGCAACACCTCCACTCCCCAGGTAAGAGAATATGAGACGAGGGTCATTCAAGTTCAAAAATATCCACTTGAAGTCGTAACATTCGTATTTACAACATGCCACAATGTACACATTAGCGTTGATGTGTCATTGGCACACCCTGTATGGTAGAGCACACTAACCATTCATAAAGCCGTAAAGATAAATATTATAAAATTCATATTCATATGCATATGCATTACATACATGTGTATCTATATGAATTGGTATGTGTATAATTTGTATGTATTGTGCTTGTATGTAAATGTTGATCGGAGTTATAGGTACAAACTGTATGTGTGTACCCACATGAATGAAATTGAATGGCTAAAGTTCATACCAACCGTACATCCGTAAACAACGGATGTACATCTGTCCGTCCATCCATATGTCTGTAACATGAAGTATTCATTTATGTTCGTGGACGGCACTGCTGTCCATACATCTATTTACATAAAATAAATAATGCGATATTTTACGCCACTCATATAGTGTACACCCTACAACATACCATGCTGAAGTCGTGGGTGTTATGATTTTATGCATAGGTTTGCACTTTGGCATGGAACGACAGAATAAAATTAATAACTTTTGTTTTCTGTTTTTTAATCATGACTGAAATTAAAAACATGTTGTATTTCCAATCCTTGATATATCCTTTAAGTATATTTGTAAATGTATTTTAATGTAGGAGGTCCCAAATGTAGGTAATATTAAATTATGATAGAAATTACTGATTTTAAAATCAAAAAATTAAATTTGTTTTTGAATTAATATCGATTAAATGACCAATTTCAAAATCACCGCCAGTGTTCCACGCTCTTGATTCATTTGCTCCTCAATAATCTTGGTGGATTTTCTGAATCGCAAATGCCGTAATTTTTTGGTGAAAATTGGATATATTCATATTTTTGTAGGAACTTTGTTAGAAGTGTGATATTATCCAAATTAGAAGAAATTGTGGAAACTCGCCATATTCAAGATTCCAACGTTGAGACCTATTGAGATTAGTCGGCAAAGAAGGTATTTCCAAAATATATTGCAATTGAATTATAATTAAATTACAATTCAAAAAAGAAACGATTTTGTATGGGTATATATTAGAGTGAGGAATGAAAAAATGTTGTTAATGTTCCCGACTAAAATGAACGATTGGTTTGTTTTGTGTATTCTCCCAAAATATTTCACTTTTATCATTGTCCGTTCGTGAGCTGAACACGTTCAAAATAACCTCCATAAATCTGGTTTTTCTTGAAAAGAATGAGAATGGTATTGAAAAAACCCGCTAGAAATTAAAATCAGATCAGAGCCTTATCAAACCATATTAAAAACTTGCAATATGACCAGATTTATACTATTTTAGTGCAATTTTTGTTAATTTTTTTAAAAACCGCAATAACTTCCTTATTTTTAGTTCGATTTATGTTTTTAGTGGCTCTCTGGAGAGATATTGAAACCAATTGCAATTTTTAGAATTTTCTAACCCATTAAGGGCCGCAATTTTGTTCATACTGTCTACACCCAGTGGGTTAAATGTGAAGTAAAAACTGAAATAACGGGGTAATTTGCATCGTAAACACATTCTAGTCTTATATAAAGCTAATTTTTGGAAAGAAATTCAACCATTTCAAATTTACCCCCTTAAAAATGAAAACATGAATTAATATACATATTCTTTTAAAGTGGAAAAATTTAAATGTTTTTAATGTTAAATTGACATAGATAGACGCATGAAATTTAAAGTATATTTAGCAAATGTTCTTCTCTTTCATTTGATACCCAAATCGGCATTGTATGATACGCAGAAGTATGAAACTAAATTATTGAAACACTTACATCCTTTGGCAATTAACAGTATCTGTGAATTAGTTTTCCTATTAGTGACCTATAGTTTCACTTCTGTATAATCTAATTCTTGGAAGGGAAATCATGTCGCACGGCTTTATTGTAACATCTTATGTGAAGTTTTCTTCCCAATTGAACTGGGATATTGTCCTGGCTCAAGACCATTTTGTCTCTATATTTAATAGAATGCAAATTTATTTACAAATGGCATGGTGACATTACTTGGCTGCAGACTACCACGATCATGATTTCGACCATGTCAAAAGCCTTTTCAAGTGGCTTCTCAGCGACTTTTCAACATTAAACCCGGCCTCTATAAGGAGATGATTCTCACATACGAACGAG
This sequence comes from Polietes domitor, assembly GCA_947397865.1. Classification (NCBI taxonomy): domain Eukaryota; kingdom Metazoa; phylum Arthropoda; class Insecta; order Diptera; family Muscidae; genus Polietes; species Polietes domitor. Next base: position 54,315,475 of record OX377618.1, read on the forward strand.
AAGCACAACTCACTTGCCGAATTTGCGTTTAAAAATCGCATTTTCACCACATGTGTTTCCAGTTGAAATATAAGGTGTTTTGGCAATTTTGAAGAAAATCTGTTAAAAAATGTGGATTTTAGAGCAGAAAAAATTTGGAGCGAAATTTGTATGGGATCTATATATAAATCTGAACCGATCTGATACATTTTCGTCATGGGTGTTTCTAATGGAAACATAAGATATTTTGCCAAATTTAATGAAGATCTGTTAAAATATGTGGTTTCTAGAGCATAAAAGTCAAATCGGGAGCGAAATTTGAATGGGAGCTATATGTAAATCTGAACCGATCTGACCCATTTTCACCATGGGTGTTTCTAGTTGAAATATAGAATATTTTGCAAGTGTAGAAGAAGATCTGTTTAAATATGTGGTTTATTGAGTCGACAAAATGAAATCGGGAGTGAAATTTGTGAGGGAACTATATACAAATCTGAACCGATCTGACCAGTTTTCAACACAGGTGTTCCTAATTTAAATATAAGATGTTTTGCCAAATCTGAAAACAATCTGATACAATATGCGGTTTCTAGAGTGGAAAAATTCAAATCGGGAGCGAAATTCGTTGGGGGCTATATATAAATCTGAACCGATTTTCTTCAAATTACATAGCGTTTGTCCTTGTCAATTGCGACCTGTATTGTGATTACAAGAGTAGATGGACGGACATTGCTAAATCGATTCAAAAAGTGATTCTAAGACGATCGGTATAATTAACAATGGGTCTATCTCTCTTCCTTTTGGGTGTTACAAACAGATGCACAAAGACTCTTGTGGAGTGTATAAATATGGAAGTTATTGCGGTTTTAAATAAAAAAATGCAACAAAAATATCAAAATTCTACCCTCTATTTGATAAGGCTCGGATCAGCTCTCCATTTAGTCGGGAACAATCTCTCATTTTAGTCGGGAACATCCACAACTTTTATTTTGAAGCCACTCTACTAAAGGGTGATTTTTTAAGAGCTTGATAACTTTTTTTTAAAAAAAAACGCATAAAATTTGCAAAATCTCATCGGTTCTTTATTTGAAACGTTAGATTGGTCCATGACATTTACTTTTTGAAGATAATTTCATTTAAATGTTGACCGCGGCTGCGTCTTAGGTGGTCCATCCGCTTAGTCCAATTTTGGCATTTCCACGTTTTTGAGTAACAGAGACCCAATTGGTGCGAACGGCGACGAATCGAAAATTGGTGGTCATCATTAACACTGGCCGATACAGCTGCGATATTTTCTTCAGTTCGCACTCTACGTAAGCGTGTTGGTGGTTTAATGTCCAACAATGTAAATTTGGTGCGAAATTTAGTCACAATAGCCCGAATAGCCGCTTCAGTGGGTCGATTAAACTGACAATAAAATGGAAGCGCGCAATGAACTTTCTTAACAGAGCACGCATTTTGATAATAAAATTCAATAATTTGCAAGCGTTGTTCGTTTGTAAGACGATTCATGATGAAATGTCAAAGCATACTGAGCATCTTTCTCTTTGACACCATGTCTGAAATCCCACGTGATCTGTCAAATACTAATGCATGAAAATCCTAACCTCAAAAAAATCACTCTTTATATATGTGGTTTCTAGAGAAGAAAAATGCAAATGTATGGGGGCTATATCGAAATCTGAACCTATCTTACTCGCTATAAGATAGGTTCAGACTTTAAGATGCTGTGCAAAAGAAAGAAGAAAATCGGGTAAAATATTTGGTTTCTAGAGCAGAAAATTCAAATCGAGAGCGACATTTGTATGGGAGCTATATATAAATCTGAACCGATCTTACTCGCTGTCACCACATGTGTTTATAGATGGATTATAAGATGTTTTGCCTAATTTGAAGAAAATCAGGTATAATATTTGGTTTCTAGACGGAAAAGGTCAAATCGGGAGCGACATTTTTTATTGGGGCTATGTCTAAATCTGAACCGATCTTTCCCGATTTCACTGTAGCTATTTATTGGTGGATAATAAGATGTTGTGCCAAATTTAAAGCAAATCTGATGCTTTATGTGGTTTCTAGGACGGTAAAAGTAAAATCGGAAGCGACTTTTGTATGGGGGTTATATCTAAATTTGAACCGATTTGATTCAAATTAAATAGCGTTCGTCCTTGATCCACTAAACTTACTTGTGCAAATTTTTGTTAAGATCGGACAATACTTGCGACCTAGACTTTGATTACAGCAATAGATGGACAGACAGACGGACATTGCTAAATCGACTCAGAAAGTGATTCTAAGCTGATCTGTATAGTAAACAATGGGTCTAACTCGTTTCCTTTTGAGTGTTACAAACAAATGCACAAGGACACAATTCCCTAGTGGAGGGTATAAAAACACCAGCAAAGAGAGCATCCGATGAAGTAAAAAGATTCTAATTTTGTGATGCAGAAGTTGTGAATATTGAGCTCGTCACCAATGAATTTAACATTGGGGTTGTCATGGAAGGGACGCACTCAGCGTATTTGTGCAGTAAAAGTAAAAAACGCAAATTTGGACAAATATTTTTATTTTGCCAATATATGCACTTAAATGAATGTAAACACCTAATTCCATGATTCTAGCTGTGGTCATTTGGTTGGTACAATTTTTATCCCCTTCTTTTTACGCAATTGGATGCTGTACACACCAAATTGCATCATTCTAGCTGTAGCCGTTTAGTTGGTACCATTGTTATCATTCTCATTGTATCCCTTGAAAGTACGAATTTGGAAAAACCTTTTTATTTCCAATTTCTACGCAGTATACTCAGAATTTCATTACTCTAACTGCGGTTGGTACAATCTAACCACTGAAATGCCTTTTACATAATGCCTTTACATAAATGCCTTTACATAAATATTTTTATGTTTAAATTGATTTTAAAAACATTTTCAAAAATCAAATTGCAAATAAATTTAACTACCCGTGTGGATGTTATATCGGTTTTAATTTAAACAAGCCTTATGTGACTTTGTGTGGGTGGTACCAGAAGGGGCGTGGCAATATATTCATATGGAAGTTACATGTGGAAGTTACATTGGTTTTACTTTAACATACGAATATGGGACACTTGTGTGGGAGGTACCTGTAGGGGCGTGGCAATTTCGCCCATCTTCGAACTTAAACTAAGTTTGGGACAAATATTACCATGTGCAAAGTGTGAATTGATTCCTTAACTTCTTTCGAGAGTTATCGTGTACACCAGCCAACCAGACGGACATGGCTCAAACAACTTAAAATGTTGTGAAACGGATTTGGTACAAACATTCTTATGGTCTTAAGTCACTGCTTCAATGCGTTACACTTCTTTTCTGGCCCAAATTTTGAATACAAAATATTTTTTATTTGCACGAAAAGTCTTACAAAATAGTAAATATCTAAAAAATAGTTTCTGCATTTCATTCTTTAATGAAACATATAATCTAATGTAATCGAACCTATATTACCTTCAGTAAAATTTCAATTTTAGTAAAAATTATAAAAATTATCAATAAACACGTAATCTAATTTTCTAGCTTAGAAAGCCAAAGTACATCAGAAAAGGTTAAACATAGCCCTCCGGCAATTTTCTTATTGCATTGTTTTTAAAGTGAATTTTAGATAATTGTACTAACATTTCAAAAACACACTACACATAATATTTCAACCGTCATAGGAATCCTTACAACATATGTCAGAGTCGAGTTATACATACAAATGGATTCGACCACGCCTGGCTTGCCGCATGTATCTCGTTAATACATACAGAAAATATTGGCGTTTGGGTTGTTGTCTTTGCGTGCTCGTGTGTGCGTGTGTTTGTTCGTGTTGATTGCATGTTAAATGTATTGACCTGTCCCATTTTCTGGCCAATTTAATATTTTTCACATTTTAATATTTAAAAGTTCAGCACTCACAAACAAACACGCACATAGCCACACAAACGTTTAATCTACCTACAAACTACACATTCATTCACAATTTCAATTCTAATAAAATTATCATAGCCATTTTTCAATTTTCCATCCTTTCAGCCACATTTTGTTTCTGATTCAATAAATAAATTTGTACTTTCCACACACACACACGCACATACGTGCTCGTAAACGCATTTGCAAGCATAAATAGTGGCAGAGAAAACAAAACGGCGGTATTGTGTGAAAAATAATTGCAATTTGCAAATTTTATTTTTCCAAAAAAGACAACAAAGCCAGGCGCATCATAATGATTTAATTTCTTTTGTTTCGCTCTTTTTTCCACAGTGCGATTTCAATTACGGCCATTCATACGTAATTGAATATTCACGTGTGTGTGTACATGTTCTTATGAGTGTGCACAGTTATAAGGACTGTGTACGCAAAAAAAGAACATTTATACCAATTAAAATATAACCAAGCAATGCATCGGTTGTGCAAGTAATTCAATTTCACAACAAAGCTGTTCGTTTTTTTCATGAATATTCGGCAATATTTTAAGAATATAATTTTAAATTTGTCTTTCAGCCACATGTTTTCAATTTACCGGTCATGAGGATTAGGTCGGATCAATAAAACTAAACAGCAACGTTTTTTAAGTGTGCTCGTCTATCAACCTGGCTCAACCCCTGGTTTCTAAATTACAATATAAATTTACAGTAGAACTGGAAATCTCCGTTAATCTATATAAAAATCAATCTTTGTTTAAAGGCTTGTTTGTTTGTTTGTTCTTTATAGCAACATAAACCACTGCGCACTGGTAACTTACGACCAAAACCCTATAACTTTTTTATATACCATCATAAAATTCTGAAATTTGGCATTGATATGTGTCATTATTTCTAATTAAAAATAATGGGCCGGGCCAAGAAATAATCGAGCTAGATCCACCTGTAAGTATACGGATCTGCGCAGAATCTCCAGCTGAATTGATTTAACGATGTATGTCCGTCCGTTTGTTCGTCTGTTGTCCATCTAAGCTTGTTCGCACGATACAGGTCGCAATTGTTGTCCGATTGTCATGAACTGTGGAAGAAGTTATTTTTTCGGCCAAGGGCAATCGGTATTAGGGTGTCAAAAAAAACTGTTTTTTTGAAAGACGGTTTTCGGTTTAAACGAAATTTCAATTTAAAAAAAACGGTTTTCGGCTATAGTTTTTTTACAAAACCGGTTATAACCCGTTTTTTAAATCAAAGTACAAAAATATTTAAATTAAAATTTTTATTACGAAAGTAAATACAGTTCATTTTTTGTAAAGCTACATTAAATAAGTAACTTCAGTAGCATTTTTATACACTCCATGAGTGTAATATACCGTTGTGCATTTGCTTGTAACACCAAAGAGGAAACGAGTTAGACCCATCGTTTATTATACAGATCGGCCTAGAATCATTTTCTGAGTCGATTTAGCAATGTCCGTTTTTATACACTCCACGAGAGTATTATGGCTTTGTGCATTTGTTTGTAACACCCAAAAGGAAGCGGGATAGACCCATTGTTAAGCATACCGATCGACTTAGAATCACTTTCTGAGTCGATTTAGCAATGTCCGTCTGTCTGTCTGTCTGTCTGTCTGTCTGTCTGTCTGTCTGTCTGTCTGTCTGTCTGTCTGTCTGTCTGTCTGTCTGTCTGTCTGTCTGTCTGTCTGTCTGTCTGTCTGTCTGTCTGTCTGTCTGTCTGTCTGTCTGTCTGTCTGTCTGTCTGTCTGTCTGTCTGTCTGTCTGTCCGTCTGTCCGTCTGTCCGTCTGTCTGTCTGTCTGTCCATCTATTGTTGTAATCAAACTACAGGTCGCAATTATACTCCGATCTTAACAAAAATTGGCAGAAGTAAGTTTTGTGGACCAAGGACGAACGCTATTTAATTTGATTTTAACAAATCTTCTTCAAATTTGCCAAAATATCTTTTATTTTCACTAGAAATGTCCATGGTGAAATTGGGACACATCGGTTCAGATTTTTATAAAGCTCCCAGACAAATTTCACTTCTGATATGACTTTTTCCGTATTTTCACCGAATTTCTTCAAATTTAACAAAACACCATAACACGTTATACTTGAACTGGAAAATGGGTGACTTCACTCCATGTTTGGATATAGCCCCGAAACAAATATTCTTCTCGACTTGACAATGGTCTATGATTAGGACACATATAAAAATCTTTCCCATTTTCACATTTTTACCAAATTGAATTGTATTTGAAAATAAAGTGGAGTGTATCACATAGTCTGCCCCGCCCGACTTTAGCCTTTCTTACTTGTTTTGTTTGAGATCATTTTAAAATAAAGTCAATTCTATAAAATAATTCATATTTTTACGTACAAAAACTTGAATAAAAAGTTTACGTAGAATCCTTCTTATAATAATATCGCTGTACCAGTATACAATTCAAGTAATAATTTTGTAAGCGATTTACGAAGAAAACAAGATCATCAGAACCACAAGCGTCAACTTCTGCAAGCATGGATATTGTCAATAATTGAAAAAATGTTCTGAATTTTGTTTTTATGCATATTATAATTGCGTATTAATTGCATATTATTTTATTTTCATAAAGTTTTTATAAATTAATTTTTTTTGCATGATAATTTTTATTTTTATTTTATTTTTTGAAATTCATACCTTTACTCAATTGCGAATAATAGCGAAACGCGTGCATCGATTTTCATGATCTTTGTCTCATCTTGCTCATAGGTTATGTGACTTTGCGAAAAAGTAACTACACTTGAAACTTATTTCCGTTTTGTATTTTTTATGAATTAAAAAAAAATTTTCTTCATTTTTTATTGGAAACTTATTTTTAACTTGGAAACTGTTGCTTGTATAGGAAAACAATATATGTACAAGGGAATTGTAATTCTTAATTTTTTAAAATTTATTTCAACTAAATCGGGCTAGTGGCTGTCGAGCTATGTCAAACAACAGGGCCTAAAACGTGATAAATTCCCCTATACGATAGTACTAACTTCAAATCGATATTAAAAATATTTCGGCAGGTAAGAAGACAAAACGAATGATGCAAAAATTATTCTTTTTGGGTATAATTTCACATACTGTTCTCAGAATTGAGTTGGCAATCAACGAACTGAAAAATATTGTACTGTGTAATTAAATGTTTGTAAAACTTAACCGAAATTACCATAGTTTATAAACTTTTCAACCAATGTATATAACTTTAAAATCGGAAAAATCGATTGCGAAATACAAGGATTTAAATATAAAATTGTCAGCAGGTTTTTTTTTTGAAATTGCAATGTCCATAATTCTGCAAATAAAATTTTAAAATTTTTCCTCGAAGATATTTGTAAAATATTTCTTAAAGAAAGCCGATAGCTTTAATTGCTAGTGCTTTTTTTCTAGTTTATTATAATTTTAAATTGTAATAAATAAATAAATAATAAAATAAAATTTCTTAAAGAAGAATATTTTCTGAGCTTTTCAGAAAAAATCGGTCGGTTTGACATGGAATGACTCATATATTTTGTGTTAACCATCTCCAAATTTCACTTGTAATCATACTTAGTTGTTATATCAGCATGTGCCAAATTTCAGATTTCTACGATAATTCCTTCTAGTCACTCGTATGAAAAATAATATATTCGTCCTTATTAATATTATAAAGTTTTTTTGGAATTTCTCATAGATAGTGGCACGTGAAAGAGAATCTAAAAGCTATCTTTGGGAGGTATCTTAATTCTAACTGGTACACATATTTATTTATTTGTCTGGCGAAGCGGGTGTTCAGCTAATGAATATATATTTTGGAAACGACCACAGCTAGAGTTATGAAATTTTGAATATACATTCCTCTGACTGCGTAGACACGAAAAATAAAAGTTTTTTCCAAATTCGTACTTTCAACGGATACAATGGGTACAGAGGGATAAAAATAGTATCAACTAAACGAATACAGCTAGCATAATGAAATCCGGTGTGTACATCCCTCTAATTGCGTAGACATGTAAAATAAGGAGATTTTAGAAAATCGTACTCTTAAGGGATAAAAAGGAAAAAGGGGATACAAATGGTACCAACCAAATGGCCGCAGCTAGAATTATGGGATTCTGTGTATACATGACTGCATGGGCACACAAAATAAAAAGATTTTTCAAATATTACGTACTTTTTAATTTTACGACAAAAATTGGTTGAATCATGAAGTTAGGTTATTTTGCACTATGTACGTGATATAATGGATTTTCAAAAATTGTATTTTTGGAATTAAAATAGAATGGAAATACGACCAACTGTAGCACCTACTATCTACCAATATTTAAGGCATTTAAGCTTGTTGAAAATATAAATATAAGAACATGTAGTTTTCGATATATAAACGTATTGGCTACCAGCCTTGCCTTATAAGCGTGGTTTGAAATAATAAAAATATTACATTTACTTATAAACTTATTTTTTCAATATTTGTCTTTGTTTTGGTTTGGCTATATTAATAAAAATATATTTTCCTGTAATATTACTGCACTTCCACGAAAATCGACAGCCTCTGTGGAATGCAATCCATGGTGGAGCGTATATAAAGTTCGGTGCGGCCGAACTTGATCTTTTTTTTACTTATTTATTCTGTCATTTGTCCAAAATAATATCTGATCTAATATCTAATCTCCGAAAATGTTTATTTCTAAATTTTGTGTATTCGCTATTGTTGTTGTAGTTTGATTTACTAAATTTTTACGCCCTATTCCGCTTTCCCTTAAAAGTAAAATTTTCGAAAAATCACTAATTTGATTTTGTTTCATGTATACCTTTTTAATCCAATTTTGCATCGTTTTACCCCTAAAAATAGGACTTTTTTGAAATTTATTCGAAATATTCCTACAGTACTTTGAGAATGTGAATCCCTTTCGTGCGTTGTCCCTATGTATTTATTATGTGTACACTCTCTGAATTTCATGATTAAAGTTGCAACAGTTGAGTGCTAACAATTGTATTTTTTTACCCAATGAAACACAAAAAATATTAATTAAGTCTCGTTTATGTTCGACACTCATTCTATCGATTCTAAGCCGATCGATTCAGGAGGGTATGACAATTTTAGAAATTGTTGCCCATACTCTCCATTCAATGTGTTTGCCATACACAGTCCTTATGAGCTGACGATGATGGCCATTTCAATGCCCAGTTTATGCAGATTGATTAATGTCTTCGATGGCTTAGAATGAAGGCGACACAACAACAATAACAGTGCCACAGACAAGCGAATGGAATGGAATAAATAACTCCAGCGTGGTCCATAGAATACGCGAACCAGACTTAACGGCCTTAGTTATGGCTGTAATCGGATACTGGTGCATAGCAGCATAAATAACATTCTTATCATCGGCTTTTGCTTGCAAAATCAAACAAACATTCCGAAATTGTGCTTTCAACGAATTGACAACATCATCAATAATACTGTATATCATTGATGAATGGAAGTGTAATCCGAAAATACTTGTTTTCGCTCCTAAAGTGTTAACATTGCGTGAGTATTCTCTTTTTTAATTTTAATAGCAACCAATTAATAAAATACGTCGATGGTCAACAATAGACATCTCGCAACTTTGTTTTTATTTTATCCGTTTTATGCGGCGAATGTAAAATATTTTTTGACTTGTAGTCTTCTGAGAAAAATCATGAAAAGTAAATTATGAGTTGTCAGAAAAAAGTGTAACAGATCGAATGATTAACTTAAAATAGTTTTGTATGTTTATACCTAATAAGTTTTATGACTTTTTAAACTGATTGAGCAACGTCCGCTCTTACATACGTTTATCTGTCTGGCTGTTATCGGAATCACAAAAATTGAAAAAAAAATAATGCTGGAGTGTAATACTGAATATGGTTGACCAATTACACTACTCAACAAAATGAAAAAAATTTCATGTACTCCGGATGCGATAATTTTTTCTGTGTAGATAACCTTGACATGAGCTCGAAAAACGCAATAAAAAAATTTTTTTCGTTTGGTTTATTTTTTATTTTTTTTAATTTAAAAAATTTTTTTTTTTGGTTAATTTGTTTCGTCCGGCGTAACTCGGGAACCACTAGCCCGATTTAATTGAATTAAATTTTAAAAAATTTAGAATTACAATTCCCTTAATCTGTTCATATATTGTTTTCCTATACAAGCAACAGTTTCCAAGTTAAAAATGAATATATAAAAGAAAAAACTTATTTTTTGCCTAAAGATTTAAAATTTTTTTTTTTAAAAAATCCATAAAAAATCCAAAATGAAAAAAAATGTCAAATCTTATTACTTTTACGTAAAGTCACATAACCTATGAGCAAAATGAGACAAAGATCATGAAAATCGATGCACGCGTTTCGCTTTTATTCGCAATTGAGTAAAGGTTTGAATTTCAAAAATTTGCTCGACATATGCACAACTTTGTCTATGGTAAGGTTTTTTCTTTTTTTTTGATTCTCAGAATTAACAAAACGGAATAAACAAGGGGTTATTTAATTTTTATGATTGCGTAAGCAAAGTAATAAACGCTAATAAATGTGTGTGAACAATTAAAAGGAAAAAAGGAAAGGGGACTTTTTTAATTATTTGGGTTTTCCGTTGGCTACCTGTATTATTTTTTTACAGAAATGCAACCCACATTTAAGGGTGGTCATTATTCGGAAAATTTAAGACTCACACATGGTGAAACAGGTATGTAGCCACCGTAAAAAAATATACACCCATTTATAAGTACCTGTCAGTAAAATACTAAACAATACACAGTATAAATAGGTCTTCATTGATCGATTTTACTCATTCAGCAAGTGTCGACGAACGCGATAGTTAAAATGAGCAAACGTTCGCGAGGATTTGAATGCAATACCAATCCAAGTAATTTTTGTTACATGTGCGGAGAATACGTTTCTGAAAAAAACAAGCGTTGTTTTTCACCTAAATTGAGAGATTCATTTGAAGAGAGCTTCAATTTAAAGGTCTCAAACATAGATGAGCGGTGGACACCAAGTGCTCTATGTCCAAGGTGCTACGTACAGCTAGCTGACTCAAGGTAAGTGTAGATTACGAAATTCAATAACATATATAACTTATAATTGAAATTCTTTCAGACGACACCCTTAAATGTGGGTTGCATTTCTGTGGGTTGCATTTCTGTAAAAAAATCATACAGGTAGCCAACGGAAAACCCAAATAAATAAAAAAGTCCCCTTTCCTTTTTTCCTTTTAATTGTTCACGCACATTTATTAGCGTTTATTACTTTGCTTACGCAATCATAAAAATTAAATAACCCTTTGTTTATTCCGTTTTGTTAATTCTGAGAATAAAAAAAAAAAGAAAAAACCTTACCATAGACAAAGTTGTGCATATGTCGAGCAAATTTTTGAAATTCATACCTTTACTCAATTGCGAATAAAAGCGAAACGCGTGCATCGATTTTCATGATCTTTGTCTCATTTTGCTCATAGGTTATGTGACTTTACGTAAAAGTAATAAGATTTGACATTTTTTTCATTTTGAATTTTTTATGGATTTTAAAAAAAAAAATTTAAATCTTTAGGCAAAAAATAAGTTTTTTCCTTTATATATTCATTTTTAACTTGGAAACTGTTGCTTGTATAGGAAAACAATATATGAACAGATTAAGGGAATTGTAATTTTAAATTTTTTTAAAATTTAATTCAATTAAATCGGGCTAGTGGTTCCCGAGTTATGCCGGACGAAACAAATTAACCAAAAAAAAATTTTTAAAATTTAAAAAAATAAAATAAAAAAAAAACCAAACGAAAAAAAAAATTTATTGCGTTTTTTGAGCTCATGTCAAGGTTATTTACACAGAAAAAATTATCGCATCCCGAGTACATTTTGACTGTTGACTAGTGTTATCAACCACTTCCCTATGGTTACAATGGTAACGTAAGGCACCGTTTTCTAGCATTCGCCATTTCATGGGTACAATTTGAAATCCTATGTGAATTTGTTAATTATATCGATCGACTTTTTGGACCGATTTAGCAATGTCCGTATGTCCGTCCCCATACTATAGCCCCATACGAATTTAACAGATTTAACATATTTTAACAGATTTTCTTCAAAATTGGCAAAACAACTAGACCTGTGGTAAAAATGTTTTAGATCGGTTCAGATTTATATATAGCTTACATACAAATTTTGCTCCCGATTTGGCTTTTTCCGCTCTAGAAACAACATATTGTATCAGATTTGGCAAAACATCTTGTATTTAAACTAGGATCACCTATGGTGAAAATAGGTCAAGTCGGTTCAGATATATATATAGCTCCCATTACAATTTCGCTGCCGATTTTACGTTTTCTGCTCTAGAAACCACATATTTTACCATATCCTCTTCAAATTAGGTGAAATATCTTATATTTCAACCAGAAAAACTCTTGGTGAAAATGGGTCAGATCGGTTCAGACTTACATATAGCTTCCATACAAATTTCGCTGCCGGATAGACTTTTGCCGCCCCAGAAAACACGAAATTTCACCGAATTTCTTCAAAGTTAGCATAACACGTTATAGAACAACTTATTCTTAAAGTTAGTCACTTTATTCCATGTTTGGATATAGCCCCGATACAAATATTTTTTTCGATTTGACAAATTGGACCAGGTTATATTAGCCTCTGATACGTCAGATCGTTTCAGATTTATATATAGCTCCCACACAAATTTCACTCCCGCTTTGACTTTATCTACTCTACAAACCACGAATTTCTTAAATTTGAGCATAACACGTTATACTTGAAATGGAATCACCTATTGTGAAAGGTGATTCCAGTTTCTTCTCGATTTGGCAAATTGGGTCAGGCCATATTAGCCTATGATTAGGAAACATTCAAAAATCCTTCCCGTTTTCACTTTTTACCGAATTGAATTGTATTCGGAAAGAAAGTGGAGTGTGTCGGCTAGCCCGACTTTAGGTTATCCTACCTGTTCATATCTATAATCGATTTTCTGACGATTAAAATTTTTAACAATATTGATTATATTGATGAAACTGATGCAGTGATGTTAGTTAGGTCACTCTTAGGTCATATATACTTTATATGGCCTCAGGTGGATATTTGAAGGTGTTAAAAATTGAATTCATTCATATTCTACCCATACTATGATACTGGATAAAAAAACTATCATCCTCTTGACCTCTTCTTTTGGCAGTACTTTAAAGAATATAGGATGCACATTTGCATGTGTTGACAGACAGAAGGCCATAAATTTAATTTGTTTTATGTAGTTTGACTTCTTTCTATCTAATTCAATTTTACTCTATTCACACTCTGAACTTTGGGCACATGAGAACTGATAGTATCAATAGGAAGAGATGTAAGAAGAGAAGATATTGTTGTGGCATTTTTCTTCAGTTGAAGTGATTTTTTATCTAAGACACTTCTTCTCAATGGTTGTGTGTAAATTTACGTAGAATAGTGTGACCCAAAATTATATGAAAAATATATATTACGTGAATCTTTTAAAAATAGTCTACCTTAAACCAAGACAATATTCCAGTTTAAATTTAGTATTGATTACAGATCGAAATAAAACGAACAAGAAAAAAGGAGTGCTATGCTGTGGTATACATACATTGTCTAAGTGTTTGATTGTTTTGATTGATAGTCGAAAGTGTAGAAGTAGAAGTGTGAATCATTTACTTAAAGAGTACAGGTATTTGGTTCAAAAATCACTGCCAAGAAAATCGTTAGGGACCGGAAATAATAATAGAGGAAGTGTGCAGCCAAGTAATAAATGACACCATGCCATTTGTAAATGACTTTGCAGTCTATAAAATATAGATCCAAAAAGATCTTAAACCGGAACAATATCCCAGTTCATGTCAAGCATTTCAGATTGTTATAACGAGGTCCCTTCGGAGACCGCATTGAATAACATACATTACTATTAATGATTTAAGTGAAAATTATAAACTTTTTGTTCACAAGGTATAGTTCTTCAACTTCAAAAATATTGTTGCAGATCCCGATTTCAGCAAAAATTAACATTGGGTCCACAAAGTGGTATTACAACACAGTCTGATGTGTTTCGTATCAAGTAACAAAGCACACACTGTCATCTTACTTGAAAAGTCGCTGCAAAACTTTCTGTTAAAGGCCGTCAAGGGAGAGTAATTGATAAATGTAATATATTATAATAATATATTTACAGGTCTGAAAGCAAGACAATATCCCACCTCAAGTGTAACTTTCACAGATATTTTAATACATCCAGAATTAGTTGGAATTACATTTTATTCGCATGCCGAAATCCCAATATGCATATTTCCCGCTTTAAGGAAGTTATTTTTTGATAACACATTTTAGGAATATCCAAATGAATGCAAACTATTTTTTGTATAGATTCAATGAGAATTGTAGCTCAGAAACATTTTTATTTACTATTTTAAAAAAATTGGTTTTTTTTATACACTTCCTCTAATAAGGTATATACATAATATAAAAGTATTTTTTTCTAAATTCGTACTTTTAAGGGGTTAAATGGGGATAGATAGATAAAAATAGTACTAACCAAACGGCTGCACCTAGAATAATGAAATTCGGTAGATAAATTCCTCTGATTGCGTAGACACATAAAATAAGGGAATTTTTTTAAATTCGTACTTTTAGGGTGTAAAATGGAAAAAGGGGATAAAAATTGTACCAAACAAATGGACTGAGTAGACAGGAAAAATAAAAAAGTTTTTCCAAATTCGTACTATCAAAGGGATTCAATGAGAGTAGAGGGATAAAAATGGTACCAACTAAAAGGCTAGAGCTAGAATAATGAAATTCGGTGTGTACATCCTTCTAATTGCATAGACACGTTAAATACATAGATTTTCGAAAGTCGTACTTTAAAGGGGTAAACTGCGAAAAAGGGGTTACAAATGGTATCAACAAATCGGCCGCAGATAGAATAATGGAATTCAGTGTACCAGGCCCGTGCGCAGGATTTTCCCCTGGGGGGGGGTTTTCATCTACACTCATAAAACAGACAACCCTATAATGAGTTAAAATTAACTAAAATTTAGGAAACCAAGTACATTTTTACTAAATATAAGTAGAATTTTGCTGAAATTTTCCTAAAACTAAGTAAATTTTTACTAAATCTTAGTAAAATTTTGCTGAAAATTTCCTAAAACTAACTAAATGTTTACTCAAATCAAGTAAATATTTACTGAGGACAATTTTGCTGATTTTTTCTTTAAAACAAGTATTCCTTTACTTATACAGTGGACATTTTTTCTTAATACAAGGAAAAAAGTGAACCTAAAAAAGTACAATTTAACTAAAAATCATACAAATGGAGAGTATGCAAAACTGATACCAAAAATGACAACATGAAATATTTCTCAAAAGTTGCATGATACCTCTGCCATAAAGAGTTGAGCTATTACTCCATGACAGGCGCCTTCGCAGTGGTTGGTTAGAATAATTCATAAAGTATTTAAGAAATAAGTCTCTGCAAACGAACGAGAATTGCTTCTTAGATTAATATTCAAGAATTTGTTTAACAATTTCAAATGTTTTTTATAAGTTCATTAATACTTAAATGTATGAAGAACTCGGCATAAATTTTAGTAAACATTTTAACTTCATTTAAGGAAAAAACACATTTTTAAGTTAAAATTTCCTAAATGGAATTTTTCCTTTAAAAAAATTTCAGATTTTTTTCTCACTTAAAACCTTGGAAATATTCTGCCACATAAGTTTGAATTTACTCAATTGTAAGAATTTTTTATTAGATCCAAAGAAATGTTTTTAAGTAAATCTACTTCCCCTTTTCTAGTAAATGAACTATTTACTATGGCTTTGAAAGAAGGAAACTTTACTCATACTTAGTTATTTTTCCAACTTTTTAGGAAATTTTTACTGGAGCGTTTGGAAACCACTCATATTTTATTGCCAGAATCTTCGAGAAATATTTTGATACATTCGTCCGACAGACATTGTCGGCAAAATTGCATTTCAGTAATCCATCTATCAGTACACTCAAAGGAATATGTCAGTAAAAGAAAGCAGAAAGTCTACTGAAAGATCAGATTTTCTGCTGTTAAAGAAGAGACAGCAAATTTTTTATCTGCTGAGATGGTAAACAGCTGTTTGCTGTCTTTAGCAATATATATGATACGCATATTGTCCCAAGCTAATATAAAAGAAATCGCAAATGTTATATCTTAGCGCTCTACAAGCATCAAGTAAATTATTTGCTTTTATTAAGAATATTTTAGATTACATTATGATTCTTATCAACACTTTTTTAAAATTACTAAACGATTTTGTTATTAAATTTCCAAACTTTTATTGCAGTACACAATTAAAAGTTCATAAGATATAGCTCTAGTCGAATGTCAAGATGTGGTATCGGTTAATAAAAATGAAAATTTTCCGAACAATTTTGTGTCCATTAGCAAAATTAGCATTACACAATCTTGAAATTGGCACAATTCATTTAGTTTGTTTGCAATTTTCATAACCTTTGTCCGAAATTCAAGAAAGTGTCCACGATTTTTATGCAATTTTCGTGTTTTCATGATTTTACTGCAAAATTACCATGTCAGACGAGTTATTTTGAAAATATCTTAAAAATTCTATATTTTATTGCTTCAGAAAGTCTAGGAGGTTTTAAAAATTATATGTTAGAAACCTCTCTGGGGGGGGTTTGTCGTAAAAACAACAAAATAAAGTACGAATTTGGAAAATTTCCTTTATTTTATGTGTGTACGCAATCAGAGTAATATATACACCGAATTTCATTATTCTAGGTGCAGCCGTTTGGTTGGTACTATTTTCATCCCTCTATCCCCATTTAACCCCTTAAAAGTACAAATTTAGAAAAAATACTTTTATATTATATATCTACTCTATTAAAGGTATGTACACGCCAAATTTCGTGTTTCCATCTGTTGTCGTTTGATAGGTACTGTTTTTATCCCTTTTCGTCCCATTTTGCCCCTACAAATAAAAATCACTCGATGGTGCCCTTTTATTCTATAAAGGGAATGCGAATTGCAAATATCAAGTAAATACAAGCTGTTATGTTAAAAAACATGCTGAAATACTCTAAATATTAGGGGTATTTCCAGTACTTGTGAGGGAAAAATTTTTTCCTCTGGGAAGATTTCGCCATCCCACCGATCCCAATCCGATCGCAATCCCAACCGATCTGCAACCATAAAACACATTTAGAAAAAAATGTGAACCTCCTAGTTCATTTCGTTCGGCCGCTATCGTGCATTCAACAAACAGACAGACATGGCTATATCGTCTTGGAATTTTACCACGACCCAGAATATATATACTTTATGGGGTCTCCGATGAATATTTTAAGGTGTTACAAACGGAATGACAAAGTGAATATACCCCCATCCTGGAGGTGGAGGGTATAAAAATATTTTCATACATTTGAAATTTGTTGCGGACATTCCTCTCGTAACTTGGAAGCACCACAAAGAAAATAAAAGTTTTAGCCTGCGAAATGGGACAAAAAGGGATAAAATATGGTACCAAAGACACGACAACAGCTAGAATCATGAAATTCGGTGTGTGCATCCCTCTAATTGCATAGGCACGTAAAATAGAGGAATTTTTTGAAAATCGTACTTTTAAGGGATATAATTGAAAAAGAGGGATAAAAATAGGAGCTACCAAACCGCTGAAGTTGAAATCATAAAATTCGGTGTATACATTCTGAATATGAAGACTCGAAACAACAAGGTTTTTTTCGAAATTTGTACATTTGGGCGGAGAATGGAGCAAATGGTATCCCCATAGAAGTACAGTACCATATTACGAAAATTGTGATATTTTTATTCACATTATTATATTTATTTACTATTTCAAACTATAATGTATACTTATTAGAGTGGCTTCAAAATCAAAGTATTGGATGTTCCCGACTAAAATGAAAGATTGGTTTGTTTTATGTGTTCTCCCAAAATATTTCGCTTTTTTTATTGTCCGTTCGTGAGCTGGACGCGTTCAAAATAACATCTATAAATCATGTTTTTCTTGAATAAAATTCACGATGAGAATGGTATTGAGAAAAAACCGTTAGAAATTAAAATCCGACCCGAGCCTTCCACATTATTGCGATTTTTATAAAAAATACATCAAAAATTGCACTATAATAGTATAAATCTGTCCTTTATACTGGGTCATATTGCAAGTTTTTAATGTGGTTTGATAAGGCTCGGGTCGGATTTTAATTTCTAACGGTTTTTTCTCAATACCATTCTCACCGTGAATTTTATTCAAGAAAAACCTGATTTATAGAGGTTATTTTGAACGTGTCCAGCTCACGAACGGACAATGAAAAAAGCGAAATATTTTGGGAGAACACATAAAACAAACCAATCTTTCATTTTAGTCGGGAACATTCAATACTTTAATTTTGAAGCCACTCTAATAAGTATACATTATAGTTTGAAATAGTAAATAAATATAATAATGTGAATAAAAATATCACAATTTTCGTAATATGGTACTGTACTTCTATGTAAAGTCGACATCCTATAATCTGCTGGTAATACTGTGGAATGCACTCCGTGTAGGGTGTATAAGATTCGGTCTGGCCGAACTTAACGCTATCTTACTTGTTTTTTTATACCCTCCACCTCCAGGATGGGGGTATACTAACTTTGTCATTCCGTTTGTAACACCTCGAAATATCGACCTGAGACCTTTTAAAGTATATATATTCTTGATCGTCATAAAATTCTAAGACGATCTAGCCATGTCCGTCCGTCCGTCTGTCCGTCTGTTGAAAGAACGATAGCATCTAAACGAAAAGAAGCTAGAACGTTAAAATTTTCCATAAATGCGTCTTATAGTAGTAGATCGGTTGGGATTGAAACGGGGCCCAAAAGGAAAAATTTTTCCCTCAGAAGGACTAAAAATACTCATATTAATCCCTAATATTTTAACGTATTTAAGCATGTTTTTTGAATATGTCTTTTAAAAATGTTATAATTTATAACGTGCACCATAAAGTGATTCTTATTTTTAGGGGGTGAAATGGGGCAAAAAAGGGATAAAAATGGTACATATTAAACGACAACATCTAGAAACACGAAATTCGGTGTGTACATTCCTCTAATTGAGTAGATACATAATATAAAAGTATTTTGTCCAAATTCGTACTTTTAAGGGGTAAAATGGGAATAGAGGGATAAAAATGGTACCAACCAAACGGCTGTACCTAGAATAATGAAATTCGGTGTATACATTCTTCTGATTGCATAAACAAGTAAAATACACGGATTTTTCAAAATTCGTACTTTTTGGGGTTAAAATGAAAAAGGGGACAAAATAGTACCAATGGAATGACCGCTAGAGTCATGAAATTCGGAGTATACATTCCTCTGACTGTGTAGACACGGAAAATGGACTGATTTTTCGAAATTCGTACTTTTTGGGGTCAAAATAGAAAAATTGGATAAAAATAGTACCAAAGAAATGACCGCAACTAGAGTCATGAAATTCGGAGTATACATTCCTCTAATTGAGTAGATACATAATATAAAAGTATTTTTGCCAAATTCGTACTTTTAAGGGGTAAAATGGGAATAGAGGGATAAAAATGGTGCCAACCAAACGGCTGTACCTCGAATAATGAAATTCGGTGTATACATTCCTCTGATTGCATAGACAAGTAAAATACACGGATTTTTTAAAATTCGTACTTTTTGGGGCTAAAATGAAAAAAAGGGATAAAAATAGTACCAATCAATTGACCGCAGCTAGAGTCATGAAATTCGGAGTATACATTCCGCTGACTGAGTAGACACGGAAAATAAACGGATTTTTCGAAATTCGTACTTTCAAGGGATACAGTGGTACAACGGGATAAAAATAGTACCAACTAATCGACTACAGCTAGAATGATGAAATTCTAATTCCGTAAAAACGTCAAGTGGTAAAAATGGTACCAACCAAATGGGCGCAGCTGGAACCAAGGAATTCGGTGTATACATTCCTCTGACTGCATAGACAAGCAAAATAAAAAGTTTTTTTTTCCAAATTCGTACTTTTTCTTTTACGAAAATATTGGTTGAATCATAAAGTTAGGTTATATTGCACTATGTACGTCTGACAATGGATTTTTGTATTTTTGGAATTAAAATAGAATGAAAATACAACTAACTGTAGCACCCACTATCTACCAATATTTATAGCATTTAAGCTTTTTGAAAATATAAATATAAGAATATTTATTTTTGGAATTGACGTATTGGTAGCCTTGCCTTATAAGCGTGGTTTGAAATAATTAAAATATTATATTTATTATAAAATTATTTTTTCAATATTTGTTTTGGTTTGGCTATATTAAAAAATTTATTTTCCTGTAATATTACTGCACTTCTACGAAAACCGACAACCTCTGTGGAATGCAATCCATGGTGGAGGGTATATAAAGTTCGGCCCGGCCGAACTTATCGCCGTTTTTACATGTTTTTGGTTAATGAGTTCTTTGTAGTTGGACTGATAATGGTCAGATGATTTGTATTGTACTGATTATGGTCAGATGATATGCGATGTAATTAAAACAAAATTTTCTCATCATTTTTTCTCGATGTTTCGTTGGCTTGTTTCCAACATCATAAGGACAATCGTTACTTGAAACACCTATGGAAAATTACATATTAGTTTTTTATACCCTCCACCTCCAGGATGGGGTATATTCATTTTGTCACTCCGTTTGTAACACCTTGCAATATTCGTCGGAGACACCTAAAGTATATATATTATGTGTCGTTTTAATTCTAAGACGATCTTGCCATATCCGTCTGTCTGTTGAAAGCACACTAGCTTCCAAACGAAACGAGTTAGGAGGTTGCAATTAAGAAAATCGGTTCAGATTTAGATATAGCCCCGATACGAATTTCATTCCCGCTTTCACTCCTATTACTCTAGATACCATATAAAGGGTCCGCCAAATAACTTTTTTTTTGAAAATGCTATAAAAAAACTACTGAATATATTCTCAAACTTCTTTTTTTATTTGAAAGTACAATCCTTCCGGTTAATAATGGAAAATAATTTCATTCAAATGGCTGCTGAGGGCACCATACAAATAATAGTCCAACGGTTGAATAGTTGAAAGAAACGTTAGATGGCGGACCCTTTATTACAACAGATTTTCTTCAAAATTGGCAAAACATCTTATATTTCAACTTCAAACACCTGAGCTGAAAATATGTTAGATCGGTTCAGATTTATTTATAGCTCCCATACATATTTCGCTCCCGATTTGACTTTTTCCGCTCTAGAAACCACCTATTGTATCAGATTGTCTTCAGATTTGGCAAAACATCTTATATTTAAACTAGGAACACCTCTGGTTAAAATAGGTCAGATCGGTTCAGATTTATATACTTTTTCTGCTGTAGAGCTCACATATTTTAACAGATCTCTTCAAATTAGGTCAAATATCTTATATCTGTACTTGAAACAGCCATGGTGCAAATAGGTCAGATCGGTTCAGATTTACATATAGCTCCCATACAAATTTTGCTCCCGGATTGACTTTTTCCTCCCCAGAAACCACGTATTTTCACCGAATTTCTTTAAAGTGAGCATAACACGTTATACTTGAACTGGAAGAACTTATTGTGAACATAGAAATATTCTTCTCGATTTGACAAATTGGACCAGGTCATATTAGCCTATGATTAGGAAACATACAAAAAATTCTTCCCGTTTTCACTTTTAACCGAGTTGAATTGTATTCGGATAGAAAGTGGAGTGTATCATATAGTCGGCCCCGCCCGACTTTAGCCTTTCCTTACTTGTTTTTAATATTATTTTTAAGATATTCTTCTGTTTCATTTGGAACCCAAATCGGAAATTAAAAGTTCTCTAAAAAGGAGAAAAAATCACCAAACGAATAACTGAGTTTCATGTGTATATAGTCTTGTTCAGGTCCAAAAAGTACTGTCGCACGGTATAACATTAAACCACTTATAAGTGGGCATGGTGTCTACTTATAAGACAAGGCTAATAATTTCACGATTCCAGCCTTTTGCTCGCTACCAGTTTTATTACCTTTTCCCATTTTTACCGTAAAAGTAAAAAATTATTTTTTTAAATCTTTCTATTTTGCGCGTCTACGCAAAGTATACACCGAATTTCATGATTTCAGCGGCCATTTGTCTGGTACCATTTTTATCCATTTTCGCCTTTAAAAGTGTGAATTTGAAAAATTTCTTTATTTTTCGAAATTTGCATCGGGGCTATATCCAAATATGGAATAAAGAGACTAACTTTAAAAATGAGTTCTTCCAGTTCAAATATAACGTGTTATGCTCAGTTCAGAAATTCGGTGAAAATTCATGGTTTCTGGGGCGGAAAAAGTCTATCTGGGAGCGATATTTGTATTGCAGCTATATGTAAATCTGAACCGATCTGACCCATTTTCACTATGGAAGTTTCTAGTTGAAAAATAAGATATTTTGAAAGATTTGAAGAAGATCTGTTAAAATATGTGGTTTATAGAGTGGAAAAAGTGAAATCAGGAATGAAATTTGTGTGGGAGCTATATAAATCTGAACCGAACTGACCTATTTTCACCATAGGTGTTCACAGTTTAAATATAAGTTGTTTCGCCAAATCTGAAGACAATCTGATAAAATATGTGGTTTCTAGAGCGGAAAAAGTCAAATCGGGAGCGAAATTTGTATGGGAGCTATATATAAATCTAAACCGATCTAACACATTTTTACCACAGATGTTTCCAGTTAAAATGTAAGTTTTTTTTGCGAATTTAGAAGAAAATCTGTTAAAATATGTTGATTCTAGAGCGGAAAAATTCAAATTTGGAGCGAAATTTGTATGGGAGCTATATATAAATCTGAACCGATCTGACCTATTTTCACCATAGGAGTTCCTAGTTAAAATATACGTTGTTTTGCCAAATCTGAAGAAAATCTGTTAAAATATGTGGTATCTAGAGTGAAAAGAGTCAAATCGGGAGTGAAATTCGTATGGGGGCTATATATAAATCTGAACCGATCTAAAACATTTTTACCACAGATGTTTCCAATTGAAGTATAAGGTTTTTGCGAATTTAGAAGAAAATCTGTTAAAATATATGGATTCTAGAGCGGAAAAATTCAAATTGGGAGCGAAATTAGTATGGGAGCTATATATAAATCTGAACCGATCTGACCTATTTTCACCATATGTGTTCCTAGTTTAAATATACGTTGTTTTGCCAAATCTGAAGAAAATCTGTTAAAATATGTGGTATCTAATGAAAAGAGCCAAATCGGAAGTGAAATTCATATTCTGAACCGATTTTCTTAAAATTAAATAGCGTTCGTCCTTCTCCCGAAAAACTTCGCTGTGCTAAGTTTCATTTGGTTCTGTCTACAATTGCGACCTGTATCGTGATTTCAAGAATAGATGGACGGACAGACAGACGGAAATTGATAAATCGATTCAAAAAGTGATTCTAAGTCGATCGGTATAATTAACAATGGGTCTATCTCCCTTCCTTTTGGGTGTTACAAACATATGCACAAAGACATAATACTATCGTGGAGTGTATAATTACATGTTTTCTCCCATAAATAGTGAAGATGAATAAACTAATAAGGGGAAAAATTGAATTTGTTGTTAATACTAAACTAAAACAGATAAAAGCATTATAAAGAGTGATTTTTTTGAGGTTAGGATTTTCATGCATTAGTATTTGACAGATCGCGTGGGATTTCAGACATGGTGTCAAAGAGAAAGATGCTCAGTATGCTTTGACATTTCATCATGAATAGACTTACTAACGAGCAACGCTTGCAAATCATTGAATTTTATTATCAAAATGCGTGCTCTGTTAAGAAAGTTCAGAAAGAAAGAAATTGTGTTCAGCGACGAAGCTCATTTTTGGCTCAATGGGTACGTAAATAGGCAGAATTGTCGATTTTGGAGTGAATATCAGCCAGAAGCATTGCAAGAGCTACCAATGCATCCAGAAAAAGTCACAGTTTGGTGCGGTTTATGGGCTGGTGGCATCATTGGACCGTACTTCTTCAAAGATGATGCGAATCGTAACGTAACTGTGAATGGTGTGCGCTACCGTGAGATGATATCCAACTTTTTTTTGCCCAAAATGGAAGAACTGAACTTGGTTGACATGTGGTTTCAACAAGATGGCGCTACATGCCACACAGCTCGCGATTCTATGGCCATTTTGAGGGAAAACTTCGGAGAACAATTCATCTCAAGAAATGGACCGGTAAGTTGGCCACCAAGATCATGCGATTTGACGCCTTTAGACTATTTTTTGTGGGGCTACGTCAAGTCTAAAGTCTACAGAAATAAGCCAGCAACTATTCCAGCTTTGGAAGACAACATTTCCGAAGAAATTCGGGCTATTCCGGCCGAAATACTCGAAAAAGTTGCCCAAAATTGGACTTTCCGAATGGACCACCTAAGACGCAGCCGCGGTCAACATTTAAATGAAATTATCTTCAAAAAGTAAATGTCATGGACCAATCTAACGTTTCAAATAAAGAACCGATGAGATTTTGCAAATTTTATGCGTTTTTTTTTTTAAAAAAGTTATCAAGCTCTTAAAAAATCACCCTTTATTTAAAGAATTTTTAACAGATATTCTTTTCATTCATTTGATACCCATATCGCCTTTGCATGACTCGTTAAAGTATGAAAATAAATTATGTTAACATCTATATACTTTGGAAATTAAAAGTCCTGTAAAAAGGAGAAAGGATCACCAATTTAAAAATTTGGTATACAGTTTTTCTAAATACGATCCCTAGTTTCACATATATATTGTCTTGCCAAGGTCCAATAAAACAAATGCAAAATTGTCGCATGGTGCTATAGGCATAAGGGTTAAAATAATTAAAATTATATATTTATTTATAATATTATTTTTTTTTGTTTTGGTTTGGCTATAATATAAAATGTAACATTTTGCTGTAATGTTACTGCACTTCTAATCTGCTGATAATACTGAGGAATGCAATCTATGGTGGAGGGTACATAATGTTCGGTCCGACCTAACTTTGAGCCTTTTTTTACTTGTTCATATTTGTTTTGTATTTTGTTACATGTCGTATTCTTAGACTTTTAAGAGTGTATGGTTTGGTTTCTCTTTTTTCTCTGTCCAGTATTTTTTTTTCACTAAACCAACACTCAGGGGATGTTCCCTATAAATGCAGTGCATTGCGTTGGTGGAAGGAAGATCAGGTATTGGAAGGAGGAAAGAGGGAGTAGTGTCTGTTGACATCTGTTTTGAATTTCTGAATGTCGTAATTAGACGGAAAGATATTTGCCGGAAGTCGATTCCACATACGGATAGTACGGGCGAAGAACGAATTTATTCTGTAATGTGTAGTGCGGCCGGTTGTCCAATCGACAACAAATTGGTGAGAGTTCCTGGAGATTCGCGTATCTCTACCGAACGTTCTCACGGGCGGTATAAGATCACGAATTTCCGAAGAACAAACACCATGAAAGTATCGATAGAACAATAACACACAACCAACATTACGACGGTGTTCAAGGGAGACAATAGAATTGGATATCCTACCGTCACCTATCAACACCATCGCCCTCCTCTGGACACGGTCAAGTAGCTCCAGTGATGAAGCTGGAGCACCCGACCATATATGGGAGTTGTATTCCATCTTTGGTCTGTTGTAGGTAGTGTAGATATTGAGAAGATCAGAGGGTGTGAAATATTTCTTACATCTTTTTAAAAAGCCTAAACATTTGAAGGCATCTTTCGACACATCAAATACATTTTTTGTCCAACGAACATCAGATTGTATTTTCATGCCTAGAACATCAAGAGTATCTGATTGCTCAATATCTACACCGTTCATTAAAATCGACGACACCGTTGGATCAGTGAATCGCTTGTGAGACAACAAGGAGCACTGGGTCGTGCTTACGTGCATTAAAATCTACTCTATTCTCTCGACCCCATTCAGAAACGGCCAGCAAATTTTAACTCTTTTAAAGTCTACGGTGTGGTCTGTCACGTTTAAGTCTTTAAAAGCCAATTCTATTATTTTACCGTCATGATATATTTGGAATAATTAACAAACGTCAAACAGTATTCATGAAATTACAAGTGTAATCGGATCACATGCTAAATTATTGTTAAACTTGTTCGACAATGACTGATTTCCTGTATCTCTCCATATATACACTAAATTTCCTCAGCCTTTTAAATGGCAATGCAAACCACACAAACAAAAGCTAAAACAAGTAAGGAAAGGCTAAAGTCGGGCGGGACCGACTATATGATACACTCCACTTTCTATCCGAATTCAATTCAACTCGGTTAAAAGTAAAAACGGGAAGAATTTTTGTATGTTTCCTAACCATAGGCTAATATGACCTGGTCCAATTTGCCAAATCGAAAAGAATATTTGTGTTGGGGCTATATACAAACATGGATTAAAGTAACTAACTTTCAAAATAAGTTCTTCCAGTTCAAATATAACGTGTTATGCTCACTTCAAAGAAATTCAGTGAAAATTCGTTGTTTCTGGACGGAAAAGGTCTATCTGGGAGCGAAATTTGTATTGGAGCTATATGTAAATCTGAACCGAGTTGAAATATAAGATATTTCGCCTAATTTAAAGAGGATCTGTTAAAATATGTGGTTCTTAGAGCAGAAAAAGTCAAATCGGGAGCGAAATTTTAATGGGAGCTATATAGAAATCTGAACCGATCTGACCTATTTTCACCATAGGTGTTCCTAGTTTAAATATAAGATGTTTTGCCAAATCTGAAGACAATCTGATACAATATGTGGTTTCTAGAGCGGAAAATGTCAAATCGGAAGCGAAATTTGTATGGGAGCTATATATAAATCTGAACCGATCCGACCCATTTTTACCACAGGTGTTTCTAGTTGAACTATAAAATGTTTTGCCAATTTTGAAGAATTTCTGTTGAAATATGTGGTATCTAGAGTGAAATGAGTCAAATCGGGAGTGAAATTCGTATGGAGGCTATATCTAAATCTGAACCGATTTTCTTCAAATTAAATAGCGTTCGTTCTTATCCCGAAAAACTTTGGTGTGCAAAGTTTCATTTGGTTCTGTCTACAATTGCGACCTGTATCGTGATTACAAGAAAAGATGGACGGACAGACATTCAAAAAGTGATTCTAAGTCGATCGGTATAATTAACAATGGG
This sequence comes from Polietes domitor, assembly GCA_947397865.1. NCBI lineage: Eukaryota > Metazoa > Arthropoda > Insecta > Diptera > Muscidae > Polietes > Polietes domitor. Next base: position 54,342,591 of record OX377618.1, read on the forward strand.
TATATCTCTCTTCCTTTTGGGTGTTACAAACAAATGCACAAAGACATAATACTCTCGTGGAGTGTATAAATACTTCAACTGCAGTGAAGTAGCAGTAATATCAGTAGATTAGAGGGCGAAAACATTATGCAGAAAGTCATTATCATATAAGGAACATTATTTCCCAATTTCCGAGAACGAAAAAGTCCAACAAAGCGCACCTTCAGACTTTATACTCCTCAATCGAAGCCGGTGAAGAATAATGCCAAGAATGCGTGGAGTGCTAGAATTTCAGAAATCTGTTCAACTCTGTGTGTATGCTAACGATATTTGCAAAAACTTGACAAGAACGAGGACTTAATAATAATTAATAATAAAAGACATAGTACTCTCGTGGAGTGTATAAACACTTCAACTGCAGTGAAGTAGCAGTAATACCAGTAGATTAGAGGGCGAAATCATTACGAAATCGTTATCATATAAGGAACATTATTTCCCAATTTCCGAGAACGAAAAAATCCCACAAAGCGCACCTTCAGACTTTATACTCCTCAATCGTAGCCAGCGAAGAATAATGTCAAGAAAGCGTGGAGTGATAGAATTTCAGAAATCTGTTCAACTCTGTGTGTATGCTAACGATATTTGCAAAAACTTGACAAGAACGAGGACTTAATAATACAACTTGTAATCAAACTCGTAGCACGGTTAGGAATCCGTGGAAAATATTCAAAAATTGGTAAAACTTTTGGTAAAATTAATAATAATAATACTGCGCAACAAATTAAAACTTTTTGAATGGAACAGAATAGCGACCCTATAATTCTGAAAGGGCATGTTGAGTAGACCATTTTTGTAGAATAATCTTCTAGTCCAACTGGTCTTTATTTTTATTTTTACAGTAGATCAAAATTTTCATTTTTTGGTCGAAGGGAGCACTATACTAAGTGAGAAAAGTGTTGTAGGTTTAATGTCTGAGAGAATTCTTATTGTCAGAACTATATTGTGGAATTGTATGAGGATTAAATTTGTGGAAGATATTAACCCTCTAGCTCCTCGCTTTATGGTCAATTTGACCTTTTTTCGAGAAAATCAAAATCAAGTTCTTTCAAAAAGGACATTTAAGGATTAAAATGTACTACAGCAAAAATTTGCCGGAAAATTTCAGTGGGGGTCACCAAAGATACCAAATTCACTAAATAGGAAATATTTGTGATAGAATTTATTCAGATCAGTATCGTAGGGTGAAATGAAAAATGATATCCTTTGAAACTTTTGTAGGCATTTTAAAGAGCTACGGGTTGAGGAAATGAAAACTGAAAGCACCAATCAACTCAATTTTTTCCGTAGTTTCTGTCGTTTATCATCATGAAATCGATAAAAATCCAACCCATGTCAAAGGCGCAAGATACATTTTCAAAATGATGTGTGATGTGATGGCAACATTTATTCCAGAAAAGAAAACACCATAACTTGTAATGGCATAATTCACAGATATATATCTTCTAAAAGTTGACACACCAAAGAAAAAAACAAGGCATATTTTAAATGTAGAACGATAGCACAACTTTTCGATTTTGATATGCTGGACTACTTATTTTGATAGATTCAGAAAAACATGAATGAGCCAAAAGTGAGATCATCGGGATCAAAAGTGAGGGAAAAGGGGTAAAAATACACAAAAAGCCCCAAAACTGCATCGGAGTCATCCCCAGAGGAGTAAAAAGTAAGACCGACCCCCATTAATTTTTCCAACATTTTTTCGAACACACATACCCCCTATCACCACTCGTTAGGGGGGCTCCCATACAAAAGTTATTATTTTATAAAAATTGTTCCTACCGCTGCAGTTAAATTTATGACCGAACCCCAATATTTTTTCAACCTCCACATTTTTTCTGAATATACTTACATCCTATCGTCGTGGCCCAATAAGAACTTTTTATTTTTTATAATTTTTGTTATGACAGTAAGGCCCAAACCTGTCCTGGAGTCGCCCCTAGCTGGGTTAAATGTATGACCGACCTACACTAATTTATCCATCCCAACATTTTTTCCAAACTTACTCCTATCCCTTCTCCTTAATGGGGCTCCCTTACAAAAACTACACACTTCTGCAGAAAAATGTGGACGTTGAAAAAATATTGGGGGTCGGTCATAAATATAACAGTAAGAGCGGTAGGAACAAATTTTATGAAAAAATTATTTTTTATGGGAGCCCCCCTAACGATTGCAGATAGGGGTTATGTGTGGGGGTCGGTCTTACATTTAACTCCTCTGAGGATGACTCCGAGGCGGTTTTGGGGCTTTTTGTGTATTTGTACCCCTTTTCCCTCACAACTGACCACGATGAGGACCATCGTACACTCACCTCACCACTCACATTTTTTGGCTCATTCGTTTTTTTCCGAACCTCACAAAATAAGGAGTTCCAGCATATCCAAATCGAACTCCTAAAGTTCCCATACAACACTATCCCACCCCTAATTTAGAAGTTGTGACCCTTTTTGTACGAAATTCGCAACCAGGACGGGTGAATGCGTACAATTAATAAATGTGCCTTATCCGTAACCATAATCCATATCATTTAGGACAGAACAAAGTGTAACGCATTAATAGAGTGACTTAAGTCCCTAAGTAGGTTTGGACCAAATCCACTTCACGACATTTTACGTTGTTTGTTTGCCACGATAACTCTCGAAAGGAGTTAAGGAATCGATTCAATCTTTGCACATGATAATATTTTTCCCAAACTTAGTCGGTTTAGCCAACTGACGATTACTTACTTGTTAATATCTTTTTTCATTTTACAACATCAAAATCAAATCAGAAAATTGTCGTCGAAATCATTGTAAGCACGTGTAGTCTGCCTTCAGACTTAAAAGTCACATCACCTAATTTGTATATCCAACTGCACAACCAAACCGCAGCTGCTAAATATTTCGCTTTATTGTCACAAGGTCATTTGCTGGGCACATCCACCACCCATTGGCACATTGACTGCCATCTGTCTTCACTAATTATCCAATATCTTAAATGAGTTTTTAAGATCCTAGCGCTAAACGCAACTTAAAGCAATTAAAATTCACCACAAATTCTGTGGACAGGCCATTAACGGTAACAATTAAACGCAAATTAAATGAAAATCTCACACTTCATAGAGCTCAGGTAGTATTTATGGCCAAATTTTGCACATATTTCGTACGTGTACCGTCGCAAGTACAGCGAAATACAACATCGGCTCTATGTGGGGAGACAAACCAGACCAAATCGTTTTAGAAAACAAATATGAGGCGTAACAAGATAAACTATGCCATAAAGAGAAGCAATAATCCCAGACGCGAATGGAATACCAAATGCGAGTGTGGCTTAAGCAGTAATAATTAGGAAGCCGGTAGCAATTATCAAAATGCTACAACATATACGGGAGAAAAGCACCGAAGCTAACAAAGCTTTTTACAGTGGCTCAGATTTGATTTCCTTCCGCCAAAATAAAAAAACAAGTAAAAACGGCGTTTATATACCCTCCACCATGTATTGCATTTCACAGAGGTTGTCGGTTTTCGTAGAAGTCCAGTAATATTACAAGAAAATATAATTTTTTAATATAGCCAAACCAAAACAAATACAAATATAGAAAAAATAATTGTATAAATAAATATAATATTTTAATTATTTCAAACCATTATTTATTTCAAATCAAAAAATAAATATTCTTATATTTATATTTTCAAAAAGCTTAAATACCATAAATATTGGAAGAAAGTGGATTGTATTTCCATTCTATTTTAATTCCAAAAGCACAAATTTTGAAAATCCATTATCAGACTTATATAGTGCAAAGTAACCTAACTTCATGATTCAACCAATTTTTGTCGTAAAGAAAAAGTACGAATTTGGAAAAAAAAACTTTTTATTTTGTGTGTCTATGCAGTCAGAGGAATGCATACACCGAATTCCATGATTCCAGCTGCGCCCATTTGATTGGTACCGTTTTTACCCCCTTGACATTTCTACGCAATTAGAATTTCATCATTCTAGCTGTAGTCGTTTAGTTGGTACTATTTTTTATCCCTCTGTACCATTGTATCCCTTGAAGGTACGAATTTCGAAAAATGCGTTAATTTTCCGTGTCTACGCAGTCAGAGGAATGTATACTCCGAATTGCATGACTCTAGCAGCAGTCATTTGGTTGGTACTATTTGTATCCCCTTTTTCCATTTTAACCCCAAAAAGTATGAATTTCGAAAAATCTGTTCATTTCAAGTGTCTACGCAATCAGAGGAATGTATACACCGAATTTCATTATTCCAGCTATATCCGTTTGGTTGGTACCATTTTTTGCTATAAGGGGAATGCGCATACCAAATATCAAGCAAATATAAACAGACATATTCAAAAACATGCTTAAATACGCTAAAATATTAGAGATTATGATGGGTATTTTTAGTCCTTGTGAGGGAAAACATTTTCCCTTTGGGCCGATTTCGCCCAGTTTCAATCCCAACCGATCTACGACTATATAACGTTCTAGCTCCTTTCGTTTAGATGCCAGCGTGCTTTCAACAGACGGACAGACATGGCTAGATCGTCTTAGAATTTTATGACGATCAATAATAAATACTTTATAGGGTCTCAGGTCGACATTTCAAGGTGTTACAAACGGAATGACAAAGTTAGTATACCCCCATCCTGGAAGTGGAGGGTATAAAATCGGTCCAGCGGGAAAAATAACCATAATTATTTCTTATTTCTGTTTTGTATTTACTTGATATTTGGTATATTCAAACCTTTTACACCATGTGAGAGTACATTTTGGACCCGAGAAAGATCATATATACATGAAACTAGATATAATATTTAGAAAAACTTTATCCTTTTTATACTACTTTTAATTTCCAAAGGACTTATTTGTCTCAATAATTTATTTTCATACTTTCGAGAGCCATACACAGGCTATATTTGTATCAAAAGAAAGAGTAGAATATTTGTTAAAAATACTAAAAATTACATGCCACTATCTGTACATGTTTAGCATTTCAAGTTTTCCCCCTTAAATAGTAAAAGATAAATAAACTATATAGATTCGGGGGATAACTTGATATTGTTTTTAGTGCTAAACTAATACAGATACAAGCATCCATGGTATCCATACCGCCTTTGTATGACTCGTTAATGTAAATAAAATAAATGTAAAATTGTCGCGTGGTTTAATAGTACATACTTAATCATACACTTAATGGGGAAACGGGACATAAAGGTACAAAATAGTACATACATTTTTAAACGTTTTGGTTATTTTCTGATGTCATAATTGTAGTAAGTCTTTTGTATGTCAATTGTCTTGGTCAGTGCCAAATTTCCAGAAATTCACTTGACGATTTTTAAAGCATAGGGTGCAGCATCGGGCGATCGGCCTGGAATGAGTGCAGGGTACGGTGAAGCAATTTCTTTGTTACTATCCACTTTTTTCGAGGTGGAAAGCTCGGCTAAATTGAGGATCTTAGTACTAGCACAGAATGTCCGAAATAATCAAGATGTAGAGTAGCCTATTAACGTAGGTGTATGCCCCTGGACATGAATCACTTTCAACTATTCTGTGATAATTTTGACTCCCCTTTTTCAACCTAACCTATCTTAGTCATATTCTCCTTACAAAAAGTGAACCATATAGGCCTATGTTTGCATAAATCAAAGTTAGGTCTAGAGTAATCTAAATCATATAGATCATGGTTTAATATAGTGCTCACAAAATCAGAAGATGAAATAAACAATAAGACAATGTTTTGATGATTTCTGAATTGTATTTACTTGATATTTGCTAAAATCAATCCTTTTATAGCTAAACGTGCACCATAAAATGGTCCATTTCAGGAAGTGAAATGTGGCAAGTGGTAGCAATCAAACTACATCAAATATCCCTCAAATCGCATAAACACGTAAAATAAAGAAGTAAGGAAATGCTAAAAAAAAAGTGAAATCGGGAAGGATTTTTTATATGTCCTAATCAAATATAGAAGAATATTTGTATCGGGACTATAGCCACATATGGAACGAAGTAACCCACTTTCACCATAGGTGCTTCTAATTCATTAAAATATAACGTGTTATCAAAATTTGAAGAAAATCGAAGAAAACTCAAGTCGGGAGTTAAAATTGTTTTGAATTATCACATTAGGTATTTCTAGATGAAATATAAGATATTTTGCCAAATTTGAAGAAAATATGTTAAAATAAGCGGTTTCTAGAGCGGTAAAAGTTAAATCGGGATCGAAATTTTCAAAATCATTTTCACCAAAGGTGTTTTTGGTTGAAATATAATTGAAATATAATATAATTGAAAAAGATCTGTTAAAACAAGTAATATCTAAATCTGAACGGATTTACTTAAAATTAAATAGTGTTCTTCCGAAAAACTTTTTCGTGCAAAGTTTCATTTGTTTCTGACTCCAATTGCGACCCTTACTTTGATTACAAGAATCTATGGAAAGACGGGCGGACAAACGGAGATTGCTAAATTGGCTCATAAACTGATTCTAAGTCGATCGGTATAATAAACGATGGGTCTCATTTCGTTTTAGGTGTTACAAACAAGTGCACAAATACATAATACCTAGGGTGGACCCACCTTTAAGTGCACGGATTTAACGATGTCTGCCTGTCCGTCCGTCAGTCCGTCTGCTGTCCATCTAAGCTTGTTCGCACTCTACAGGTCGCAATTGTGGTCCGATTATCATGAATTTTGGCAGAAGTTACTTTTTTAGGCCAAGGACGATTGGTATTGAATCGGTTATCAGATTTAGATTTAAATCGGTTCAGATTTAGATATAGCCTCCATACAAATATCCCTATAAGTTACACTATTACTGCTCTAGAATACACATTTTACATGGGACTTTGACTAAATTTTCAGGATCGTGTTATATTTGAACTGGAAACAGCTCACGGGAAAGTGGACCACATTGATCTATGTTTTGATATAGCCTCCATACAAATGAACCTCCGATTCACAGTATTACTGCTCTAAAATGCACAATTTACATCAGGTCTTGATCAAATTTTCCACACAATGTTACATTTATACTAGAAACACCAGATATATATAGGTCAATGTTTTGTTATAGCCTCCATACAAATGGCCCCAAGTTTACAGAATTATCGCTCTAGAACCCACATCTTACATTGCATCTTGATAATATTTTGCAGATCATGTTATATTTCAAAAAAGAATACCTACTTTGAAAGTGATCTATAAAGACCCACTTTTTAAAGTAGCGCCCTTACAAGTGGGCCCCTATTTAATTATTACCTCTCTACGACCTACATTTTACATCGGAAGTTTTTCAAATTTTGCAGATTATATTATATTTCAACTAAGAGTGCCTACTATAAAAGTCAAATATATGGGTCCCTATTTAGGTATAACCTCCATACAAATTGTGCCCCAGAGTAGAATTACTCTATTACATCTTTAGAACCAACATCGTACATTGGATCTCGATATAATTTTGCATATCATGTCATATTTCAACTAAGAATCAAATGTCAAATGTCGGTCCGATTCATCCTATTACTATAGTATAATTTGTATTTGTGTGCCGGAAAATTGGATCAATTATTTACCATATTCGTTAAATATGACTAAAGATGAGTTTATAGTTTTTAGTAATTTATATTACCTACATAAAATTGCACCCATGAAACACCTGGGTTTAGTAATAAAAGCGAGGTATATACGCAGGGAGTGATGTAGTGATGTAGTCGGCCCGGCCGACAGTAGCCTTTCCTTACTTGCTTTTTGTTTTTATTTTCAGGTTTATGTTTGGCATGTGCAAATTGGGACGAGTCGTATATTAATATGAAGCTCATTTTCATCTCGGTGGCTGTGACAATAAGCAAAATTGTGATGTTAATTGGCCGTCTCGGAGCTGTGAGCCCTGTGGGGAGCCATTAAGGATAAATGTTACGCAAACCGTCCAGAGATAATTGAAGCGTTGAAAAATGAAATGGAAGTAGCCATTGAAGAGATTCGAGCCGGCAAAATCGAAAATGTACTGAAAAGGTAGTCATGGTAGTCATATGAATGATATTATGTTCCATTATTAAATGAAAAAGTCAACATATCCAATAAAACCAGAAATTTGAAAAAAAAAATGAAATTAGTAATTTTAATTTATAACCATTTGTTATTTAAAATGTTATACGGCCCACCCTATAGTTGTGTCTTACGTTCCAAGTTTGAAGATTCTTAGCCCAGCCGTTTGGTCAGGGCGTTTTTACAATTTGTAATCCTTTTAACCCTATTTATTTATAAGTACGAATTACGAAAAATTCCCTTCATATCTGATCTCTACGGTATACGGTATGTATGTACCAAATTCCATGATTCTATTGTACCTTTTTATATCTTATGCCAAATGGTCGTACCAAATTTCAAGATTCTACGAAGAAGGCCAAAAAGATTGTGCCTATTCCATGCAAAAAAGTCACATCATTTATTTGCACTTTTGAGCAGATCGATTTCAACGACAGTCACTCTTTTAAGGAGATCATGCTTATAACTATAAATTCATAAATTTTTTTCTTGTGATGTTTTCTTAAGGCATGTGCGAACGCGCCACTAATGACAAGTGCCATTAAAATAAACTTAAACCGTCCAAACTAATTTTAACGTGTCTATACGCCAGATTCGCCGATAATGGGAACTCTCGGAAGAGCGTCAACTATCAAATATACGAAGCCCACTTGAAGGACATCATATTCCGAAGTAATGGTATTGATAGATCTTTCAAAAACAAAATTCGATGATGCCTCTCGATCTATATGGAACATTTATTTAGTGGAAAACCATTCACATCTGAAGTTATTGAATTTTAGCCACTGTGCCTTGTGGTTAGCGAGAACAATAGATTTAGTTGGCCAAAAAGTTTGCCCAAGTGTACTCTGCTGACTTGTTACACGTTGTTGAAAACTGGAGTCGGAGCAATACAGGGACATGGTCTGGTGTAAACCGCTGAGGCAACTGCGTCCTTTGTATAGAAATAAATCGTCAACTTGTTACATTAAATTTGCACTAATTGCTCTTATTTCGTTTCACGCCTGACCCCTCCTCCATTTTTAAAACCTACCAACTCCAAGGAAGATTTTAATTGCATAAACAACAATACATACATACTTACTTAACGGCATACTTACCCGAATATACCCCAAGCCAAAAGCCAAGTTAAATGAAGCCAAGCCAAGCCAAATCGGGCCAGAACAGTTTCCGTTTCAACGGAATTTAGTGGAACGGAAATGAAAAACTAAATAAGCAAGAACTCACGGACGTTCAGAACCGCCAACAACATTATACACTTTTTTCTTGTTTTCTTAACATTTCTTTCTTTATTTTTCTTAATTCGTTCTCTTTATGAATTTAAATTAGATTTAAATTATTTTGTATTATCTTTCTTCTTTGTATGCTTATTCGGTCTTATTCATCTTATTGTTGCTTTTTTGCTCTCTTACATTTTTAATTTTATTATTTTTGTGTTTTTTCTTCGGTTTTTTTAGCTCTTCTTCTTCTTGTTCTCAGTTTCATTTACAATTTGTGTTTGTGTGTTTTTTTTATTTCTTATAATCTCTGTTTGTTACCTAAAAGACAAGTACAAAAATACTTAAACACTAATACATATATGACGTACGAACTGAGTGGAACCCATAAAGATAATGATAAGAAAAAAGCAAGGCAAACAAAGAGACAAAAATTAAAACAAAACAACTGAATGGAATGGAACAAAATAAAATACAACAAAGTGGTTAAAAGTACATATTTACAATTAACACGCTAACTATTTACATCATAAGTAGTACATATTTAGAAATAACATACATACATAAAAACAGAAATACATATTCAAGTAGTGCAACAAGAGGCATTAATTTACACAAAATTCTCGTCTCTCCCTCTCGTACTTCAACCAACGGATACGATGCACCCACCCACCATGCCACCACACGGGGGCACACTAAACGGATGTAGATGAATGTATGTTTGTGTTATACACACTTCCGCTCGCGTAGGCGTGGGGCTGTACGTGTGTGTATGCTCGTGTGTATCCTAATGTTTGTGAGTGGGAATTTACAACAACTATACGTGATTTTCAAAAAGTGGCATTGATCTAGGCGGCATGATAAGTCTAAGAAGAAAGCTGTTGGAACAGACAACACCGTGCGACAGAACTTTTTGAACCTGAACAAGACCATATACACTTGAAATTAGAGATAATATATAGAAAAACTTTGTACTAAGTTTTTCATTTGGTGACCTTTTCTCCTTTAAGTTCCAAAGGATATATTTGTCTTAATAATTTATTTTCATACTTTCGAGTGCCACATATAGGCGATACACATCAAATGAAAAAGGAATGAATGCCTATTAAAAAGACTATAAATCGCATGTCTATATCGGTAGTAGTTTAGCATTAATAAACATTTAAAATATTCTCCCTTAAATAGAAAAAGATGAATAAACTAAATAAATACGGGGTGAAATTGAAATTGTTGTTAATACTAAAGCAATATATAAATATAATTTATAATATATAATATATAATATATAATATATAATATATAATATATAATATATAATATATAATATATAATATATAATATATAATATATAATATATAATATATAATATATAATATATAATATATAATATATAATATATAATATATTATATATAATATCTCTTATCTTCAGCTTTAAAAAAGGAGTACGAAATGGACGTTAACCTCGACAATTTTTCTGTGCGGATTGGCCTGTAGAAGAAACAAAAGTGATCATCGCAGTGTGCCCCCATACCGAATATCACCCGCAATACAACAGAATCATAAGACATGGCTATACTGGTGTGGGGCTGCATCTCCTTCAATGGTGTAGGGCCTCTATTCCGGATCGAGGGTTAAATGGACGCTACATTTTATACAAACATTTTAAATGATATCCTGATGCTTTATGCCGAATGGGAAATGCCACTTCGATGGGTGTTTCAGCAAGATAATGACCCGAAACACACATTGAATGTGTGTGTATGTCAAATAATGTAATTTTAGATAGCAGTAATTTTAAATAATGGCTATTCTACTAAGTACTGAGGTACTATAACTAAAACATTTAAGTTATTTATTTATTTGATTTCAGGTCGATAAATTATTTGGCTCTATTTTTGTTCATAGCCAAAATCAGGGAATTTAAAGTTCTTTGATTTTCTGTGTTATTTTAAGTACTGAATTACAAAATATATTTCTGATTTTATTAAATTAGTATGGAAATTTAATAAAAATAACTAAAGGCAAAAAAACTTCTTTCTTCGAATCTTCATTCTTTGATTTTTTTCACTACTAATGCAAGCACTGTAAGTTGTCATTAAGGTATCCAATTATTTGAACTTTTAAATTATTCGATTGATCGTTCGAAAAGAACTCATTTCCAATTAATCGAATACTGACCTAAAGTGTTATTCGATTAATAGAACAATTGTCCACCTCAGAAAAACATATAGACTAGAAAAGGTCAGTACTTTTCCAAAAGGTATTTCAATGTTAAAAATCGGGTTTTCAATATATTCGTTTATTAGTAATTCAAAATAAGTTGCCGACCTAAATAACACATCAAATTTGAGATTATAGTTTCAAAATTACAGTAAATAGTAATCCAAGCATATATCTTCTTTATGTAATCAGGATTTCCTTCAAATTTACGACTTAACTCACCTAAGTGCTTTGATCACCGATGGGCCTATTCAAAGCAGTCCGTCCGCAATTCCTTCGTTAAATATAAAAAATCAACAAATAAAGCCAATGAAACAAATAGTTGAAGAAATTTATTCGATTAATCGAATAAAATGTAATCGGTTCGATATCCTAGTTGCCATCCAGTGGATGCACACAAGAATCCTGATCCATTTGTGTTGTTGGTTTTGTCGTTCAATTCACTTAATCAAGGCGACCAATAGAACAATATCATCATCTGATGTAAATTTCTTACCACCGCACCATATTTCAAACTTGGGAACGGATGGTGGTTACAAGGTGTTAGATCTGAAGAACATTCTCTTCTCGTGTTTTCTCTTATATAGAGCTTATATATGTACGTGAATATCGAAATGATTTGAGTAGTACGAATCGACCATAACGAATGAGCAATATTAATTCTAAGAAGAAACATAATCCATACGCCAGCAATACGGCGAAAGGAGAAACCTGCATCACCTGAAATGCACAAATAATTTTACAGGAGAAACAAAAACAAGTAAGTAAAGGCTAAAGTCGGACGGAGCCGACTATATGATACACTCCACTTTCTATCCTATTACAATTCAATTCTGTAAAAAAGTGAAATCGGGAAGGATTTTTGTACCCTGTAAATGTATGTGTTTAACAAAAAATTTTAAATGGGAAAGGACATCTGTTCGAGGTAGAGTTTGGGGTTTCCCGGACTTTTTTCATTTCCCGGGAAAACGGGAATGAAAAATTTCATTCCCGGGAATTCCCGGGAAAAAGTAATTTATTTATAGGTATATCCAATATGGTTTAAAATATCAACATTTAATAACTGGTGTGTTTTTTTTTTCAATACTGTCATATTACAGATTAAAAACGAATGTTATTGTCAAAATATTTTACAAATTATTTTTCATTTTACAAATATTTTACTCTACACCTTTTCAAGGTTATATTCGGAAAATACAAATTTATATTGAGAAATGTAAATTCATATTAGGAACATATAAATTCATATTGGGTAATGTAAATTTATAATAGGAACATGTTAATTCATAATGAGAAATATAAATTCCTAATGAGAATTCTTAATTTATATTGAGAACAATTAATACATAATACGAACATACCATTTCATAATGAAATAAACAAGTTTGTAATCAGAAAATCCAAATTCATAATCAGAAAATACGTTTTCATATTCAGAAAATATGAATTCATAATGAGAAAATATAAAATCATATTGAGAAAATGTAAATTTATAATGATAATTTGATAAAATATGTGTTTCTACGAAAATATCTATAGAAAAACGTACATACATAGCTTCGATTATAAATTTTACAGTTCCTGATTATGAATTTATATTTTATGAATATATATGAATAAGAATTTATATTTCCTGCTTATCAATTTGGATATTCTCATTTTGTATTTATATATCTCATTATCAATTTTTATGTTCTTATTATGGTTTTATATTTCTCAATATGAATTTACATTTCACATTACGAATTTACAGTGCTGATTGTGAATTATCATGCTCCTATTATGAATTTACATTTCTCATCATGAACTTACATATTCTGATTATAAATTAAATTTTCTCATTATAAACTTGATAAGATGTAGACTAATCGTCAGAATTGGACAATTATATCGCAGGTAGAAGTGACTGACACCTACACCAGATTCAAAATTGAAAAGGATTAAGGAAACAAATAACTCATATGACGGAGAATGTTATTACACATTTAATTTAGAATATTCATTCGTCTTGAGACAAAAATATTATATAGAAACAGGAGGAAAATTCTATACTGTAAAAACAATAGAAACATAAAAAATTAATATTAATTTAATAAATTCATAAAAAATAAAAATATTGAAATAGTCCAGTCATTAATTCTTACAAATGGCCATTGAAATACACCGTAGCATATACTTATATTCCTATTAGATTTCTCTTGAAAATTTCCAGGCGAACAATTTTTATTGTTATCCTATTTTTAGACCATTTCTTTCTGGCTACATATGTAAAGTAAATTGTTCTTGAAGAATATATTCACCTCGATTCTTCTAGAAAAACAAGAAAATTTACATTATGTATTCGTCCTTGATCCACAAAACTTACTTGTGCCAATTTTTGTTAATATCGGACTATAATTACGACCTGTAATTTGATTACAGCAATAGATGAACAGACGGACATTGTTAAATCAACTCAGAAAGTGATTCTAAGCCGATCTGTATAATAAACGATGGGTCTAACTCGGTGTTACAAACAAATGCACAAAGACATATTAGTCTCGTGGAGTGTATAAAAAACATTATTGTGATTATAATAGCGATATTTCAGTATACAACACAAAGCATATCGCAAGAAAAATTTTAAGACTTTGTTATTTTGATTTTTTTAATAAAGTCACCATTTTGACATTAGAAAGCAAATATTTTGTTATGATTTGTATTTTTGTGTAATTCACTATTCTCAACCAAAAACTCAATTTTGTGATGTTACGCCCTTGGGTGACGACTTTGCTTTATGCTTTAAAAATTCAGCGAGACGGAAACCCAACTCAGGGAAGAGGAGGTGACATGCAAACCAGACAGTCACTTGGATTCATCATGTGCGATAGTATCTAGGGAAAGCTGCAGTTTCTGAAATCTAAGACTTTTCGCTTGTGTACATTTGCGACCATTGGAACCATTGCAAGATTTTCTAATAAAATTTAAATTTTAAAATTTCTAAATAATGTGTTAATCATAAAAAACATTTTCTAATAAAAAACACATGTGGCCTACATCCAGCATTGTAGAATGATAATTTTTAATGAACTCAAAAAATTCGAATTCGATAGGATGAAATTTTTGAAATTTTCAATGGCGAAGGGAGCCTTTGCCGAACCTTTAAAAAATGTTCACATAAATTGAAAATCCTCTTTGACTAGGAGACAAGGAATATCGAAGAAACATTTTCAGATTACTCCATAAAAATACTGAATTCTCATGTATTCGATAACAATCTATCAATCTTCGTTTTCGAGACAATACCTTTCTTCCTTGACTTATCATACCGCTACTGAGACATTGAAGTATACACGACCATACATACATATGTAAATTGCAAATATTCGTATATAAACTTAAGGAAAATACATATATAATTTCATCAAATTCCAGTCTGTTTTAATAAAGGATGAATACATCAGCAAAAGCTGAGCAGCGGCACAACAATATCCTCATCAGGACTAGAAGCACGTTACCAGCAGCATCCGCCAGAGCAGTACGAGTTACAAACTAAATACTCTACAAATAGCAATCGTTGACTCTATAAAAATTCCAATAATTATTATAATACAGTGAACGTAAGTCTATGCAGCATATGTGTGTATGTGTGTCATAATGATTACGGCAACTCCTTCCATGCAGATGACGACGGCGATGGTAGACAAGGTCGTGGTGGTACACGACCAGGCAAACACGGTTTTAGCCGGAATTGATGGCAATGGTTAAACGTGTTGCTGCAAATGCCAAGCCGCCAAGCCGTACATATGTTATTTAAATCGATGCGATTATTGTTCCTGCCAGTTTGGTTGTGTTCCTGGTTATCACCATGGGTTTGGCATATATGATGAAATCAGCTAACCCTCCCCCTCAAACATAAACCGAGTCTGTGGTGGGTTATAACCTGTTACAACCACCGAAAACTTACATGTACTGGATCTTGTGAGTAAATGTAAGGGAATGAGTCGCACCTTTCGAAATAGATATAAATGAGTTTATCATTTGCTGGCTTCTGCGAGTCTACATTGGCACATGTCATGATATTGATTTGAATTCATTTATGCTCCGAGGCGATGTACGGGGCTACTACATACCTGGATTAATTCAGTGGCGCTCCCTCGCTGTTAAACTGGCATGGATGTGGTTATTGTTCGTCATGTTTCTGCTGCCGTCGTGGTGATGTTCGCTATGGTTTGCAGTACTGTTTGATTGGCGGTGGATAATGTGATTTGTAAGGACTAATGATAAGCACAGACTATGGATACAATTTCATTTGATGACTCGCTCCAATATCTGTACAAAAAATAAATTCAATAAGCACAAGCAAAAGAATGTTATTAAAATTGACAGTTGATTTGGTGGGCATAATTTCAAATAAAAATGAGAATGTCTATAAGCTATGGATTCACGCAGAACGGATATTTTATCCACGAAACATGGATGCTATTTAATGGAACGTATAAAAAGATACTTATAAAGACCGTTATAACGCATATATAAAACTTTAGCACTATAGAATTTAATTTAATTAAGTAATTTTAATTTTGACAGCTGGAGAAAATTTGTAAGAAAATAATCGCTCATGATGAAATTTCACGATTTTGAGATTTTACAGCAAAAGTAACTCAACACTTTTATCTAAGTACATTTAAAATTATTTGAAAATTGTCTCCTGCATATGAGAGTGATATATACTCTCCTGAAGATTTTGTATTTGTTTTGTTTAGTTTGTTAGCCACGCTTCCTATTTTCGAAATCTCGCAACTAAAAGAACTATGTCGCTAAAAATCGCGATTTTTCACATATTTCTGAATATTATTTTTATAAATGAAATCGTGAATTTAAACTTTTTACTGTCAATTTGACCACAATTAAATTTAATATATCTCATATAATGTTCTTAATTGTGTGGACAATTTTATCATTATCCGATGTAAATACTCTTTAATGGAGGCTATATCAAAACATGGACCCATGTGGTCCATTTTCCCGTTAGCTGTTTCAAGTTCAAATATAACACGATCCTAAAAATGTTGTCATTTGTATTCTAGAGCAGTAATAGTGTAAAGGGATATTTGTTTTCTAAATCTGAGCCGATTTTCTCCAAAATCAATACCGATCGTCTTTGGCCATAAAGAAATAACTTTTGCCAAATTTCCTGACAATCAGTCAGACATCGTTAAATTTATTCAGCTGGTGATTCTAAGCCGATCTGTATACTTAAAGGTGGGTCGAGCTCTATTATTTCTTGGTGTTACAAACATTTGGCGGAAAACTAACATATAATACCCTAGTCCACGCAGTGGGCAAAATTTGCTATTCTTATCCCTTTTTATTTCGATTCACCCTTAAAAGTACAAATTTCGAAAAATCCATGTATGTTGCCTCTCTACGTTACTAGAGGAATGTACACATGAAATTTCACGATTGTAGCTGAAACATTTTGTTCATTGCAATTTTTATCCTTTTCTGTCCCGCTTTGAGCCGATGTAGTCTGAGAAATATTCACACAGAATCACCTCTTTCGTTGATATCATATTTATGCCTTTTGCGCCTCTTTCCCCTTAAAGATACAAATTTCAAAAAAAATACAAAATCGATTAACAATGGGTTTATCTCCCTTCCTTTTGGGTGTTACAAACCAATGCACAAAGACATAATACTCTCGTGGAGTGTATAAAAAGTTATAAAAATAAGAATATATATCTGAAGCGATCTGGCCCATTTTTACCAGAGCAGTTTCCAGTTGATATATAAGTTGTTTTACAAAATTCATAAAACTTCGTTGTGCATAGTTTCGTTTTGTTCTAACAACAATTGCGACTTGTACTTTGATTACAAGAATAGATGGAAAGACGGACGGACGGATGGACGGACGGACATTGCTAAATCGACTCAAAAAGGGATTGTAAGTCGATCGGTATAATAAATGATGGGTCTATCTCGTTTATTTTTGGGTGTTACAAACAAATGCACGAAGTCATTAACAAATGCAGAAGTATGAACATTGAAAATTGTGCAGTGGGAAAACTTGTAGGTACTATTCAATGAATGAAGGCTTATTTTAAAGGATATGCTTTTTGTTGGAGGACTTGGAGGTTTACCGCTAATAATACCGCTGGCTGAAACGAAAATATTGGGTTGATCTGTACCTCCTGTTTTCGTGATTCAATGACCCCGTAATTTCTTTTCAGCTAAAGTAATGTACGTTCAATCAGAATTAAAAAATTCTTTGAATTGTGTCCAATGTAACAACTCAAGCGTTTTTTTTTCTGGATTTTATCAGTTTTCAATTTATTATATCTTTAAGAGAGTTGAGTTATTATACCAAGTATCAATGGAATGGGAAATCGTGACACAAAAATTAATCACAAAATAAGCCATATAAGAGTTATGATACCAAGTATCAAAGAAAAAGGAAATGGTGACACAAAAAAGGTGTTCGGTTTGACACAGAATGATCATGGTCCACTCAATTACTATTGATTCAGGTATGATGCTTTCATCATTAAAACCATGAAATGGATTTGTGTGTTGGGGTTATCATATAGTCCGACCACCCGCTCGACTATAGCATTTCCTTACTTGTTTTAAATTGAGAATATTCGAACAAGAAGATACAATATCGATATTCTCTAAGGTACATCAACTATTAAACCGTTATCGGCTAATGCCGACTCAAGAGATAGTCAATATACTAAAACCACCTCCAATAAAAATGAATTTTTTTCTATTTAACTTTTTTTAAAGTAGTTTTATCTATCCGGATTCATTCTTCCATTGCCGTAACTTGATAGTTTTACGAATTTAGCGTTTTTTTTACATTTCTCGCTCTTTCATATGTTAATAGAGCACTCAAATCATATGTACACGAATAAGACTATATAAGGACATATGCATATAAGGGTTTCCATGAATAAACTTACATAGAATATTGTTAATATCAGTAGAAGGCTGTGTGGTACATGCAGTCGTGTTGCCAGTTCATGTTGCATGGCGGCATGTTTTTCGCTATTGATGATATGTACAAAAACACTGTCGCTATCTGAAAACAATACACACACACACAAAGGACGTAAGGACCAGTGTGTGTTTTTTATATACGATATATATATAAAAGCCAGGCGAAAAAATAAACAGAGAGAGGGGGAGAGAGAGACAGAAATAAAACGTTTACATGAGCAGTTGAATAGGTTATGATTGCAAACAATGCGGTAGTCCTTGAAAGGACTTGAATGTTTGGCTTCGTCTGCGGATGCTGGCACACTCACTTGAATTGTCTGCCGCACACGTATAGTTGCCGGAGTCTGTGTGTGTTACGCGTGAAATCACCAAATTGCTCGTTTTCATTTGTTGTTCCGACACGACCCGTATGCCGCCCCTTGTTGAGTCGTTGATTAGTTCGCTGTCCTTGTACCACAGCATGTGTGTATAGGGGCCGGGAGCCTGTGGTGCTATGCAGGTTAAATTAATGTCACTGCCACTCTGCACGAACAGTTCACGGTTCGAAAGTATTTGAGCTCTGGAAGCTGTAACGGTAACATAGCAAGCAAAGGCAAACGCAAACACAGTGAAATATTAAATATTGTCAACATTTTCTAGGATATTTGCGAGTTGTACAGGCAGTATGAGCGCTAATACTTACTGACTACCATTAATTTGTAGGCTTGACTAATTTTTGGTTCTGTCGACACTTGACATTCGTAGATGCCCGCATCGCGTGGCTGCACGGACACAATCTTCAGCACCCACTCGTCGGAGTTGTCGATGTGCCGCGCCAGAAATCTCTGATCGTTGGTGTAGGTCATGATGCCTATCGTCAGGATGTGTAAATCTCGCTTTCGTATCCAAGAGACGGCACGATCTCCCAGGTTTCTCACACGACAGTGCAAACGAGCTGTGGTACCGACAGCACCAATTACATCTCTGCTGGTAGTGTTCTCAAACTCGGGTTCCAAATGGTCATAGCTTTCCAGGATCATGTTGTTGATGTCGTGGATGGTATCGTTGGTTAACATTTTTATAGCTGTAAAGAGACGAAAAAACCGTTGTCATGAAAATTGTCATTGACATAAAAGGACTTATCTAAACTGGGCTATAAAGGAGGGTATTCCAAAACAGTCAACGACATGCACAGAAATTTGATTATAAAGCGACATCTACAGTTGACGTAATACAACTAAGATTTGCATTACTATTGAATAACTACCTATATTATAGCAACCCGATTATAAAACGACATCTACAGTGTGTAGAAGCCACATACGTAAGGTAGTTAAGATTTTCCAAATTTTTGAATAACTACATTTTATTTAAATGGTAGGAAAAATTGTCTTTATTAACAATTAGTTGGGACAATTTAGTCCCAATTAGTCCCGCATTTTGCACAATTTAGTCCCGCATTTTGCATAATTTAAATAAAATAAATAAATGAAAAAGTTTCACATAAAATACCAAGGCCCAACTACATACACATCGATTTTCGAGGTAGCAGCTAATGTTGGCCATAGTAAACTTTGCATATAACTTCAATTTTCTATAAATACAAGAATTTAGGTGGCGCATTCCTTCATCTAACGCTTGATCGACCTTAATTAAGCAATTTATTGGATGAGGTAAGACGTGTAATCACTGGCAGTGTTTGGTGGAATTCACTAAAAGAATTATTGCGCCACACAGTGTATTATCAGCGACAATATCTCGATATATTATTCTTAAATATTTATCAAGTTATTATAGCCGCTTGTCATCGATTAAAAATAAAATAATTTAAAAAAAAAAAAACAAAAAAAATTAAAATCACTAGTAATGATTTGTATTACCATATAAAGGGTGGTTAAATTTTAAGTGCTATGTTGATTTTGATTTCTTTTCCTCGATGAAATGCCAGAAGACTGATATCTGATATTTTAGACTTAACTTTGATTTTCGTATTCCTGTGTAGATCCAAGTTTCTGAATTTCTTGTTTCTCTTTTGAATAATATTTGTTACATAATATTTGTTAGAAATTGTCGTCAACTGGATATCAATGTGTGTAGAACCAACTTTTTTAAAAAGATATATTATTATGTTTTAAAAATACTCAAGATTGACCGTTTCACAGCACATGATTCTGTTCGTCGGCAGTAATGTAAAGCAAAAATCACCTTCCAATAAAATCAATGCACCCACATTGCGCCATAGTACAATCCCCTGAACCGATGAAAACGTTGGCCATCTTAGATCTTTAAAAGATTGCAGGATGGAGTTTCGATGCTTTTTGGTAGTCTTCTAAGAAATCAGATGAAATTCCTAATGAAGCAAAATTCACTTTAGTTTTGCGAGTGATTTTTTTTTTCAAAATTAATACGATCAAAAATGTTTTTCCGGTTCCACCGGGAGCGTCTAAGAAAAAAATCACTATAGTTATAGTTCCTAGACGATATAATACTAATCGCATGTCTTCATTCAATGTCCAATTTCACACATGTCTTCTTTGTATTTAGTTCAAAAATCGTTCGGTTACGAATGGAAACATTGAATTGGATAAGCATTTGACTGAATCATCGGTGAAAATACCTGATGTACATGCGAAACTTGCTTTTCAAAATGGATAACAGAATACTTAGCTTAGCTTTAGCAAGGATCCTAAAATCCTTTAAAAATTTAAGATAATCTTATATTCTAAATATCTCTCCCATTTCGATAATAATGGCCAACATGTCTCGTTACACATAAGAAACCATTCCTTGTCGTCTGCTTTAAACTAGCAGCACATGTTGAAAACTGCCAGCAATTGAAAAAGTCATGACAAAATTCAATTTCCGTTTTCAACAATTTATTTCTTTTGGCCGCATAAAAAACACCACAGCAAAATGAAAATCACCCTCAATGAATGTATATGGAACGGTAGTGGTGACCAGAAAAACCTGCCACAACCACTTCAGCCTCTTTTGCCATTTAAGCGTCTGCTGAATGAGTACATTTTATTTCCGTTTCCGCTCTCAACTTTTTTAGTTTCAGCACTTAGATTTGGCGGTGTTATTGCTGCTGCTGTTGTTGTTGTTCATAATCACACCGGTATTTGGGAGAATTCAATTGACGGCTCTCGTCTGAGGGGCACTTAACCAACAAGCACTAGAAAAATAATCAAACCACGGAAAATATTTATGCAACATTTTAAATTCAAGTGATTGAGGTGAGACCGGGGTGTGGGTAAATGGGTGAAAATGTCAAAGGATATAGTAACAACAACAACAACAAATGTGCAGTGGCTGAACACGGACAAAAACGGTGATTCCAACCACCCCACAATGGGGCCAAACACCAATTTGAGAGGCAAAAAGTCAATTTTTGAAGAAACGTATTTTCAGAAAATAATAATGGCAGGTTGTTGCCATCAATTTAAAATGGCAAAATATAAAAATTTGGAACCAGGTGACAACCCGTTTTTCAAAATATGCTGCCAAAGTTACTACTTTTTCCCTTGTTTCACTTTTGATATTTCAACGTAAAGTAATAAATTAAGAAATACTAACACATATATGTCAATTAATCAAAAATTGAAAAAAGCAATGCGCTTCTATAAAGTGTATTGCGTTTTTCGTGTATGTTTATAACTCGTAGTATGGGCTGCAGAAAACTGTCAAAAATTATGAAAATTCTCATTTAAAATTGTATTAATGTTAAAACTGCAGATATTGTAAAATTTCGGTCGAAATGCCATTTATCTCCGGGAAATTTCACAGAAGTGTTTATAATTAATGTATAGAATCAACTAACATGTAAGAAAAGGCTAAACTTGGGCATGACCGTCTCCTTGTGCCTGGATTTTAATAAATATATAAATGAATCATTCCATGTCAAGCAGTACAGAATTTGACATCGATAGCTGCGATTGTTTTAAAAAAAACTTCTCATAAAACTATTGCATACGTATTTTTGGAAAAACATTGAAAATTGCTTTTTTTCACGAGTTATGACCAATTTAACAGTGAAAAACAAGTAAAGAAAGTCTAAATATACACTCGACGTTCTATCCAAATACAATTCAATTCGGCAAAAAAGTGAAAACGGGAAAATTTGTTGTATGTTTCCTAATCATAGGCTAATATGACCTGGTCCAATTTGTCAAATCGAAAAGAATATTTGTATCGGTGATACATCCAAATATGGAATAAAGTGACTAACTTTCACAATAATAACGTGTTATTCTCACTTTGACGAAATTCGATGAAAATTAGCAGAAAAAACAGAGAAAGTCAAGTCGGGAGCGAAATTTTAATGTGAGCTATATATAAATCTGAACCGATCTGACCTGTTTTCACCATAGGTGTTCCTTGTTTAAATATAAGATGTTTTGCCAAGTCCGAAGACAATCTGATGCAAAAAAAAAAATAAAATCTTTTTCACGAGTTATGACCAATTCAACGTTGCAAAACATACTATTTTTTTCATAAAGTGTGTTAATTCAGTCGCCTGTAACTCCTGAAAGACTTTACCGGTTTTAATGTGTTATACCTCATTTTGAAGGTATTTTCAATTTCTTTTAAAATATTGAGTAGTTTTATCACGTTTAGATTTTTTAAACTTTTTGCAATTTTTATTATTTTAATTTGATTTTCGAAATGATTAAACCAATCCATTTTATTGAAATTTTAAATTAGTCTGCTTAGGTCTATTTTGAAGCGACTGTGTGAGTTTGGCTTTTTTTATGATTTTTATACCCTACACCAATTCGTGGCCTAGGGTATTATAAGTTAGTTTCGCGCCAAATGTTTGTAACACCAAGAAATAATCGAGCTTTAAGTATACCGATCGGCTTAGAATCACCAGCTGAGTCGATTTAACGATGCCTGTCTGTCCGTCCGTCCGTCTGCCCGTCTGCTGTCCATCTAAGCTTGTTCGCACTCTACAGGTCGCAATTGTCATGAAACTTGGCAGAAGTTATTTTTTCTGGCCAAGGACCATCGGTATTTTTGGAGGAAATCGGTTCAGATTTAGATATAGCCCCCATACAAATGTCGGCCCCGATTTGACATTTTCCGCTCTAGAAACCACATATTGTAACCGATTTTCTTTAAATTTGTTACAGCATCTTATAATGCAACTAGAAACACCTATAATGAAATTCGGTGCGATCGGTTCAGATTTAGATATAGCCCCCATACAAATGTCGCTCCCTATTTCACTTTTTCCGCTTTAGAAACCACATATTATACCCGATTTTCTTTAAAATTGGCACAACATCTTATAATCCAACTAGTAACACCTATGCAAAGATTGGGTAAGATCGGTTCAGATTTAGATATAGCCCCCATACAAATGTCGCTCCCGATTTGACATTTTCTGCTTTAGAAACCACATATTGTACCCGATTTTCTTTAAATTTGTTACAACATCTTATAATCGAACTAGAAACACGTATGCAAAAATTGGGTAAGATCGGTCCAGATTTAGATATAGCCCCCATACAAATGTCGCTCCCGATTTTACATTTTCCGTTCTAGAAACGACATATTGTACCCGGTGTCTTTAAATTTTGCACAACATCTTATAATCCAACTAGAAACACCTATGCAAAAATTGGGTAAGATCGGTTCAGATTTAGATATAGCCCCCATACAAATGTCGCTCCGATTTGACATTTTCCGCTCTAGAAACGACATATTGTACTGGGTTTTCTTTAAATTTTGCAGAACATCTTATAATCTAACTAGAAACACGTATGCAAAAATTGGGTAAGATCTGTTCAGATTTAGATATAGCCCCCATACAAATGTCGCTTCCGATTTGACATTTTCCGCTCTAGAAATGACATATTGTACCCGATTTTCTTTACATTTTGCAGAACATCTTATAATGCAACTAGAAACACGTCTGCAAAAATTGGGTAAGATCGGTTCAGATTTAGATATAGCCCCCATACAAATGTCGCTCCCGAATTCACTTTTTCCGCTTTAGAAACCACATATTGTACCCGATTTTCTTTAAAATTGGCACAACATTTTATAATCGAACTAGAAACACCTATGCTGAAAGTGGGTGTGATCGGTTCAGATTTAGATTAGCCCCCATACAAATGTCGCTCCCGATTTGACTTTTTCCGCTCTAAAATCCACATATTGTACCCGTTTTTCTTTAAAATTGGCACAACATCTTATAATCCAACTAAAAAAACCGATGGTGAAAGTGGGTAAGATCGGTTCAGATTTAGATATAGCCCTCATACAAATGTTGCTCCCGAATGTTTAACCGATTTTGGCCAAATTTTACATATTATATTTCACCAATAAATATACATGGTGAAAGCGCGTCACATCGTTCCTGGTTTCAATATACCCCCATACAAATGTCCTTTCCGATTTAACATTTTTTGTCAAACACATACATTTACAGGATGCAAAAATCCTTCCCGATTTCAAATTTGGGGGGTGACAGCTAATGTATTTTTCGTGACTCAGCAAAAATCGATTCGATTTTTTACATCGGAAATATATGAAGATACATTGTGGTTATTATAAATCCATTCAATATAAGTTGAAAGATTACAAATAACAAGTGAAAACGGCGAAGAATTGATTGTGGTTTTCAATATGACCGTTAAAAACTCACATTTCTTGGAAACATTTTATAAAAGTTGTTATGGAAAATAAATAGATGAAATCAATACCTTTCGAGTGATGCCTTAATGATGAATATCGTCACTGACTCCATTTTTGTGTAATAATTTAATGCAGGCGATGGTTTTCAGAGCCAAAATATGCAAACTCTTTTTTCTAAAATGAGCGCTGCGGCGTCAATTTCACTCCGATTTTCATCATTTAGGCATCATTCGAAAGGTATTGACCGCAGCTATTTTTTATTAGAAAATACTACCTCCAAATACGAAAAAGTTTCTGTTTTCACTGGAAAACAAAAAATTACTATAAACGTCAAATAATTCGACCAATAATATTTCAAGGTGTTACAAACGAAATGACAAAGTTAGTGTACCCCTATCCTGTGGTGGAGGGTATAAAAAAGAATTTTTAAGACCAACTGTATGCGAATGACAACCCAAGTTAGGACTTTTCTCACATACACCGATACATCTAATTTTATAATTCTACCTGAAGCCATTTAGTACGTCCCAATTTGATCCCTTTTACCCATTTCACGAATCAAAGTGGTACCATCGAAATATTTATTGTGCGTCTATGGAGTTAGGACGATATCCACAGAGTATTTCATTATTCTAGCAACAGTCTTTTGGTTGCTAAAATTGTTATAATTGATTTTTTTTTTCAATTTTGTTCAATTAGCAATTAATATCACTGTTCAATAGCATTTTTGGAACAGAGTAGCGACCCAGAAATGGCATATTGAGTAGACCATTTTTGTACAATAAACTTACAGTTCAGCTAGTCTGAGTTTCTTTTTACAGTGGATTAAAGCTTTCATTATACTAAGTGAGAAGAGTGTTGTAAGTTAATATCTGAGAGAATTCTTATTGTCAGAACTATGTTTTGGAATTCTATGAGGACTATTTTTGTGGAAAACCTTAACCGTGACTACTTAAGCGTGAAGAGCTTTATTTTACAACGTATGCTTCGTAATGCTCCCTTCGACAAAAAATAAAAACTTTGATCTACTATAAAAAGAAACTCAGGCCAGATGGACTATAAGTTTGTTGTACAAAAATGATCTACTCAACATGCCAATTAGATTGATCAAATCGGGACTGAAAACCGGGTTAACCGCTTTTTGCGTCTGAGACTGACCATCGGGTTTCTGAAAATCGCGGTTTTCGAAAAACCGGGAAACCAGGGTCTTTACGCCGGTCTCAACCGGGTTTTCTTTCCGGTACTGTATTTTGAGTAATTAGCTAAAAAACGTCTAATAGCATAACGCAAAGTATAAAATGGCGGCGTTCATCCTAGGTTTGTCAAGTATTTCTTATGGGCACATAAATACACAAATTATTTTTTCTTTAGGGGTTTGACAAGAGATCCTACAATTGTACATATTTATCGTATGTTCTAATAAACTGGGAGACAGCACCGTATTTGGTTACACTATAAGCAACACGACCATAACTTGTAGGACCTTCACATTAAAAAAAGTCTTGCAATCTTTCAGGAGTAACGTTTGTCTTTAAAGACAAAAATTGGGAAAGTTCTTAAGCTTTCGAATTTCTAACCAATCAACCAGACCAATGAGTGGGTGAAAAATTGCTACCAGGTCGAGTTAAAGTGTTCAATAAAGTCGTACTATTTATACTAAAATAACCAGAGCAGATATCACCCAGAAAACAATTCTCTTAATGCCAAACAAATTACAGTGGAAAAAATCTGCCATATCAAAAAACATGTATATCTTCAAAGTATATTTAAATAGTCCGTATATACCGACTATTTTATATTTGTTATTCAATATTTTTTAATCATAGTCTGCAAGTAATTTTAATTCCATTAACATTGACTAAAATACCATATTTCATCAATATTGAAGAAGGTCAAAGAAAACCCACACTGGCTCAAAATCTTTTGGAATTAACCCACAATGAAAATATTTCCACATATTTTATTGTTCTAAGAAAACAAGAAAATACCCGGTCCGACCGCTTTTCTTAAAACAAAAAAACCGGGCAACCGGTTTTTTGAAATCGCGGTTATCGAAAAACCCGAAAACCGACTTTGCAGAAGAACCGGGTCACTCTAATGACCATTCAGAATTATATGGTCGCTATTCTGTTCCAATCAGAAAGTCTTAATTTGTGGACAGTGTATTTAATTACCTGTTCAACTCTCTAAGTTACTTCAATATTTTATTTATTGCTAGTCAGAAATCTTTTCTCTAAAAATAACTTTATTATTGTTCTCTGCCCTAGCATAACATCGCATCTACTCAATATTTAATAACCGCATTCCACTTTTGCATCACTGTGCAACGTTTGGATAATAAAGTGGTTTATTTTAGAACAAATTTAAATGTCACTGAAGTTCTCCACTTAGCAAATGACCATGAAAAAGGTGTTCTACAGAAAACAACAAACAAAATGTGTTGATATTTCTAAAAGACTGAAAAATTTCACAAATCATTAGTGGTCAGTGAAGTGGCTCAAAATGTTTTATGTAACACACCCTCATCCTCGCCTTCCTCTAATGACTTAAATTCTGCGGTTTCTAGACGGAACAGCAGGGAGAAGATTTATAAAGGATGTGGGGCAGGGAGGAAATGATGACATAAAAGCAGCAACACTAAAACAGCCACGCAATTTTTCAATTTGTCCTTTGTGTATGTGGCGGGAGGGTGGTGGGACTCATAAAATGAAAAAGTTTTCCATTTATCCCTTTCATAAATTAGTTGGAAAATATTTGATGGGCTATAGCGAAGGGGAAAGAAAAAACGTTTTTTTCTCCTAGCGGCAAATAGAAAAAATTCCATTCCGGACAAAGCCACATTCCAACGCACACCCGCGCGGCCACATCAACCACTCAAATGAAAAACATTCGAATGAAGTGGTTGGTGTTGACTGGTCTATGGGTCGGTCAGTTTGTCAGTTGTCCGCTTGATTGTTTGATAGCTGGTGCCGGTCCCGGTGCTGCTGGTGTTTTTTATGGTTATTTAGCCAAATTGATTGCGCTGAAAGTGCCACCAGCAATGGCGTAATAGTTCGAGCAGAGTTTCGAACAAAAAGCGGAACTTTGTCAAATCAATATACTGGCAGAGAGTAAACTCCTCCCACCGTCTCTCACTCTTCTTATGTTTCTTCTTTGGTTGTATATACGAAAACTACGTGTCATAAGGTCAAATTAGAAAACTTAAATTTTGTTTTATTCCATTTCTTTGGCAGTGATCTGAAGCGTCACAAGAATAGCAGAACAAAACGAAAAAGTTGTCATCACATAAAACGAAAAACTTTAAAACACATGTCCGGACATATGTATCACAAAACAAACATATATTTATATATAGTGGGTTATCAAACTAGTACCAGATATAATGGGATAAATTGGATAGTTGTAGTGGGGTAAATTTGTAATTCATTTTGTAACATCTTGAAATATCGACCTAGGACCCAATTTTTGACATCGATAGCTGCGATTGTTTTGAAAGTTTGTGTATATATTCTTCTCATAACTTTTCATAATGATAAAAACAATAAAAAATCTAAGAAAAATTAATTGATGAAAAAATTTTTTGTAGCGTACGATTACACCATCAGAAAAATAAAAAATATATAATTTTATATTATCTACTTTTTGTTGGATTTTTCATTGTTTTTAAACCTTGTGCTAATATATTATTCCGAACAATTTTTCGTAAACATACAATTTTCTAAAAAATATCCTAAATATTTATTTACACCCTGTTAAAAATACTTTAAATATCATGCTTCTGCCTGTATTAGTTCAGCATTAACACCCATTTCAAATTTACCCCTTAGTTTATTTAGTTTATTCTTATTTTACTTTTTAAGAGGGAAAATTTTAAATGTTTGTTAATGCTAAACTAATACAGATGGAGCCGAGCAGTTTAAAGTATTTTTAGCACATATTCTCGTCTTTAATTTGCCATTTAACCGCTTTCATAGGACGCAAATAAGTATTTAAAATATTTTTTGAAAAAAAAAAAAAAACTGATCCTTTGAAACCTTGTAGACCTCTTAAGGGACAACTGGATGAGAAAATGAAAACCTAATAACGCTAATTAACTGCATTTTGTCAATAATTTCAGACTATATCATCTGGTTCAATTGTAATATAGAATGTCGGACAGGGATCAATAAAAATGCGACATATTTAAAGAAGCTGGCAAGCTTACACCATGCATTAGCTAATATTAGGGCTGATTTTCTTTAAGACTGGTTAACTAAGCTGCGATAACAAAAATCTAAATTATAACTTAAAATTGCACTCAAAATGAAAAATTCTTTTTTAAAATTGTCGCCAACAGCAATATCAAAGTGTTCACACACACTTAGATATTGTGTTCATACACACAAATTTTGAAAATTAAATTTTATTTGATTTGAACTGGGATATTGTCCTGGCTCAAGACCATTTTGCATCTATATTTAATAGAATGCAAATTTATTTACAAATGGCATGGTGACATTTATTACTTGGCTGCAGACTACCACGTTCATGATTTCGACCATGTCAAAAGTCTTTTCAAGTGGCTTTTATGTTAAAAGATTTGGACTTAGCCTGGGTAATTATCCAGTGTAAGTCAAATTTATGGCTATGCAGTCAACACAAAATAAAATTTTTGAAAATTTGTTTTGATAGTTGGCGACAATGTAAAATTTTTTTTTTGAGTAAAACATTAACTTTTTGTAGAAAATTTGCAATGCACGAGACCCATAACTGCGCTTATAATGACTCCAATGCTAATATTTAGTTGTTTGATAATATATTGTTGTTGTTCATCGAGCTCGCTCTGTATTAATAATATTGTTAAAATTTACACTTTTTTTAAACCAAAGCAAT
The DNA here is from genome assembly GCA_947397865.1 of Polietes domitor. NCBI lineage: Eukaryota > Metazoa > Arthropoda > Insecta > Diptera > Muscidae > Polietes > Polietes domitor. Next base: position 54,372,575 of record OX377618.1, read on the forward strand.
GGTAATATAGTAAACTCTGTTTTTTGAAAACGCCAAAAATTAAAATGTAAATTTTTAAATGAATATAATTAAATTAAATAAAGTTAATTAATTAATTAAACAACTAGATACGTTGAAATGGAGTATTTTAGACCATGGATATGGATTCTCGATTAAACGAACACTCGATTTAACGAACAGGCAAAATTAAAAAAATAAACAAATGCTGCGAAAAAATTCACTTTAAAGTAACAGCCTCGTAGCATTTGCAAACTATGGTATAATATTGTCGTTCAACAATATATTCGAAACTTATTTCAAAAACTTCTTTGCCAAAATGCTGCAAAAAATCTTATAAACATTTTAAAAATATTATATTTCTTTGAATAATTAAATTTCTTATTATATTTAGTTGGTTATTACGAGATCTGGACTAAATGATTCCTTTTTATCACACATAATAATCATGATAATTAGTACGCGATACAGGATCACAACGAACAGGATCACAATCAATATTGTGATTATTAAATTTCCTCAAATATGGGATTTTTATGTAGGTAATACCTTTGGCTTCCATCCCAGTATTCAGGTATCCGAATTTGTATATATTTTTTAATTACACTGTGCAAGAAACAACACTACAATTCTGTGTTTGAAATACTTGACATCAGAAAAAATCAAATAAAAAATTCTCCACCACAACTTATATTAATTTTTCGACTTTAAAATACTTTTTGTACACTGCAGATATACTCATATCTTCAAGCGTCCTCATGTCAACTTTCGCCGATGACACATCCATATTGAGTAGACACAAAAACCAGTTAATGACATCAATTACCTTACAGGGTCACTTAAAACGCATTGAATCATGGTAGTCTATCTGGAGGATAAAAGTTAACGAGACAAAGTGTAAACAGGTAACATTTACTTTAAATTTTAATATATGCCCAACGGTAAAACTAAACAATACTTCTCTTCCACAATCTGACTATGTTACATACATGGGTATCCACCTGGACCGCCAATTAACTTGGCGAAGACACATTGAAGCCAAAAGAACCCAAATTAACCTAAAAATCCGACAACTTAATTTGCTGTTTAAACCAAACTCGGAGCTAAATCTAGAATACAAGGTACTGCTCTACAACAGCGTGATAAAACCAATTTGGCACTACGGCGCTCAATTATGGGGCAATGCATGCTCGAGCAATATCGAAAAAATCCAAAGGGTTCAGTTAAAGAATTTGAGGATGATTGCTGGCGCACCTTGGTATATGAGAAACGAAAATGTTCACAGAGACCTGAATATACCTCTCGTCAAAAACGAAATTCAAAACATCAAACTGAGTCGACAAGAGAAGCTTCAACGCCATGTGTCCACGGGCTTCTCGCTTACGAACAAACTCACTAAAACTAAAAATACATCTATTTCATATTGTACTTCACATGGTTGGGTGGTCACTGAAGCAGACACTGTAAAATCCGAGAGGGGAAAACTAGAGTATACACTCCATTTTACGAGGCTTAAGTACGCCCTTGCGACTAATAGTCATCTTGGAATCTTCGAAATCAGCGAAAATACGGGAGGAAACGAATCGATTATCAGAGTTACTACTCTACCTAACGAGGCTGGAATACGCCGTCACAACATATAATCATCTGGAACTCTTCATAATCCGCGATAACTCGAGAGGAAAAGATTTAATTATTGGAGTTACACTCTAGTTCACAAGGCTGAAAAACGCCCTCGCGACTTAAATTATCTGAAACCCTTAAACGACAAACCGTTAAATATGTAGGCCAATCTACATCGCGATGTCGTAATGGAACCTCTCAATCTCGAGACCACTTGTCTTCATAAACCCAACAGAACAAAATAATATCCACCCTGTCGTTACAGTGCAGAGGATCGTAAAACATTCCAAATCCTAAACGGGATATATTATTATATTATTTTATAAGATTCGTATACATATTGTTAGGATCCTAAGGAGCAGATTCAATATCACACAAATAAAATATATAAAAAAATAAATAAATTTAAGAAATTAGTCGTAAGTAATTAAGTGTTAAATTAAACGAAACCCGGAAATGTCTTTTTCGGTATGAAACCATATTTAAATTCTATAGTTCGTATGTCTTAACTCTTTATATGCTTTAATTCACATCTGTCTATACATACTCGTCCGCTTAGATAAGTAAAATCATTTTTTGGCAATGCTCATCGTTGTCATAGTATTATTTTGGCAAGACCAACAACATTCTCAAACCAAAACTAAACGAAATTCGATATGTACTTGGAAAAACAATAATAAAACAACCCCAAAGAAAATAGTTTTTAAATAAAACTTGGATTGAATCTCATACAGCAATTGCCTCCCTACAATGAAAGAAATGGTCATACTAATTTGTGTAAACGATTGGTATATATAGAAGCTAGTAAGGATGGCTTTTGTAGAAAACATCGGTTGCGAAAGGAAGCTGTTCCCTATTGTAGGTCGGAATTTCAATAAGACTGTAATTCCGTTTGCAACATTCCAAAAATACGTATAAAATAATTTTATGTAGAGAATGCATGCACAAACTTTTAAAACAATCCATGCTGTTGTAGTCAAAATTACAATATTTTTTACGGTTTTATCGTGCCAACAAAAAAAGATTATTTAAGAAAATTGAAAATCATACGAGAAAAGTTGTACCGTCTGTTTTTATAGATTTAGATTAAAATAGATTTATTTAAAATAAGAACTGATTTCTTCGCTCGAATACAATCTATTAAAAAGTACAACAAAATATTTTTCTCTATTTTGTGATGTGATTTTATACCCTACACCACCGGTTGTAACACCCAAAAGGAAACGAGATAGACCCATCGCTTATTACACCGATCGACTTAGAATCACTATTTTCTTCCAATTTGGCAAATCGCCATATATTTCAACTAGAAATATCTCTGGTTCAGGTTTATGTATATCGTCCATACAAGTGTCTCTTCCGATTTGACTCTTTCCGCTCTAGAAACCACTTATTTTAACAGATTTTCTTCAAATGTGACAGACCAGCTCATATTTCTACTAAAACATCTATGACGAAATTGGGTCACATCAGTTTAGATTTATATATAGCTTCCATAAAAGTGTCTCTCCCGATTAGATTCTTTCCGCTCTAAAAACCACAAATTTCAACTAGAATCAGCTCTGTTGGGCCAGATCTGTTCAGATATATATCTCCACTATACACACATAGCTCCAATACAAATTTCGCCACCGAATTGATTATTTCTGCTCTAGAAATAGCATATTTGAACAGATTTTCTTCTAATTCGGCCCATCAGCTAATATGGCGAAAGTGGGTCACATCGATTCAGATTTCTATATAGCTCCCATATAAATGACTCTTTCCGCTCTATAAACCACATATTTCACAGATTTCCATCAAATTTGGGAAAACTTCTTATATTTTACCTAGAAAACCTATGATAAAAATGGGTGAGATCGCTTCAGATTTATATAGCTCTTATTCAAAGCTTGTGTTTAAATTTTCTTACAAATACAGATAGAAATATGAAACTTTGTATTATATTCTCCTCTTACAGCAGTATCGTATATCACCCTGTTCATACCCTACACCTCAGGGTATAATAAATAGGTGTCGGGTATCATATAGTCGGCCACGCCCGTCTTTAACCTTCCTCATTTGTTGTAAAGTACTAGCTATTTTAATGTTTTAGAAATCAGAATTTGGTTAATAGCGTGTGGGGTTAACTGGGTGACCCATCCAAGTTGATCGCCTAGGTCACGTCAAATAGTGATTGAAGTACACCTTATAAACGACTTTTTACATTTGTTAACGACTTCTACTAAACCACATGAAAGAAACACTTGTAATATAACTTAATCAGGGCTGTGGAGTCGAGACAGAATTGGTCGGAGTCGAGCAATCCGGATGTTCAATCGATAATATTTAGTGGTGTTTTTTTTTCAATAATTGTAATAATGTCTTTTTTTAAGAAAAACCATTTTATTTTATAAAACAAACAAAAAAGTAATGTAATACTGTTATTGTAAAGTATTTTTAATTCATTATACAAAATACTATGTAAACGAAACAAAAAGATATTCTATAACTACTAATAAAATTGATAAAAACTGTCATATACTTATTTAAATATTCTTAGAAACAGAATTAAATTTGCCAACTCATCTTTCATTGAGGCACGAATATCACTTTTTAAAAGTTTTAGGGCGGAAAATAATCTCTCTACGCTCACTTGAGTAGGATGCATTACAGCTGCTACTAATGCCATATGACGAATAATTTTCGGGTAATATCCAACTACTTGGTAGAAAATTTTTGTCTTTTCCGATAAAAGTTTTGTTTTTGTATATCAACGGGATCATTTCCTAACCTTTTAGCCTTATTTTGCTCCAAACTATCCAAATACTTTTCGAAGTCGTCAGAAGGAGTAGATTCGTGAGATGTATCGCACAATTGAGAATCATCTGGACTAAAAGTTTTTTGCATTATTTCTGCCAGTTCATATAATCTTTGCCGTGCCACTAAAACTTGATCATGGTTTAATAAAATTCTATTTAAAAGGCCGACACATATTCTCGCCAATAGAATAGAATTCTTCCTTATTTCCGTCTCTCTTCTAGTCATTGAATAAAGAATATCGTTTGCAATTCCATTTTCAAATATCTCCAAATTAAATATTAGTTCCTTCGATTCCCTGTAGAAACCACTTGGTGTCAAATTCTGGCTTTGAATTTTTTTTGGTTACAATATAAGGTCCCTGTAAAACCTTTTCGAGAACAATGCCTTGATTCCAATATTTTTCTGCTAAGGAGATAGGTCATTATTGTCCAAATTGAAATTAACTTTAAATAACTTTTTATCTCAATTACATGTTTGAGCATTAAATACGTACTTCCCCAACGAGTCGCTTGATCTGTAATAGTACCTATGCCGACATGTCTCTTTAAAGTTGCTTCAATAAGTGAATACCATATTAACTTTACTTGTATTTTAATTTTTGTTTACAATTATAAAACATTCTAATTGTGTTCACAGAACATGACTCAGGCTAATATTTTAAGATTTTTCAGCCTGGAGAAATATTATAATTTATAATAACGAAGAAAAAACATTTACCCGGAGTCGACCATTTTTTTCGACTCCGATTCCGACTCCAGCAAATTTCTCCAACTCCTACTCCACATCCCTGAAGATAATTACCTTAAATTTAAGGTATTATTAACCTCCATCGGTCTTATACTTCAATAATAAAGGTATCTTCGACGATAATTGTAATTGTAATAAGTTATTTTTATTTAATTTCAAAAACTTTTAGTTATGAAAAGATGTGGTATTCACCGATATAATTTTATTTACACTCGGTACATAGTTGTACTTTTTGAAATCCGTTCAAATTGGCATACCAAAAATTTGACCAAGGCATGGGCAATTTCATCAACATATCTTTTTCCTTCAAAGGTTGCAGATTTAATTAAAAAAATGTTTAAAACCACTGTGCTTCGACCAACAGAATATTACCCTTAACTAAACACACACACATGTACAGCTTTAAAATAAAGAACATTTGAAATGACGCCCGATAGACAAACAGCATCAATTACTTACAAACAATTCGTCATTGAATATCCATGTCCCTACTCAACTCTAGTCCTGCTGTCATTGACAGCACTACAGCATAGACAGGATAATAACCTCTGTGGCGCCATTGATTTATGACATGCTTTTTATTCCATCGGAAATCACATTTTAAATCTTTTAAGAAGTCCACATTAAATCACAATTGGCCCCGAAAAAAATAAATCTCCAAAATATATGGATGCATATAAATTTCACGGTAATCCCTTTTAGAAAAAACCTACAAATTTTTAGCCAGTTGCACTTTTGTGCAGTGCTTTTTATGTGTTCATGGAAAAGTTTCAATTTTATGAGTTTTTATTTTTTCTAGGGCATTAACTATCTGAAAATAGTGAAAAAATAGCGATTTATATGTACTTTGCCCAATTGTAACATGAACACACACTCGGCAGCTCGGCAACTTATGCACAATACCAATTTCTTAAACTTTTAAGGAGTTCTGTTCCTTAGGTAGCCATATTTTAGCTGGCATCGTTATTGCATTGGAAAATCCTTGGAGAGGTAAGTTATGTTATACCAGTATGCATGAAATATGGATGTTCAAAGGCCACAAAATATATTGGAAAGTTCATGAAAAATGGAAAGATTTTTTGAAATTTTTAAATTATGGTTTTATGCGTAAAATGCAATGGTAAATGCCGCTAAGAGAGCATTCACACCAATCGTCTGCTCATGCCACTGCCATTGGCTGTCCAATATATGAAATAATTACATTAAAGTTATTTCTCCTAATAAATACAATCGGTAAATGTTTACTAAAATGTAGGTTTTTACAAATAATAAAATGTAATACTTTCTTTCGTCCAGGCAAAAAACACAATCGGATTTTTTATATTGATTTTTTTGTGATTAGTAATATATATATGTAGCAAATATCATCAATTTACCTCACAGAACGAAAATATATAAATGGTGTCACTGTGTGAAATTCCAAAAGCAGTTTGTCTGCTTTTGGAAAGGATGAAGGTGCACGACCAAATACGCATATTAATACATGTTGAGTTTTTGATGCCAAACTATTCTCAGATTTAGATGTCATTTCTCATATAAATTTGGAGAAGAAATTGTTCCAAAGGTTTTTTCAAATATTTCTAATTTGGCTATCCACTCACAAGTAAGTTTATGACTGCAAAAGGTGCTATAAACATAAAAATAATATAAATGGAATAGTTCAAAAATGGAGCAGCATAGAACCGAAGGTTGTAATTCGCTACAACGATATTGTTTAAAGCATTTTTCTAAATTTAAGGCATATCGAATTATCATATTCCATTATTTGGCCGTTAATTTCATTTTGCTTCCCAAAGTAAATAGGATACATAGTGGCTGTAAAGTCAAAAATTGTGACAATTATCTTTAGAAAAACCCGCGTAACTTGTTATCATACGAGAATACCAAAATAGTTGTTTGGCATGTGATTGCTAACTTCTTGGGGAATATTTGTGTCAGAATTTAGAATCATGAATGGAGAAAGTTAAGATATAAGCAATTGCAACCGCGAATTTTGTTTTTTTTTTTTTTCAACAAATGCAGCGATTTTCTCGACTGGCTACATATTAGTTACCAGCGACATTGGTTCTTAATACTAAAAAAATCAATAATTCAGTCGGATCCGTTTTCTAGATCGCGAGAAATTCAAAAAACAAAAATGTCATGCATGAAAATCATTTCAGCTATATTTCCTGCGAAAATGAAAATTTTCCACAAATATCCAATTTGTATGTTTTATTTACTGCAAACTTTTTGTAAAAAAATTGGAAAAAGGGAAGAAAATGGTTCCAATCTTACGGGTGAAGCTGGAATCTTTAAATTCCCTGTATGTACATACCAACACAACATTGCCAACATTTCATTAAAAACGTTAACGAGTTTACAATAAATCTTATTTATATAAAGGGTGATTTTTTAAGAGCTTGATAACTTTTTTTTTTTAAAAAACGCATAAAATTTGCAAAATCTCATCGGTTCTTTATTTGAAACGTTAGATTGGTCCATGACATTTACTTTTTGAAGATAATTTCATTTAAATGTTGACCGCGGCTGCGTCTTAGGTGGTCCATTCGGAAAGTCCAATTTTGGGCAACTTTTTCGAGCATTTCGGCCGGAATAGCCCGAATTTCTTCGGAAATGTTGTCTTCCAAAGCTGGAATAGTTGCTGGCTTATTTCTGTAGACTTTAGACTTGACGTAGCCCCACAAAAAATAGTCTAAAGGCGTCAAATCGCATGATCTTGGTGGCCAACTTACCGGTCCATTTCTTGAGATGAATTGTTCTCCGAAGTTTTCCCTCAAAATGGCCATAGAATCGCGAGCTGTGTGGCATGTAGCGCCATCTTGTTGAAACCACATGTCAACCAAGTTCAGTTCTTCCATTTTGGGCAAAAAAAAGTTGGATATCATCTCACGGTAGCGCTCACCATTCACAGTTACGTTACGATTCGCATCATCTTTGAAGAAGTACGGTCCAATGATGCCACCAGCCCATAAACCGCACCAAACTGTGACTTTTTCTGGATGCATTGGTAGCTCTTGCAATGCTTCTGGCTGATATTCACTCCAAAATCGACAATTCTGCCTATTTACGTACCCATTGAGCCAAAAATGAGCTTCGTCGCTGAACACAATTTCTTTCTTTCTGAACTTTCTTAACAGAGCACGCATTTTGATAATAAAATTCAATGATTTGCAAGCGTTGCTCGTTAGTAAGTCTATTCATGATGAAATGTCAAAGCATACTGAGCATCTTTCTCTTTGACACCATGTCTGAAATCCCACGTGATCTGTCAAATACTAATGCATGAAAATCCTAACCTCAAAAAAATCACTCTTTATTTGGGTATAAATGACTATGTGCTTATTTCAACATTAATAGTGCTCAATTTTAAATTTTAAACCGCGAAAAATTAATTAATAAAGAAATTTCGAAAACTTTTTAATCGTAGCAATTAGTAATCCTCTCTAGATTAAACTGTAGAAAAACGATTAATAATTGCTCTTAAAATTAATGAGAAAATATAAAACATATTCGCTCTCCTGAAAATTTATGTTTTTGTTCACGGCCACTTTTGAATATATGCACTCGATATTAGACAATTTAACAGTATTTTCCATATTTCTCACCATCTCCAACTAGTGTCTTATATTCTGTACCATTTAGAATTTATGAAACTTCGGAAATGTATCTGAGAATCATTGCACAACATTTAAGTTCTTTTTCCAAAGTCCCAATATTTAAATGTGGTATATGCTCTTTTCCTTAAAATTTTTATGTGGAACGAGCACGTTGCTGTCAAGTCGCCATTTCCATAATATCGGCATTTGTATTGCCAAAATCAAAGAAGAATGTTTCTTTGTGACTTTAAATTGTTCACTAGGTGAAAGGAAGGCCATCCTTCTTTAAATCTATGCATTCCTCTGTTCATCTGTCTAATGTTATACACTTTCTATAATTTTATGCAAACTTTTTTCCTTGAAGCCATCTCCTTTTACATATCCTCTGTCCAACAGCTAACAATAATTTATGATCCTCGCTTCGCAACTGCTGCTGCTTTTTTCTTCACATTCATTGTTATGGTTGCTTCTTGCAAAAAGAAAAATAGAAATATTAGCTCAGATTGCATGATAAATTAGCATGTACTTCATATTGAATTTCTTTAAGAAAGACGTTATTTTGTCGACACAAAACAAAAAATGTCCCTTATTTGCATAGAGAGCAAATAAATGTGGTCCAATAAGGCATTTTATTTTACGTCTTTTTTTTCATAGAGAATAAAACAAAACATTTTCTTAAAGTAATATATTTTGAATTGTGAGTGAACTGTAATAAAATTGCAAAGGGAATATATTGGATTTCATCAGATTTTAGTTTAATCTGATTAAAAGCATACATGCACAATATATTTGATTTGAACAGATTTTTGAATGAGACAACTTTCTTTCGATGACATCGTTGGAACAATTCCTATATCCAAACATTATTTTTGGGATTTGACCGCTCCATTTGTAGAACCTATATTCATATATATACTTCGTCGGGATAAAATTCTAAGAAGATCCCGTCATGTCGGGCCGACTATCTGTTGACAGCACCCAGCTTTCGAAGGAAATGAGTTAGGGGCTTCAGATTCCACATGTGTGCAAAAAATGTTCCCAATGTAGTATTTGTAATATTTAAGCAAAATTTATAATTTTAGAGTGTTGAATAGGGCAAAAATGGACAAAACTGGTACGACTCAAAAGAAAATATCTGCAAACATAATATTTGGAATTACATTCCTCTAATTGTGTAGGGTATTGCGTAAAATATAGGGAGTTTATCGAAGTCGTACTTCTAAAGGAATAAAATTATATAACATTTTCTAAGGTGGCAGTGGTGGCCAAAACATATGCAACTAAGGGTGACTTACATTAATAGGCTCTGTAAGTTTGTAAAATTGAATCACAGAGAAAAGAATGACGTTTAAATAAATATTAATCCAGCAATAAGATTTAAAATTATTAAAAAAAATCACATATTCTGTTATAATTTCTTTGTTATCGGCATTTTTATCGATAAATATAAAAAATTGTATGGACAAAACATATGCAACTCGACAACTTTGTTTTAAAAATCGACATTTTTGAAATTTCTTTTGATCTGTCGTTGTTCGTATTAGTAAATAATACTCCTGTGTAAGGAAATTTTTAGTAATATTCAATTTTATTTTGTTATATATTTTCTATTGGAGTTAATATAAAATCTGTATGAAATGGCATGCGATAAATTCGGATCTTAGCTCATACAACGAATTGTGACTGTTTACTTTTGTGGAATATAACACAGATACATTGTCCACAAATTCAGTATTCATAAAAGTTCAATATTTCGCATTAAAAAAATTGTTGTTGTTCACCGAGGTGGTTGATCGCGTATGATAAGTGGTCGGACGGACAATTTTATGAACAGACTTGTGAAAAACGACACATTTTCTCTTCCTCTTCCTTAGTTCCGTATACGGTGATTAAGGATAACATCACTCATACACACTGCAGTCGGACTGACCATTAACAGTCCTGCAAGATGTATTTTTCCTACCTAAACGGTGTTAAGAATCATTCCTAGGAAGTGCATATGTTCTAGAAAGTTGTTTATTGTGATCTTAGGTACATTTTTGTAGTCTATTGTTTCCTTGAATTTTGAACGGTTTGCTACCTATGGACCTGAACAGAAAGAAGTGTATGAAGTTTATTTGGCACGGTTACAAACAGGGTATGATCTCGAACCTGAGTAACTAGAGAGAAATCAACAATTTTTTATATTTTAAAATTATATTCTATTTGCTTTTTCGTAAAGATTTTTTCGCGTTATTTAAACCATAATAGACTTATATACAAATAGGCCTACAACTTCCACATTTACCGATAGATCTTTCACAAAAAGAAATTATTTTTTTAGTTAACATATTAGCTATTAAAAATTATGATGAATTTTTTCGTGCCAGTCAAAATAATTAACTCATTAATTTTTCAACTTGTTGGTGACTGTTCCTAATCTACAGTTTCTATATAAAAGCAGCATGTTTAATTAACATATACCAGGACGTGATTCGACTTATATTTCCTTCGACGAAAATAGGAAGTTTAGTAAAATAAAAAAATATTTTTTGTGTTTTGCATGATCTTTGAACGAAATATTACATGATATCTTAGTAATAATAATCAAATATCTATAACTACATAAAAAATAATTACTTTTAATTAATAATTATAATAATAAAATATCACAATTTAACAAATATTACTATTAGCAAAAAATAACCTAAGTTTCTTATTATATTACCGCACGTCAACATAAAATCGACAGCCTTTAATTTGCCCTCCTCGCAGGAGGGTATGTAAGATTCGACTCTTATTTACCACTTATTTCTCTCATGTTCTCCTCTATTCAACAGTTGGACGATGATCCTGAAACGTGCAGCAAACTTTTTCCCACTGTAGCCACAGCTTAAGTCATTGAGAACTGTTCATGATGAACATGATTTCTGAGACACTGATTAAGTAATTATAGCCCAGAATCGCACGCAATACCATTAGTGCGTGAGTGTGTGTGTGTGTGTTTGGGGAAAAACTTTTCTGTGTTTTTTCAGGCGTAACACGGAAAAGGCGTTTAATTAACATATCTGCCTGTTGTGGGTAATAACCAGTTGCTGCTACACTTTGAATAATTTACATATTTAATTTAGTTTTTGGAAGTAAATCAGTGTTTACTTGTTAAATGAGCTATTTGTAAGGGCGTAGCTAATAAATACAAATGTCCGCCTCTCGCCTCAAACAGAATAGGCAAATATTTAACCAAACTAAATGGATTAATTCTGGGTCGCATAAACGTATTTCTTATACGTTATTATTCTACCTCAGGGAGGCCATACTTTGCCTTGAATGTTAAACAGAGAAATTAAAATTTATGCCGTTTGATTCCGCATTAAGTAATGGAACTTGGCTATCCTGTTTTTAGCTTCTAAAACATTCAAATATTTTCTTCATCTTTGATGTTTGCAAAAAGTATAATTTAATATAGAGAATTTCACCTGGCTATTTTGCTCGTGCATAATTAGCATGCATACATAACACGGTTCAACTCGGAACTAGGCCATCTGTCTTTAATGTTCATTAATGCTGGCCAAAGTATAACAAGGTATTGGACAGAGCTCAGTGAGAGACGCCCTCCCCCACTTTAAATGTCAAGGACTTTTGTGGAAGTGCTTTATTTTATTAAATTGAACGAACTTGAATTAGACTGGACAGCCACGTGCCCATTTTGCTGGAAAAAAGGTTTCGATGCGATTACAGGGTAATTGTATATTAATGATTTTATTTCGAAGCACATACATTAGGGTGAGACAATTGTTGTTGTCGTAGAAAAAAACATACAAATGGTAAAACGAACCCAGGTATAATGATTTTCGGCAATCTTCCTAAATGAACCATGTGCTAAAAATAACTTCTCGCTAGAATCTGTTTTAAAAGAATTTGACTTAAAAAGATTTTAATTTTTTTATTTCCAAAAAGACTCAAACGGAAAATTTCTCACTAAAAAGTGATAGAAGACATTTGGTAGTAACTTAATTTTTTCGACCATTTGTTTGTCCTTTTGTTCTTGTCATGACCTTGCTATATTTATTTTTTCCTTGTCGCAAACATAGCCAATATCCCAACGATCCCCAAATACAAAAAAGGCTTTTATTGCAAATAAAACAAAATTGTTAGTGTTTTAATGTTTCCTCTACAATCATGAAATATTTTTGTATCTTATGTCGTGAGGGACCAACCATTTTAAAATTGCTGCACGTTTAATATTTTCAAATGAATTGGATAACAATGAAACCTATTTCAGCTCCATCAAGTAGTCTACCTTCCAATCGATGTGTGTTTGGTTATGAATACTGTAATTTTTGTATACTATAATTACGAATCATTGGAAAGTTTTCATTAAAACAATTTTTTTGTAAAAATATAAGTTTTGGTCATTCCAGTTCACATATCTCTAAATAGTGAATACTTTATAAAAATTTTCAATGCTCTTTTTTCGATGACATTTTCTTTTCCCATCTTTATTATGAGTTCTTTGCAGTGCTTCTGATTTAAGGAGTTCGGGTATTTTGTTGCAAACTCGCTGCAAAGACTTCTAAATACGGCCACCTCCGACCAAAGTTCTTATGAATGACATATTTTAAATATAATATTGCCATGCAAATTTAAATGGTAAATTAGAATAAAATATTTTTCAAAGTCTTTCGAATATCCCCATAATGTATATATCCACTAAAATTACCTGCCCTCATTTCACTTTTTTGATCATATTGGTTAATGTTTTGGATAGTCCATGTCGCCCAAAACCATTTCACATTTTTAACTCATGTCCTTACAGTCATTTTTAGTCATCCAGTTGTGGTAACAAAACGTTGTATCAAGAGTGGAGAGTTTATCCCGTCCGTCTTTCAAATTTCCTGACCTATTTTATTTAAATCAGCGCACAGTTCGATATGAACTTTGCCATTTGCCTATATTTCTTTTTGAGTTCTGTAAAAAAACAAAATTAGACATCGACCCAAGATTATTTTGAGAAATCGGTCAGTCGAATGTATTTAAAAAAAATAATATTTTATATTTTGTTTTTATGTTTTTTAACATTCAAAACGCGAAGAAAAAATTGATATATTTTTTTGTATTAAACATTTTCACCTTTTCCAGATTTTGAAAACTGAAAAAATCTAATTTCTTTTTTTTTTTGACTTTGTCGAACTGTTTCTCACACATTTTACGAGATTTTGCACTCAATTTTTCTTTATTTAAAATGTTACTTTCTTACGAAATGAGTTCAAATGTTGGCTATTTCTAAAATATATACGACTGTCCGACTTTTAATGTTAATATCTCAAAATAAGCCTTGGGTACATGTGTCTAATTTTGGGTTTTTTACCGAACTTAAAAATATCAACTAGAACAAAAGTTATTGAATTTTGGCCAATGGATTTTGATTATGAGCCGCTGTGCACTGGTGCGTATGATAGACATATCATATTTATCATACGACTAGGCGTGTGGAAATTAGGTATCAGTAGACCTGTTCGATTGTGCTTCCTAGCTTACAATTAAGACACTTGAAAAGGTGGCAACATTTTTATCCATTGGTTTTAGTTAAATAAATCATAGATCTGGTACCACATTACGCGATAACTAAAAGATAATAAACTACTTTCTCATTAAGCCAGTACGTTATATATAAATATTAAACCAGTAAGCCAAATCGAATAGTCCTAGTCTGGGTCTTTGAGAGTTGTTTGACGAACGTAAGTGTAACGATCAGAAGAAAGACAGAAATGAAATAAATGGTTTAAATCTGTGGTGTAAATTTTATTTTCTTTTATAAATAATCAGTTAAAATAAACAATGTATAAAAGATGTTAACTTGTTTATTCCAACGCTTATAGCAAAAGTATAACATTCACACCATTTTTTCAATCAACACAAAATTAATTACATATACGCACAAATGAACATCATACTTTAACCCCTATCGTAAAGTTCCTATCATAACACTAAAAAGGGGCAAACATGGAACAAGCATCGTATTTTAGTAGAACTATGTCCACAAAAGTATTTATTTTGAAATATTAACTTGCCTTCTACACATACAACTATTTTTATCATTTATTAAAATTATCAAAAAATGACAAAAAATCTTGATGGCAACATTCTTGATTGACAAATGAACAAAAGCTTTTATAATTTCAAATCATAATATGAAAAATTGTATTCGTCTTATAAAACCCCAATTTATGAATCATTCGTTATGGAATCATTCAATTGTGTGGTATTTCAAATGTCCTCTGAAAACCCCCCGTTAGGTCCCATCTATTTGAACGATTCCGTTTATTACAACTACCCAGCAAAAAAAATGGAAGTACCTCCGTAGGAAGCACATTTCAAAATCCAAACCTGCATTTTCCCAAGAAAGTTTTTTAAAATACCTTCCAAAAAGTCGATATTATGTTAATATCCCGCAACATTTTTACGAATGGTATTTTTACAAGTGAATGGGAACGACTTTTTAGTATGGGGTCAGAAAATCGTGGCACGGGAAAAATTTTGTTTTGATTTTTATCTTTATAAATAAACAATGTATAATTTTGTATTATTTTAAGAATTAAAAAAATGTTTGCTAACAAAATACAAATTTATTGTTTTTTAATGTCCTTCAAATATTTCATTATTTTATTAATTATTAATAGTAAAGTTAATTAATAGTGAGCAAAATGGAGTAGTGTTAATGTATTTAATCCTAATTTAATATTAATTTGCGTTATATATTAATTCATACCATATAAATATTTTGTTAAGTTACCTATTGTCAGTTCTAACAAATAAAATGTTTTGCTTTAGTAATTCAGCACTCACAGTAGAGGATAGCTGAGATGGTTAGAGTGCCGTGGTAGTAAGCAGAAGGTCCGCTGTTCTACCCCCGATGGGGGCAGATTTTGTTCAAACCGAAATGGAAACTATTGAAGAGTGTTTCCTTTGCAACTACTTTAAAACAACAAAGTCATTCAAAATAAAGGACATTCCTACTATGACAACTCCAAGTTAAAATCATTGGTGAAGATCCAAATTTTCGCTACTTCCGAATCACAAGATTACCATCTTTTTCCCTAACTAACCTATATAATGCGTACCTTGAATAAAAAGACGTTTTCCAATTCGTGCGTTTCCGCTTTTATAATTCCCTATAATTTATAATCCTTATTTTTATCATTTTATGCCCTATTCACAGAATTCACTGTGAAAATCCACAAAAATTACAATAAACGTACAATAAATCGACCAATAAATTACTCTAAGACAAGAATCACAATTTTTATTTAAAGTGCTTTCAAGGGTCTATTATTTCAAAAAAAATGTGACACAAAAAAATTACACCGGAAAAACATAATTTTTAGGGTTACTTTCAGGAGCGTTTAGCTCACAGATGGCTTGATCTGGGAACGAAATATTTTGCAAATCATCATTACACAATCCAAACTTTATTTCGTGGGGTGACTGGAACTTGTTTTTCCATTTGTAAGTACGGCGACCCAGCCTAATGTATAGTTTCAAAATATATGTAGCTCGTAGCCAAATGAAAATACTAGTCACATTCCAAAGTAAATACCCTTAGAGGTTGGCAATATTGCGGTTTGTTAGCCAGCTACCTTGGTTAAGTACTTGTAAATGTTACCAACAATTCTTTAAACTTTTCTCAAATACATATCTGTGTTCAGACTTGCAGAAATTCACAAACAAGTATCTAGCCAAGTATAGTATGTTTTACAGTTGGAGCAGCCATAATAAAGTCACGTTTGTTTACGACCTGTCTATACTACACCGCCTAATTTAAATTTATGAGGGAAATACTCCGTTTAAAAGGCTGCCCAAATTATAGCACGCAATTGTATGAAATCCTGCCAGGGCAACTTTTCATCTAATATTTTAATTTACTTAATGTGTGTAAACTTTTCTTGTTTTGCTTTTATTTGTGTGAGTTGTTTTGCTGTTTTTTTATTTGCTTGGGTGGAGAGCCTCACAAATAAAAATTCCCCAAAAATCCTTGTGAAGTTATTATAATTCCCATAAATTCATTGAGGTGTACATTATTTAGTGTGTAGACTATGTGTGTAACACGGAAACGTGCAAAGGCACTTTTGAGGTTTGAGGAGTGAACATTCTGAAGTTGTGTTAAGGTTTTGTTTAAAAAACGAGCAAACACACACCAACACAGAAATTCGCACAACAATAACCGAATTCGGAGAATTTTTGCTAAAAATTCCCTGCGTTAAAAACTACAGAAAATTTGTTTTTCTTTATGTCTAGAATGCTTCCATTTATTTTAGGTATTTCTGGGAATTTGCAAGACGGATGTTTGCTCTTTTGGTTTTGCCTCACATCATTTTCTGGGTGGAGCAAACAAACACATCACGTACTTGTGACAGATGCCATGGAAATACAGCATGATCCTGCGTTTATGATGTAATTCCCATGGACACAGTTTCCTAATGTTACCATACGTGTAGTGGGATATGCACATTAGTCTGGGTCGCCGTCCATACAAATGGAAAAACAAGTTTCAGTCACCCCACGAAAACAAAGTTTGGATTGTTTAATGATTATTTGCAAAATATTTCGTTCGTAGATCAAACCATCTGTGAGCTAAAAGCTCCTGAAAATAACCCTTAAAATTATGTTTTCCGGTGTAATTTTTATACCCTACACCACTTCGTGGGCTAGGGTATTATAAGTTAGTTTCGCCCCAAATGTTTGTAACATCAAGAAATAATCGAGCTAGACCCACCTTTAAGTATACCGATCGGCTTAGAATCACCAGCTGAGTCGATTTAACGATCTCTGTCTGTCCGTCCTTCCGTCCGTCTGCTGTCATCTAAGCTTGTTCGCACTCTGCAGGTCGCAATTGTTGTCCGATTGTCATGAAACTTGGCAGAAGTTATTTTTTCCGGCCAATGACCATCGGTATTGAGGAGGAAATCGGTCCAGATTTAGATATAGCCCCCATACAAATGTCGCTCCCGATTTCCGAAATGTACCCGATTTTCTTTAAATTTTGCAGAACATCTTATAATCCAACTAGAAACACGTATGCAAAAATTGGGTAAGATCGGTTCAGATTTAGATATAGCCCCATACAAATGTCGCTCCCGATTTGACATTTTCCGCTCTAGAGACGACATATTGTACCCGATTTTCTTTAAATTTTGCAGAACATCTTATAATCCAACTAGAAACACGTATACAAAAATTGAGTAAGATTGGTTCAGATTTAGATATAGCCCCCATACAAATGTCGCTCCCGATTTGACATTTTCCGCTCTAGAAACGACATATTGTACCCGATTTTCTTTAAATTTGGCAGAACATCTTATAATCCAACTAGAAACACGTATGCAAAAATTGGGTAAGATCGGTTCAGATTTAGATATAGCCCCATACAAATGTCGCTCCCGAATGTTTAACCGATTTTGGCCAAATTTTACATATTATATTTCACCAATAAACAGACATGGTGAAAGCGGGTCACATCGTTCCAGGTTTCAATATACCCCCATACAAATGTCCTTTCCGATTTAACATTTTTTGTCAAACACATACATTTACAGGATGCAAAAATCCTTCCCGATTTCACTTTTTTACCGAATTGAATGGCAATGAGAATTGTTTGGGTGATGTCCATATGTCCATACTTTGAAATGACTTTGGTATACTACTGTATAATTTGTATTTGTCTGTCGGACAATTAGATCAATTACCATATTATTTACCATACTCGTTAAATTTGACTGAAGATGAATTTATGGCATATAAATTATATGAATATAATTTGTATGAACTACATAAAATTGCTCCCATGAAATAAATGGGTTTAGTAATCAAAGCGAGGTACATACGCAGGGAGTGGTGTAGGGTATTATATAGTCGGCCCCGCCCGACTTTAGCCTTTCCTTACTTGTTTTGTGTTAAAATTGTTCCCATTTTTTTTTTTCTGAAATAATAGACCCATGAAATCTTTAAATAAAAATTTTGATTCTTGTCTTAGAGCTACTTATTGTCGAATTATTGGACGTTTATAGTAATTTTTGTTGATTTTCACAGTGACAATAAAAAAAATTTGAAAAATTTTTCGTTTTTGGTCAATACCTTTCGAATGATGCCTAAATGATGAACATCGGAATTAAATTGAAATTACAAAGAGTTTGAATTTTTTTGCTCTGTAAATCCATCTTCTGTATTAAATTATTTTACAAACATGGAGTCAGTGACGCATTTTTCGTCTGATATTCATCATTTAGGTTTCATTCGAAAGGTATTATTTCCTTCTATTTATTTTTCATATCAACTCTAACAAAATGTTTCCAAGAAATGTCAGTTTTTAGCTGTCACCTTGAAAACCACAAAAAAATCAATATAAACGTCCAATAATACTACCAATGAGTTATTCTAAGACAAGAATAAAAATTTTTATTTAAAGTGCTCCCAGTGGTCTATTAGTTCACAAAAAAATTACACGGGATAAACATGATTTTTAGAGGTGTTTTCAGGAGCGTTTAGCTTACTGATGGCTTGACCCAGTGACGAAATATTTTGCAGATCATCATTAAACAATCCAATCATCATTTCCGGGGGTTGACCGCTGCAATTTATTTTATGTTTATATCACCTCCCAGAGCTTTCTACTTCATTCGACATTTTCGAAACACCTTAATGTCCATACACAAGATTGCATAGAGTACAGCGCTATATAATTTGCAACTAATTTTAAAATAAAAAAACTCGGTAGTCGAGTTGGCAACAAGCTCGTCTATGCTCTTGTGGGTTAGATTCCTACCAGGGTACTATGACAAAAAATCGCTAATTTGCGGAAAAAAATATTTTAGGAAAAATAGGTGGTCCATGCCCACTTTTACAATGGCATACCCGCGAAAGAGTTTACGAAAATTACACTATTAAATAAATTTTGAACTTATATCTTGAAGATCGATCATAAGATCTTCAACACAGCGACGCCAACGTACCAGAATAAAAATATGGTGTTGATGGCGTTAGCATCACTGTCATTCTAGATTTACTTCAGTTGTCATCTCATTTTTATTACACATTATTTTAACACAGTATGGCTCAGCATATCTGTTATGAGTTCAGTAAAAACTTGAAACTAATGAATTTTTCGATTAAAGAACATCCCTCCCTAGACATCACCATGTTAAATTCATTGACGAAACATCCAGATCACAATTTGGGGATCTGCTTGGCATTCTAATATATTTAAGTTAACCAACAATTATAATTGGCCATTCGTTCAACATCGCCAATATTTTTAGACTACACTGTAGACGTGATGAGTTTGTGACAACATCATCATAATCAGCATTTGCTCGAGTATAATCACCTGAAATCTACCACAAATTAAATTATGAGAAACAAGTCTTGTGGAAACAAAGGATTAAATTCCATTAACCCCTCTGACGCAGAGGTGCCAGGTGGTAGTATTTATTCTATCATTTTTCTTTGACACCAACATCCATCAGGACGTTTGCTCCCTGGACAGACAGACACAGAGTTCTTGTACAGCACGTAATGTTCAAAAAGCAATTTGGAGCATGCTGACCCAGGTTTAGGAGAGTTTCGTTCATTTTGGTGTTCTGTTTTGTTCTACCTGAACTTAGGTGAGCAAAGGAATGTTGTATCTCAAGGATATTAAATCATAGAGCTAGGAAGGATATGGTCACGATTATTGTAGGTGCGGTGTGTGTGTGTTTGCGTTGGCCTTAATCATATTCCTGTGCTGCTTCGCACAGTGCTTCAGCACGTAAAGGTGGTATTAATTATGTACATACCTATCTCCTAACTACCAAAACCGATTGCGTCAAATTATTTAGAAAAAAATGTCTACCATTAAAGATGACCAGTAGAGAGGGTGTGAAAATTCTCTCCGAGCACATAGAATACTTTAAGAAGTGAAGATTACTTTTAAATTTGTAAATATCAGCCAAACTGTATATGAGCGTTTCACAGTAGAATAATTTCATACAAACTGCGGAAAAAATTAAAAGGAATAGAGCCAGGACCTTGAAATAGCACACACATCACTTGTCATATTAGATAAAAAACGATTTTTGTATAAATCCGCCCACAACCACGCCTACCTCCCATGTATGAAAATCGGGAAAAAGTCAAATCGGGAGTGACATTTGTATGGCGGCTATATCTAAATCTGAACCGATTTGCTTCAAATTAAATAGCATTCGTCCTTGGTCCATAAAACTTACTTGTGTCGATTTTTGTCAAGATCGTACTGTAATTGCGAGCTGTAATTTGATTACAACAATAGATGGAGAGACAGACGGACAGACAGACGCTCTAGAAACCACATATTTTAACAGATTTTCTTCAAATTTGGCAAAATATCTTATATTTCCACTAGAAACACCCATGGTGAAAATAGGTCAGATCGGTTCAGATTTACATATAGCTCCCATACAAATGACTCCCAATTGACTTTTTCCGCCTCAGAAACCATATATTTTCACCGAATTTTTTCAAATTGAAAATAACACGTTATACTTGAACTGGAAGAACATGTTGTTCTTCCAGCCCCGATATAAATATTCTTCTCGATTTGACAAATGGGTCAGGTCATATTAGCCCATGATTAGGAAACATATAAAAATACTTCCAGTTTTTACTTTTTTACCGAATTGTATCATATAGTCGACCCCGCCCGACTTTAGCCTTTCCTTACTTGTTTTAAATATAACTTTATAAATAACTTAGGATTAATATCGGTCCAATATTTTATGGACTCGCATGCCATAAAACCTTAAAATTTATGTAGGCATTAAAAACATTTTCCAAAATACATTAACAGAGAGTAACGAAGAACGAAGTATTACTTAATTTTTAGCTTAGAAGGTTTTTTGGTGTTGTAATTAAATCGATGATTGCAGCCATAAGCAGAATGCTCTTTTTAAAACGATTAACTAAGACAAGAGTTTAAAAATATGTGTAAATGCAGAGGCATCGGTCGGCCTCGCGAGTGTAGTTTTAGAAATAAATAAATACAGCCTTCATGTAAACCACTGTCTTATCACGTAATTACAAATTCAAAACAATACTTCAAGAGCTCCTATTTTCTACGAACTAAACGAAATTTCAATGCGATACATAGTTTCCGAGATACATACCGCTAAAAGAACCTGTATTATGATGAAATTTTCAACTATTTTAGCATTAATGAACTTTAATTGCATCCACAGCTAAATTTAGCCGCGATATTGGCAAAATCTTTTAGAATATGCTTAATAGAAATGTTCTTTGCAAAATTCAATCAGTATCAGTCGAGATTTGGGCGCATGAATACACTGTGCTTTTGCGTATTAAAGCTATCAGGGATTTCTTCAGTTTGAAACTATAAAATTTAATTGTTTCCAATTAAAAACATTGTTTCCACTATTGAAATCCGGTAATTAATAAATTTGAATCCTTTGTAACGTTTTTAATAATTATTCCTTCTTTGTTTTATTTTTTCAATATTTTGGAAGTAGACTTGGGGTACGATTTTTTCCATCACAAGATTAAGTTGTCTCGAACGTTTGACATGCACAAAATATTAATACCATAAACCTATTTTATATACTCAGCAAAACAAAATGGAAGTACTCCCGTAGAGAGCGCATTGAGGGTTTATATTCATAAGTGGCTATGAACCATTTTCTCAAAAATGAGTTTTTGATACCAAACTATTCTCAGATTTGGATGTTATCTGTCATACAAATTTGGAGAAGAATTTTTTTCTAAAGTCATTTTTTCAAATTTTTCTGATTTGGCTATCAACTTGCACGTTAGTTTGTGACTGCATAAGTGGCTATGAACTTACAAATAATAAAAATAAAATAGTTCAAAAATGGAGCAGCATAACACCGAAGGTTATAATTCTCTACAACGATTTTGTTTACAACATTTTTCTAGATTTAGGGCATATCGTACTATCAAATTTCATCATTTCGCGATTAATAGCATTTTGGTTCCCAAGTTATCAGGCTATAATAGGATATATAGTGGCTGTAAAGTCAAAAATTGTGAAAAGTACTTTTATGGCATATGATTTCTCACTTCATTCGGAATATTTGTGTCAGAAAGGTTTCAGAATTATAGATAGAGAAAGTTAAAATAAAAGCAATTGCAACCGCAACTTTTGATTTTTATACCCTACACCACTTCGTGGTCTAGGGTATTATAAGTTAGTTTTCCACCAAATGTTTGTAACACCAAGAAATAATTGAGCTAGACCCACCTTTAAGTATACGGATCGGCTTAGAATCGCCAGCTGAGTCGATTTAACGATGTCTGTCTGTCCGTCCGTCCGTCCGTCTTCTGTCCATCTAAGCTTGTTCGCACTCTACAGGTCGCAATTGTTGTCCGATTGTCATGAAACTTGGCAGAATTTATTTTTTCTGGACAAGGACCATCGGTATTGAATTTGGAGGAAATCGGTTCAGATTTAGATATAGCCCCCATACAAGTGTCGCTTCCGATTTGACATTTTCCGCTCTGGAAACGACATATTGTACCCGATTTTCTTTAAATTTGGCAGAACATCTTACAATCCAACTAGAAATACGTATGCACAAATTGGGTAAGATCGGTTCATATTCAGATATAGCCCCCATACAAATGTCGCTCCCGATTTGACATTTTCCGCTCTAGAAACCACATATTGTACCTGATTTTCTTTAAATTTGGTACAACATCTTATAATCCAACTAGGAACACGTATGCAAAAATTGGGTAAGATCGGTTCAGATTTAGATATAGCCCCCATACAAATGTCGCTCCCGATTTGACATTTTCCGCTCTAGAAAAGACATATTGTACCCGATTTTCTTTACATTTTGCAGAACATCTTATAATGCAACTAGAAACACGTATGCAAAAATTGGGTAAGATCGGTTCAGATTTAGATATAGCCCCCATACAAATGTCGGTCCCGATTTGACATTTTCCGCTCTAGAAACAACATATTGTACTCGGTTTTCTTTAAATTTTGCAGAACATCTTATAATCCAACTAGGAACACGTATGCAAAAATTGGGTAAGATCGGTTCAGATTTAGATATAGCCCCCATACAAATGTCGCTCCCGATTTGACATTTTCCGCTCTAGAAAAGACATATTGTACCCGATTTTCTTTACATTTTGCAGAACATCTTATAATGCAACTAGAAACACGTATGCAAAAATTGGGTAAGATCGGTTCAGATTTAGATATAGCCCCCATACAAATGTCGCTCCCGAATTAACTTTTTCCGCTTTAGAAACCACATATTGTACCCGTTTTTCTTTAAAATTGGCACAACATCTTATAATCCAACTAAAAAACCAATGGTGAAAGTGGGTAAGATCGGTTCAGATTTAGATATAGCCCTCATACAAATGTTGCTCCCGAATGTTTAACCGATTTTGGCCAAATTTTACATATTATATTTCACCAATAAACAGACATGGTGAAAGCGCGTCACATCGTTCCTGGTTTCAATATACCCCCATCCAAATGTCCTTTCCGATTTAACATTTTTTGTCAATCACATACATTTACAGGAATTTTTACCGAATTGAATTGCAATGAGAATTGTTTGGGTGATGCCCATACGTCCATACTTTGGTATGACTTTGGTATACTACTGTATAATTTGTATTTGTCTGTCGGACAATTGGATCAATTACCATATTATTTACCATATTCGTTAAATTTGACTAAAGATGAATTTATAGCATATACATTATATTCATATAATTTATATAATTTGTATGAACTACATAAAATTGTTCCCATGAAATACCTGGGTTTAGTAATCAAAGTGAGGTACATACGCAGGGAGTGGTGTAGGGTATTATATAGTCGGCCCCGCCCGACTTTAGCCTTTCCTTACTTGTTTAACAATTGCAGCGATTTTCGCTTCTGACTACATATATTTTATTTTATATTTTATTCTTTAGATTAAACTGTAGAAGAATGATTCATAATTGCTCTCAAAATTAAGGAGAAAATCTTTTTTCGCTCTCCTGAAAAGTTGTGTTTTTGTTCTTAGCCACTTATAATATAAGCCCTCGATATTTAAATTGCATCTCAAAATTCAAATGTGAATTTTCCTGCTATTGAGGAAGTCATTTAAACAACTTCGAAAAAACATGATAATATGTTAATATACCGTAACATTTTACGAATAGCATTTTCACAAGTGATTGGAAATGATATAGCGTCACAGAAGTAAGGTGTCCGCTTCGCACCCAAAAGGTATCGGGTTCAAGTGACATTATTTATTTTTTTAATTACTTTTATAAATAAACATTACTAATTTTTTATAATTTTAACAATTTAAACATTTTTTGCTTAAAAAAACAAATTGATGTACTTCAAATATTTAATTGATATTAACTTTTAATACCACATAATAACAGTAAAATTAAGTGGTATCAATTTATTTAATACTAATTAATTAAATTATACTTATTTGCGTTATATATTAGTTCATACTAAATAAACATTTTGTTAAGTTTCCTATTGCTTGCTATTTAGTTATTCACCACTCACAATAGAGGATAGCTGAAATGCTTAGAGGTCCTCTGTTCTACCCCCGGTTGTGGCGAATTTTTTAAAGCAGAAAATGAAACTAGTTTTTCAGTGTGTGGCTTCTTTGCAACAGTTTAAAATAACTTATAAGTTTTTCAAAATAAAGGACATCGCTCCTATGACAACTCCATATTAAATTCATTGGTGAAGAAACCAATTTTCACTACTTCCGAATCACAAGATGAGCATCTGTTTCACTTCTTCGAGTGCTCTCTTCTTGCTCGGTATATATCTCAAAAATAAAAATGCCCCAGAGTATAATCAATGCAGTTTTTATTAAATATCAGGAACAAAAATTGTAAAACAGAATGGTAATCCTCAAGCCGGAAAATAACAGAGAACTTAAAACAAATTCACGAGTTATAACCAATTTAATAGTTATAAATTTACGATGTTTTCATGAAGGTGTGTTTATTTAATCGCCTGCAAACCCCGAAATAATACTAGTTTTGAAACAAATGTAAATTTCTTAAAAAACTGAAGTGATGCTGTATCGCGCCAACAGATTTTACAATTTATTAATTATTTTGCATTCCCGCTACAAATGTGAAGATGGAGATAGTGTTTTATGTAAAAATCTTTTTTGGCTGGTTCGCAAAAGCCCATACAATCGAAATATTGTTCTATTCTGATGTATTTGTTTAATTTTGAACTAATAATATATGATCTCTGTGGGATTGTTTAAGGTATTTAAGGATTTTCTCCTCCAAAGTCGTAATGAATAAGTTTGCAGGACCGACCATAATTCCTCCCTATCAACAAGTACCGTAAGTTCAAAATGTCCTTAAGATCTTCCTCTATTATAGTCAGAAATGGTCTTATACGATACTTTACTTTGAGTTCGTCAAACTAAAATGTTCTCACAAATCGACAATTGAGTCGATTAATATCGTCGAAATAAAGCCTCAATTGAATTTTCCTATTACATATGGATTTTATTATGAGTTTTATTTATTTTGATAGAAAACAATATCAGTCATTCGCTCAGATGTACGATCGAGAAACAATTATAGGAATTTCCTATATTACATATGGAGCGGCATACTCAATAGACCACATATTTTAAACGAATTTCTTTACATTTGGCTCCTTATATTTCTACCAGAAGCATCCACTGTGATAGTGGTTCAGGTCGGTTCAGATTTATATATGGAACCGATACAAATTTCGTTCCCAATTTGACTTTTTCCGCTCTGGAAACCACATCCTATGTTCTTCAAAAAATAATGCGAGAAACGCTCAGAAATTATTAGATATGGAAAAAAACGTTTTTTTAATAAATTCGGAGATATCGTTCTCCAGTTATGGAAATAATAAAAATATTAAAAATGTTTTTGGCTGTGATGAATATTAAAATAATATAATTTTAAAAAGAATGGACAAACATTATTTTTGCGGTAAAAACCTTCAATGAATGTAATTGTATGTTTTGATTAGTGGGTATGTTCCCCACATGAAATATTTGTCAGGTTGTTAGTTATTCGAGTTTATCTGACCTGTTGTTGGCCATCTAGTCTCAATGGCTTCAATGTTAGAGAATCTTCTCAAGTTCAAGAACGCATTCAAAAAATCATTCAGTGTTTTCAATGATTCTTCTATAAAATTCCTTTATATTTTATTGTTCGCTTTCAAGTTCTAAATAAATATATGCTAAATTGAAATTTAAATAAAAATTGAAATTTAAAAAAAGTATGTTTTCCTACTGATGGTCAAAATGTATCGTTCGTGTAAAGTAAATAAACTTGTAAATAGATGTGGAAAGAGAAAAAAGGCTTGGTTTGTGTTTATGAATACCCCGAAATATTTCGGTTACATCTTTTACAAACTTGGAGCTAGGTTTATTTAATATAACACCATGCTCTTCTTAAAACTGGAAATAGAAATGGAAACAAACAAATTGACCCGGTGACACAACGAACAATATTAACACGACGTACCTGAGTTTCAAAACACTGCCTTACACTTATTTATAATAAACTGGGTTGCGACCCATACAATTAAAACAAATAGTTTCCAGTCATAACATGCAAATAATGATTGAAGTGTTCAAAGATTATATGCAAAATTTATGGTCCCTAGAACAATAAAGCTAAACTCTCCTAAAACACATCTGAAAGTCTTGTTTGCACTATTGTCTAATTAATAAATTCTTTAAAGTGCTTTAAATATATTTTTTAATTTTATTTTAGACTAGCTGAACACCCGCCCGCTTCGCCAGGCAAAAAAAAAACAAACGGTAAAATTAGAATCTGCTTTGTTATTAATTGTCGTCCTGATCGGTAACATATGTACCAATTATAATCAAGGTTCTTCCCTGAGATAATAAAGAAATGGATATGTTCCATGGAGAACGTTAGTTTACGGCGAATATTTGAAAAAATGTCAAAATCAAATTGATTTTTTGTTAAGTGTGATTCTCCTCCTTTCCATTACAAAATTCAAATCAAAAATGCGCCATCTTTCAATTCCCGCCCATTTGCATATTGTCTAAGCAGGTTACAACTAAATAAACTCACACAACAATATAGGAATATCGTTGTAGAAAATACTCAAAAAACTGGTTTTAATTTCGTATGGGAAGGGTCACGGCCACTTTCCGCCCATCTCGCTGTCGAAATACTCTAAAACCGGTTTTAATTTCAGATGGGAAGGGTCACGTCCACTTTCCGCCCATCTTTACACAACTATTTACACTGGATCAACTCACACAAAATTTCAGCACTCTAGGTCTATGACACCTACTGACCATATTCGATAATATGTTTTAACTTCGTATGTGAGGTACCACGCCCACTTTCCCAATACCGTCCATTTTTGGAACAACTACGCAGGTTTATGCTAGATGCACTCACACAAAAGATAAGTATTGTACTGTCATTGAACTGAATATATTCGATAATAGGTTTTAACTTCGTATGGAAGGTACCACGTCCTTTTTTCCAATATCGCCCATTTTTTGGGCACAGTTACGCACATTGATGCTAGATGCACTTACACAAAATTTCAGTTTTTTATCTGCCATAGAACGGCATATATTCGAAAATGGGTTTTAACTTCGTATGGGAGGTGCCACGCCCACATTTCCATTACCGCCCATTTTTGTCATAACTACGCACATTGATGCTAGATGCACTTACACAAAATTACAGCACAATAGGTGTCAATAATAGGTTTTAACTTAGTATGGGAGGTGCCACGCCCACTTTTCTAATACCGCCCTTTTTGACACAACTGCGCAGACTAATAATTAGTGAACCTTCACTAAAATTCAAGACTCTAGCTGCAACAGTATTCCGAATATTGTAATTTATAAAAAAACGAATAAATCCCCAATTTGTGTGGAGGTGCCATGCCCACTGAAAATATCAAAAATGTATATAGCCTATTTTCACCACCGGTTCAGCATGAACATACTGAGAAAATTTCAAGAAGATCGGTTCAGTAGTTTAGGCTGCTATAAAGAACAAACAAACATACAAACACAGATTCATTTTTATATATATAGATTGAACATATTGTGTTGTTTTTCGAAGTTGAATGCAAATAATGCCTTTCGAGTGATGCCAAATACACAGAATATCGGAATGAAATTGCAAAAAAGTTTAATAATGTTGGTTCGAAAAACCGTCGCACAGTGGTTCAGATCAGTGGTTCAAATGAACTCCGATTGTTATAAATCATTTGTTCAAAAATAATGTGTTTTACAATATTCATTACAACCAAACTATATTTGACACAAGCATAGTTTTGCCGTCAAAATAAAGCTAAGAAACCACAATTTCTTGCAAAATTTGAGTGCAAAATATCTTAAAATGTGTTGAAAACAGTTCGACAAAGTCAAAAAAAGAAATTACGTTTTTTCAATTTTCAAAATCTGAAAAACGTGAAAATCTATAATACAAAAAAAATAAAATTTTTTTCTTCGCATTATGAACCAATACGTAAAAATATGTTAAAAACCATAAAAACAAAAAAATAAAAAATTTAATTTTCTTTAAAATCGGAAAATACGTAAAGTAGTCAACTTTGGGCCGATTTCTAAAATATCGCCGATTTTTAATGTTAATATTTCATAATAATCCTTGGGTTCTTGTCTAATTAAGTTTTTTACAGAACTCAAAAATGTCTACTAGAACAAAAGTTATTGAATTTTGGCCGATGGATTTTATTCTGAACCACGACGTATTGAATTCTCGTCCGATATCACCATGCAATAAAAATTATGTCGATGGGCTAACGCTTTTTTGATATACATTGGACTTCTTAACTCAAAAACAATATTGAAAAAATACCGATACATTTTTTATTTTTATTTCTAATCTTCGCCGAAGGCACATTTAATATTTGAACTGTCATTTTGAAAATAAAAATCCGATAGCATCCGTTAATATTTTTGTTTAAATAGGGCGAAGAACCCTTTACAATTAGATAACAAAATATGTATGACTAAATCAATTAAAGCAAAAACTTGGTAAAAAGTGACACGTAATTTTTTTATATTCCCTTAATTCTATAATAAGCGTCATAGATTTCTTATTTGGAGAATATCTTTTTTTCTCATTTTTATTGGTACGAAAAAACATAACAAATTAGAAAAAAAATCGGGAATAATATTAAGTTGTCAGATTATTTTGTACCTCTATCGCAAATCAATTGTCAGAAATCGTCAAAAACCGCCAAATTCAAACAAATTTTTGTTAAAAAATCGAAAAATTCCATTTTATATTTAGTTCATGTAAAAAATGTATGGAATTCAGATATTATATTTGAATATTTGATTTGAATATTTTCAAAATTTCATGATAAATAATTAAAACATATTTTATTGGTATTTATTATTCTTAATAAAAGTTAAACATTTTCTTATACAGTGACCTAGTTTAGCCAATTCAATTCAGAAAACATTTTCAACGCAGGGATTACTGGTTAAAAAGTCAATGCATACATTCGTTCCAAAATAGCGTTTTCGGTCGTCTACATTTACTACAGTTTTTTAATTAATATTATTTCTCAATTCTAAAATGTGCATGGTTTTTTATAATCGATGGGAACATGCCTATTTTTTACCTTTTAAGAAAACCACAAAAGATAACAAATACAAATAATTATCTTTAAAATAAGCCTTCATTCTACACGTTTTCAAAAAATACCAAGTGTTCATACCTCGAACCTTTTATCTTGTTTTTTCTATTGAAGATACTATCGCCAAAATTTAAAATTCGCCACGTTTGGCGAGAAATCGCCATATCTGACAACCCTGACTAGCATTCTAATAAAGAAAGAAGAATATGTAGAAGTCATGACATTCTTTGTAGACGCAAAGAATTGAAAAAATACAAAAACTTCGTAAAAAATTACACGTGATTTTCTGAAATTCACTTACTTCTATAATAAGGGTTATCGATTTCCTGGAGAAAATAGTTTTTCTCCAATAGGCCTTGTTTTCTTCCGTAAGTATTCTGTTATCTAATACATAATAGAGTGTTTCGAGCTCTTTATAAAAAAAATTAAAAATTTAATTCTTTTGTGTCTACAAATAGTGGCATTACTTCTAAAAGCATACATAGATCATTTACAAATTGACATTGTTATCTGCGTCATAATAAAATAATAGTAATAAATTAAAAAAAAACATCCACAAAAAATATATGCTTCCTTCATGAATAAGTAGCCTCAATGTACGCAAAAATTTAATTTTTAGGTCTCGGGAAATTTTTTCATCTTTGCGTAGTGCTATTTTAATGTCTCCTTATAAACCGCCTCTAAACAATAACAACACTATGACCATGGAATGTCGTTGAACGCTTTGTCACTTATCACCAGAAATTTTAGAATAAACCAGAAATTTAAGATGCAGTGGCGTATGAGTTATATTAATCAAACGCTCAGGTGTATCTATTTTTAACGTATTTTTAGATTGTTCATCAATGAGAAATGTTTTTTGATAGTAGAATATATCAAAATTTATTATTTTTAGGCTAATTGCCTAGAAAAGAGTTTGTACTTTTGATCAAGGTACTAATTGCAACACTTTTGTTCGTTTTTGCATATATTCACAAGAAATATGAGTTTTAAATTGTCACTCTGAAAAACCACAAAATAATGTGAAACAAGAATAAAAATACATAACTAAAAAGCATTCAAGAGTCTATTTAATCAGAAAAATTGACAAAGCAAGTTTTTAAGAGTTGTTTTGAGGAGCGTTTAGCTCTCAGAGGGCTTGTCGCAGGCACGAAATATTTAGCAGATTGTCATTAAAGGTCATTCAATGTTATGCCATAAATTGTCGTTTTATGAAATAAGGGACAAAGAACTAATAATTTGAATACTTTTTGGGAAACCGGCAGTAATATGTTCATATAAATGAAAGCAAATGTCCAATGAAACATGTTCAATGTGGCATTTAAGGGCCGATATTTTTAAAAATATATCTGAATGACATAAATAATTTCCAACTAAACGAAAAACTTTTCATGTATGCCTGCGACATTTTCTATGTTTTATCCAGACAAGCAAACCATAAGGGCTGTTTTCCTTACGACTGGATAACTAAGCTGCGATAGCAAAAACCTAAAAAATAAATAACATTTCACTCAAAATATTTTTTTTAATTGTCGCCAACAGGATATAAAAACAAATTTTTTTAAAAACAAATTTTGAAAAAATAATTTCATGTTAAAAATTTTGGACATAGCCTGTGTAAGTCAAATTTATGGCTATAAATTCTAATAGTTTCTTTCGAAAATTTGTTTTGATACAAATATTTGTATTGTAGCTGTGAAAAATATTTTTTCTTCATAGTAAAAAAATAAGTTTTTGTTATCGCAGCTTATTATCCTGGCTTAAAGAAAAACATCCGTAATGTTTTACAAACTTTCATTGAAATGGTTGGGGCACTAGGGGTGGGAAATGCAAGACTGAAAAACCACATAACACAAAAAATAACCACGACGTATTCTGATAGATTGGGTTCGGTTTCGGTTGTATCGAAAATGCCTAATTCATGTGGAAAATGTGATTAGACCAAACGACCATAATATTGAAGAGCTAACGTAAATAATATTACCAAAACCAAGTTTATTAAATTAAAAAGACAATGATGTCTACATGAAGATATTTGTACTCATTCCGTAGATGGAATATATATCAAATACATTTTACATTTACGAATTTTTTTACGAATTTAAACCAATTTTATTTAAAGTCTTTGCAAATATTACAAAATAAAGCTATACAAATAGTACATATTTTGGCAAGAAAATACACAGACATTGTGCTACTCTACAGAAATTCAGCAAAACATTGTTTTAGCAGTTTATTGTTTGCGCAAAATGCAACTACTTGTATATTTTTAAACTAACGCATAACATTGGATATGACAGCATTAGATTTAGTCAAACTCAACACAATTGCAATACCAGGAACAACAACATCTTTATGTTGTTGATACTATATTTTTTATTGAATTGTTCACAATGAACCACAAAAATGCCCTAGAGCCGTCGAGGTCATAGTAATATCGATCTTATAAATGTTTGTAGGTGTTAATAACACTAGACAACGCCAATTTTTCCGAGGTCCAACTTTAATATTTTCTGATGTTTTATTTTATTTATTTATTATGAATTACAATACAAGTAAATTTATATTCTAATGTTGGGTCCAGGGATTGATCCGGGGTGACTATGACCATTGTAGCTAGTTATTGCAGCGACAGACCAGAGCCTCTGGTGGGAATCGAACCCACGACCCCCACGCTGATAGCCGACCACGCTACCAACTCGACTACCGGGGCGCTCATTTTCTGATGTATTTGGCTTTCTAAACTCGAAAATGTTGATAAAAAAACATTATGTTTTTTTTTAATTTAAATGAATAAATTGCTTAAATGTTTTAAATTTTACAAAATTTTCGCCGAAAATACCTTCTCGCCTTTTGTACTCTTATTTTGAAAGTATAAGATCGATTACAACCACTTATATGTTTAATTAAATGTTCATATGATGGCTACAGACATTTCACTTTCATATAGCAACAGTTTAGGAAAAGTTTTCAGAGAATTGAGATCTATTTTTTCGAAAAAAATATATATATCCATTATACTAATGGACTTAGAATCACTTTTTGAATCGATTTAGCAATGTTAATCTTTCTGTTTATCCATCTATTTTTTTAATCAAAGTTCAGGTCGTAATTGTAGTCCCATCCAAATGAAACTTTGCCCATCGAAGTTTTTCGGGATAAGGACGAAGAACGGTTCAGATTAAGATATAGCCCCCATACGAATTTTGCTCCCGATTTGACTTTTTTCACCCTATTAACATATTATAACTGATTTTCTTCATAATTGATAAATCATCTTATATTTCAACTAGAAACACCTGTGGTGAAAATGTGTTAAGTAGGTTCAGATTTATATATATAGCTCCCATTCAAATTTCGCTCCCAATTTGACTTTTTCCTCTAGAAACCACATGTTTTATCAGATTGTCTTCAACTTTGGCAAAACATCTTATATTTAAATTAGAAATACCTATGGTGAAAATAGGTCAGATCGGTTCAAATTTATATATATCTCCCATACAAATTTCACTCCCGATTTGCCTTTTTCCGTTCCAGAAACCACGCATTTTCACCGAATTTCTTTCAAATTGAGCATAACAAGTTATACCTGAACTGGAAGAACCTATTGTGAGTCACTTCATTCCATGTTTGGATATAGCTCTGATACAAATATTCTTCGATGTGACAAATTGGGTCTGATCATATTAGCCTCTGATTAGGAAACATACAAAAAATTTCCGTTTTCACTTTTCAACGAATTGAATTGTATTCAGATCGAAAGTGGAATATATCATATAGTCGGCCCGACCGACTTTAGTCTTTCCTAACTTGTTTTAAATATAGCAATTGTTTTCTTAAAATGAAATAAACCATTTTTTTCAATTTTTATGGATTCTTCGATCCAGCAAAAAAAAAAGATTTTTTTTTTAATATGTGAAAGTGAAATTTTCAACATTTGTGGTCATCATAAGTATTTTGAATTGAGCATATAATTATAGGACTTTTATTTCCTAAATGAGACAAAATTTTTAATTTTAGCAAAAAATGTTTGTGTGTTTTTAATTATTTAGGTCTCGGGCACAAAATTTTTATTTTTTGCTTCAGGGCAAACCGCAGTATTTTTTCTAGGGGTGACCACAGTCTAATGTATATATACCTGAGAGATATGTATCCTAGCGTACTTGTATCTGTCTGTTATCAATAGAACAACAACAACAACTTACCTTGAACACTAATGCGACTCCTTTCAAGGTGTGTTGTGGTTAATCCGAAAATAAACAGCATTGTCATATATTCCAGCAACATTTCATGTGAATTTTCACACACAGCAGTGAACGGCAAACAAAAAATGCAAAAGAAATCGTAATTTACACGTTCATACATATAAAAGAACAACGACGCACGAACAGAATGTCACACAACACTTTCGTCTCGATTTTGTTTTTTTTTGCTTTTTTACCTTTTTTCTCTTAGCTTTTTTGCCTGTTTCAGTGGGATTTTTGTCTTTTTTGGGTTTCGTGTGTTTTTATCTTAAGCGGGCGTAAAAACACCACAACAAGCGTGATGACAGCAAAGGTGAAATCCTTTGTAAATCCATACGTTACACGTTAGATGGAAACACTAATACACCGGTGTGTGTGATTGTGTGGATTGGGTTAACACGTATACACGTTCACAGTTAGAACCACTAATAAAGTGTATGTTGTGTGTTAAAAACACACCAAGTTACGGGCCAAATTGTAGAGGCAGGTCCACCATACCTGGTCTGATAATGTCATAATACAATCATAGAAGGAAACGGAAACGAAAAGGAATAACAACACACAACCATAAGCAGCAGTAGCAGCCGTATTTAACGTTTTGTTGTTGGTGATGGTGCTGGTGTTCTACTTGAATATATTATATATAATTATGCGGCTGTGTAGTCACCATCCGTCGCAGAAAGAAGGAAGAACAAAAAAACAGCATAAAACTTGTACAGCTTATCTGTACAATCTGATTAGATTTGGATGCTTGGCTATAAACACAGTGTTATTCAGCACAATTTATTTTGGGCTTGACATAAAGAAGGACCTTTTTTGCAGTGTTTCTCAGGCAAAGATATATTTTCTTTTTTCTTCTTTTTCTATCTCTTTTTTTGAGTATTTCTTCTTTTTTATAACTTTGTTTTTTCTTTTCTCTTCAGGTTCCTTTTAGCTGCCACTTTTAAATTAAAACAATTATATTACGTGTCAAGTCAACATCACCGCAATGCCACTTCACATCACTTCACTTTACAGCGCTTGTCTCCACTCCCTTCCGGGTTTGCTGCTAGCCCGTCCGGTACGGTACTTTCGGTGAGAGACGCTGGCGTATTTAGATTGCTTTGCTTTGATAATGAACTTTTTCTTCGTTTTTTTTTGTTGGCCAAATTCGTTTCTTTCGTTATAGCTTTGTTGCTTGTTTTATTATGGCCGTGTTTGTTTTGCACCTGTCGTTTGTTTTTTTTTTTAATTTAAACTCAATTCCGTTTGTTTTATGTATTGCGCCGTTTGTCGTTTCGGCTGCTTTGTTATATTTCACTTTCACTTAGTGTTGGACCCGGCATGTGCCAAAGACATTTAAATAGAGACCATTACCAAGAAATAAAGCAAACACGGCAGGACACACACAATTTAAATTGTTGTCGTTGACGTTGTCCTTGTCGTCGTGGCGGCTGTTGTTTACACAATTTAGTCACTTGGCGCTGATACATTTTGCTATTAAGTAATGCCACAGCGGCGTACAAATCATCGCACCCTCCAACTCACCGGAAACACTAACACGACCAAGCCCGATTTACATTCCGGTCCTATGTAAATGTAAGACTTGCCACGGGAACGCTCGAGCTGGCGTTCGTTAACGTTCGCGTTTCGTTCGAATTGGGCCAAGTTTGCCTCTTTCTGTTGCTGTTTTGTTTTGTTTCGTTTCGTTCGCCGTCAGCGTAAAGTCACAACGTCGTTTTTCTTTGCCACGTTCGCTCGTTCATAGAGGAATAACATCACATTAGACCAAATAAAAAACAAAACTGCGGTTGTTCGGTCGGTGTTGTTTTGGATTGGTTTTGTGTGCAGTATCCGTGGCACCCGCTTAATGTGAATCTCAATGACCTATTGTGAGCACGTACATCCAACTACTAATTTTACTATGAAATTTAAAGGATTTAAACGTTAACATTGTACTGTGCCTCAACAAAATACTCCTACAACTCTAGTGCGCACTCTCCTGACTCTCCTCAGTGTGGGCGCTCTTCGAAAGTCCATGACTAGGCCAACAACATACTGCCAGCAACATGACAACATGCCAACATGCTCACAATGCTTTATAACCCTTCCCCAACACAGACAATATTTTAACAAAATCAAACGGCAACAACATGTTTACAAGAGCTGTCACTCAATATGTGATGTTGCCGGAGTGACACAAGAAGGCAACAATTCTCTTAATATTAACTAGATGCTCTTTTGATTTTAAAATGTTTCTCTTCAACCAGAAATGTTTCAATTTCAATTCGACTGTCACTCATTCTACTACTCACATTTCAACAAATCGCACAGTGTTTGGCCGCCATAAGTCACACAATATAAATATAAAAATGGTTCGCCCGTACAATTAAAATCAATTTCCGGCCCCCACAAAGAAATAAAATGATGATTTGCCAAATATTTCGTCTATAAATTATAAATTATGAAATTATTCAATGTCGCAGATTTTCCAATTTTTATAATCTCACTCTACAGAGTAGGAGGATAAATATATCATTTGGGACAGAAAACAAGTGTAACGCATCGAAGGAGTGACTTAACATCTTAAGTATGGTTTTTGAGCAAATCCGTTTCACGGCTTTTTAATAAGTTTGAGCCATGTCCGATCCTTTAAGTTGGGGAAAATGGCCACGCCCCTTCTGTTAAAGTAAAACCAATGAATCTTCCACATCGATATTCGGAATAAGCTATATTTTTATACACTCCACGAGAGTATTATGTCTTTGTGCATTTGTTTGTAACACTCAAAAAGAATTATATTTATATTTAGAATTATATTTAGCAATTTTCGTCTGACTGTCCATCTATTCTTGTAGTCAAAGTGTAATCAACGTGTAATTTGATTACAACAATAGATGGACAGACAGACGGACATCGCTAAATCGACTCAAAAAGTGATTCTATCCCGATCTGTATAATAAACGATGGGTCTAACTCGTTTCCTTTTGGGTGTTACAAACAAAAACAAAAAGACATAGTGGGTATAATAATACCCCAGTGGATGGTACAAATATACAGTTAAAAAACTCAGGGAAGTGATTCTATTTGCTTGTGGGTATTGGCGAGTAAAACAAAAATTTATTTGCGAAATTTCCCAGACACTCGCATAATCTTTAATTAAGGGAAAACACCTCGGTTTTGCATACCTTTACCTTTTATAAATCTATAACTTAGTCAATTATCAACTGATTTAAGGTGCTCGGGAAATTTCTTTCTTTGGGAAATAAATATATATATATTGAAGATATATATGGAGTGACTTAAGACCCTGAGTATATGTGGACCAAATTCATTTCACGACTTATTAAGATGTTTAAGCCATGTCCGTCCGTCTGTCTGGCTAGTGTACACGATCCAAAGGAGGAATATTTTTCCCAAACTTAAGTTCGAAGGTGGGCGAAATTGCCACGCACCTTCTGGTACCTGCCACACAAATAGCCCTTATTCCACCCCTATAACTTACACATGGATATTCGGAAGCAGCTATAACA
The DNA here is from genome assembly GCA_947397865.1 of Polietes domitor. NCBI lineage: Eukaryota > Metazoa > Arthropoda > Insecta > Diptera > Muscidae > Polietes > Polietes domitor. The sequence goes on from OX377618.1 coordinate 54,410,781, forward strand.
TGGTATTTGTTAAAGTTTTTATAATCACTTAATGTATAAACAATTTGGCTTGGGGTTTTGCCACGCCTCTTCTGTATCTGTATAATAAAAGATGGTTCTATCTCGTTTCCTTTTGTGTGTTACAAACAATGACATAATATCCTAGTGGAGGGTACAAAAATGCGACATGTCAGTATGACTACCTAATTTCCCGCAGTGTTTGCGCTAACTAATTACACCAGAAACTAATTGCTCCTGATGAAATTATTGTAAAATGTCAGTATGACTACCTAATTTCCCAACCAAACGAAGCAAAGAATCCAAATTTGTCTGTGCGCTGATTTGTTTAATGATTTCAAGCATATTAATAATATTTTGAATATCGTTTACGATTTCATACTGAAGACAATACATTCTCTTTATCAGGCTTGCCATATTTTCCCCATTGTTGTGAATTCTTAACAGCCAAAAGGACAAAGAAATATCAATAGCAACATTTTTATAGGGATTTCTGAAAATATTTTGGAGATTTACTGGAGATATACTTTAATATGTATTGAAAAATTTTTGTCTTTACAGAATACGAGCAGAAAGCCATACTCGATATTCGGGTTTCATTTGTATACCTTCCACTGTGATATTATAATTTTGTGCAGATGTTTGTAACAACCAAAAGAAAAACCAAATATTGGTAAAAGTTAGTTTTGTGGGCCAAGGACGGAGGTATTTAATTTACAAATGTCGCTCCCGTTTTGACTTTTTTACACATAATTTAACCGATTGTCTTCCCATTTAGCAAAACACTTTATATTTCAAGATAAAACATAAACAGTGAAAAAGGATCAGATCGGTTCCGATTTATATATGGCTCCCATACAAATGTCACTCCATATTTGACTTTTTTCGCTCTAGAAACTACTATTTTAACCGGTATAGAAATAGAAATTGCTATAATGAAAGTGAGTCAGAACAGTTCAGATTTATATATTGCTCCCATACAAAAATCGTTCTCGATGTGACTTTTTCCGCTTTTAAACCCACATACTTTTATCCGATTTTATTCAAAATTAACACAGAAAAAAATTATATATAGCGTCCATACAAAAATCGGTCCCGATTTACGTTTTTCCATATTCCTCAAATTTTACCCAACACTTTATTTTTCAACAAAGAAAATATATGGTTAAAGTTTTCAAATCGGTTCAGATTTATAAATAGCTGTCATACAAAAAACAACCCCGATTTGACATTTTCCTCATATTTAAACAGATTGCTTTATATTTTAACTGAATCATCTGTGGTGAAAGTGGACTAAATCTTATTCAATTTATATATAGTTTCCATACATCGGTGAAACCGTTCTGGTTTGACCGATTTTCTTCAAACTTGGCAAAACATGATATATTTGAAATAGAAAGTGGGCCATATCGTTACATGTTTTCATTTAGTCCCGATACAAATGTTTTTGCCTCTTTGACTTTTTTCGCTCTAGAAGACACATATCTTTCTTATTTGACATTTTATATTTCAACTATTGGTCCATGGTATAGGTCGCATACAAAAATCCTACACGATTTAATTTTTTTGTCCGACTCAACTTGTAATGGGGTTGATAGTGGACAGTATCACATACACGTCCCGCTCGATTTTACCATTTACTTACCTGTTTTTGATTCTTTTTTACCTTATTTTTTTTGAAAGTGTCTAAAATTACATTTTTAATCGTTAGTCAAATATAAATTACTTTTCTTTCTACTACTGATTTTTTCTCTATTTAGTTAATTATACCCTACACCACTACGTGGTCTAGGGTATTATAAGTTAGTTTCGCGCCAAATGTTTGTAACACCAAGAAATAATCGAGCTAGACCCACCTTTAAGTATACCGATCGGCTTAGAATCACCAGCTGAGTCGATTTAACGATGTCTGTCTGTCCGTCTGTCCGTCTGCTGTCCATCTAAGCTTGTTCGCACTCTACAGGTCGCAATTGTTGCCCGATTGTCATGAAACTTGGCTGAAGTTATTTTTTCTGGCCAAGGACCATCGGTATTGAATTTGGAGGAAATCGGTTCAGATTTAGATATAGCCCCCATACAAATGTCGCTCCCTATTTCACTTTTTCCACTCTAGAAGCCACACATTGTACCCGATTTTCTTTAAATTTGGCAGAACATCTTATAATCCAACTAGAAACAAGTATGCAAAAATAGAGTAAGATCGGTTCAGATTTAGATATAGCCCCCATACATATGTCGCTCCCGATTTGACATTTTCCGCTCTAGAAACCACATATTATACTCGATTTTCTTTAAATTTTGCAGAACATCTTGTAATCGAACTAGAAACACGTATGCAAAAATTGAGTAAGATCGGTTCAGATTTAGATATAGCCCCCATACATATGTCGATTTGACATTTTCCGCTCTAGAAACGACATATTGTACCCGATTTTCTTTAAATTTTGCAGAACATCTTATAATCCAACTAGAAACACGTATGCAAAAATTGGGTATGATCGGTTCAGATTTAGATATAGCCCCCATATATATGTCGCTCCCGATTTAACATTTTCCGCTCTAGAAACCACATATTGTACCCGATTTTCTTTAAATTTTGCAGAACATCTTATAATCCAACTAGAAACACGTATGCAATAATTGGGTAAGATCGGTTCAGATTTAGATATAGCCCCCATACAAATGTCGCTCCCGATTTGACATTTTCCGCTCTAAAATCCACATATTGTACCCGATTTTCTTTATAATTGGCACAACATCTTATAATTCAACTAAAAAACCTATGGTGAAAGTGGGTAAGATCGGTTCAGATTTAGATATAGCCCTCATACAAATGTTGCTCCGGAATGTTTAACCGATTTTGGCCAAATTTTACATATTATATTTCACCAATAAACAGACATGGTGAAAGCGAGTCACATTGTTCCAGGTTTCAATATACCCCCATACAAATGTCCTTTCCGATTTAACATTTTTTGTCAAACACATAAATTTACCGATTTTGGCCAAATTTTACATATTATATTTCACCAATAAACAGACATGGTGAAAGCGAGTAACATCGTTCCAGGTTTCAATATACCCCCATACAAATGTCCTTTCCGATTTAACATTTTTTGTCAAACACATACATTTACAGGATGCAAAAATCTTTCCCGATTTCAATTTTTTACCGAATTAAATTGTAATGTGATAGAAAGTCCGTCCGTCTTTAACCTTTCCTTACTTGTTTGGGAGATGCCCATATGTCCATACTTTGGTATAACCCAAATGGGGCCCAATCTGATCTATTACAGCTCTAGAAACTACATCTTACATCGTATCTTCATCAAATTTTGCAGATCATGATATTTATCAACTAGGAATACCTACCGTGAATGAGAAATATATAGGCCCATGTTTTGGACCAGGCCCAAAATGTTGTTATCGGCCCCTTTTGAAATGTCGGTCCGATTCATCCTATTACTACTGTATAATTTGTATTTGTCTGTACAATATACGTTAAATATGACTAAAGATGAATTTATAGTAACTGTATAATTTGTATGAACTACATAAAATTGCTTCCATGAAATACGTGGGTTTAGTAATCAAAGCGAGATACATACGAGGGAGTGGTGTAGGGTATTATATAGCCGGCCCCGCCCGACTTTAGCCTTTCCTTACTTGTTTTAAACTACTGATTGATATACATATTGATTCAGTAAAGAAACATCCAAAACTGTTTACAAGGAAACAATTTATTTTACTTAAAAACGGATTATATTTCTGAATTTAATGCATAATTCTGAATTTGTCCAATGCTATTATGGAGGCGGAGTAGTGTGCGGTCTCGATTTTTTCTTCTAATAGCACGCGAAAACGATATTAAAACAAGTAAGAGAAGGTTAAAGGCGGGCGGGGCCGACTATATGATACACTCCACGTTCTACCCCATTACAATTGAATTCGGAAAAAATGAAATCAAGAACGGGTTTTGAATGGGTACTACATATGTGGGGTATAAAGCGAAAAAATCAAATACGGAGCGAAATTTGTATTTGAGCTATATATAAATCTGAACCGATCTGACTCACTTTCACCATAGATGTTTCCAGTTGATATATATAAAATTTGAAAAAGATGGCACAACGTGGTCTCTAAAGCGGAAAATTCAAACCGAGAGCAAAGTTTGTATGGAAGCTATATCTAAATCTGAACTGATCTGACCCACTTTCACCACAGGTGTTTCTAAAGGGTGATTTTTTAGCTATTATCTTTTTGGCAACACTGGTTGTTTCACTGTCAAACATCTTCAGTTTGGTCTATAATTAAACCATGAATCGTCTTACAAACGAACAACGCTTGCAAATTATTGAATTTTATTATCAAAATGCGTGCTCTGCTATGAAAGTTCATCGCGCGCTTCGATTTTATGGTCAGTTTAATCGACCCACTAAATTTCTAACCAAATTTACATTGTTGGACATTAAACCACCAACACGCTTACGTAGAGTGCGAACTGAAGAAAATATCGCAGCTGTATCGCCCAGTGTTAATGATGACCATCAATTATTGAAAAACAATATATGAACAGATTAAGGGAATTGTAATTTTAAATTTTTTAAAATTTAATTCAATTAAATCGGGCTAGTGGTTCCCGAGTTATGCCGGACGAAACAAATTAACCAAAAAAATTTTTTTTAAATTTTTGAAATTCATACCTTTACTCAATTGCGAATAAAAGCGAAACGCGTGCATCGATTTTCATGATCTTTGTCTCATTTTGCTCATAGGTTATGTGACTTTACGTAAAAGTAATAAGATTTGACATTTTTTTTCATTTTGGATTTTTTATGGATTTAAAAAAAAAAAAAATTTAAATCTTTAGGCAAAAAATAAGTTTTTTCCTTTATATATTCATTTTTAACTTGGAAACTGTTGCTTGTATAGGAAAACAATATATGAACAGATTAAGGGAATTGTAATTTTAAATTTTTTAAAATTTAATTCAATTAAATCGGGCTAGTGGTTCCCGAGTTATGCCGGACGAAACAAATTAACCAAAAAAAAATTTTTAAAATTTAAAAAAAAAATAATAAAAAAAAAACCAAACGAAAAAAAAATTTTTTATTGCGTTTTTCGAGCTCATGTCAAGGTTATCTACACAGAAAAAATTATCGCATCCCGAGTACATTTTGACTGTTGACTAGTGTTATCGAACATCAAATATCGAAATGCCAAAATTTGACTAAGCGGATGGACCATTTGGGGTGCAGTCAAGGACAACATTTGCATGAAATAATCTTCAAACATTGAATTATATGGACCGTACTATCGATTCAAATAAAGATTTCATGCATTTTTCTGAATTTTATGTTTTTTTTTTGAAAAACTTTCCTATATCTTTTAAAAAATCACCCTTTAGTTGGTTTATAAGGTGTTGTACCAAATTTAAAGAAAATCAGTTACAATATGTAGTTTCTAGAGCGGAAAAATCAAATTGCAAGCGAAATTTGTTTTGGGGCTATATCTAATCTGAACCGATCTTTCTCGCTTTCACCATAGGTGTATCTAGTTGGATTATAAGGTGTGTTTGTGCAAAAATTAAAAAAAATCGGGACAATCGGTGGCAAAATTTGTTTGGGGGCTATATCTAATCTGAACTGATCTTACCCACTTTAACCGTAGGTGTTTATAAAGGGTGATTTTTTAAGAGCTTGATAACTTTTTTTTTAAAAAAACGCATAAAATTTGCAAAATCTCCTCGGTTCTTTATTTGAAACGTTAGATTGGTCCATGACATTTACTTTTTGAAGATAATTTCATTTAAATGTTGACCGCGGCTGCGTCTTAGGTGGTCCATTCGGAAAGTCCAATTTTGGGCAACTTTTTCGAGCATTTCGGCCGGAATAGCCCGAATTTCTTCGGAAATGTTGTCTTCCAAAGCTGGAATAGTTGCTGGCTTATTTCTGTAGACTTTAGACTTGACGTAGCCCCACAAAAAATAGTCTAAAGGCGTCAAATCGCATGATCTTGGTGGCCAACTTACCGGTCCATTTCTTGAGATGAATTGTTCTCCGAAGTTTTCCCTCAAAATGGCCATAGAATCGCGAGCTGTGTGGCATGTAGCGCCATCTTGTTGAAACCACATGTCAACCAAGTTCAGTTCTTCCATTTTGGGCAAAAAAAGTTGGATATCATCTCACGGTAGCGCTCACCATTCACAGTTACGTTACGATTCGCATCATCTTTGAAGAAGTACGGTCCAATGATGCCACCAGCCCATAAACCGCACCAAACTGTGACTTTTTCTGGATGCATTGGTAGCTCTTGCAATGCTTCTGGCTGATATTCACTCCAAAATCGACAATTCTGCCTATTTACGTACCCATTGAGCCAAAAATGAGCTTCGTCGCTGAACACAATTTCTTTCTTTCTGAACTTTCTTAACAGAGCACGCATTTTGATAATAAAATTCAATGATTTGCAAGCGTTGCTCGTTAGTAAGTCTATTCATGATGAAATGTCAAAGCATACTGAGCATCTTTCTCTTTGACACCATGTCTGAAATCCCACGTGATCTGTCAAATACTAATGCATGAAAATCCTAACCTCAAAAAAATCACTCTTTAGTTGGATTATAAGGAATTGTGCCAAATATAGATAATAGGGTAAAATATATGGTTTCTAGAGCGGAAAAAACCAAATCGGAAACAGCATTTGTATGAGGGCTTCATCTAAATCTGAACCGAATTACTTCAAATTAAATAGTGGTCGTCAAATTTTTGTTAAGATCGGACAATAATTGCGACCTGTACTTTGATTACAACAATAGATGGACAGACAACGGACAACATTGCTAAATCGACTCAGAAAGTGATTACAAGTCGATCTGTATAATAAACCATGAGTGTTACAATCAAATGCACAAAGATTATTTTTTTTCTTCTACATATATCCATAGATCTTGTAGACATTACTTCCCTCGATAGAATGCTAATTATTAAAAAATAAAACAAAATAATTGTCTCCATTTTTTAATGGGCAGCAAAAAATATTTTTCCAAAAAATCTATTTTTACTAAATTTTTTTTAGAACAATGTTTCTATGTGAAATTGAAAATTAAAACATTTATGGCCATCATAAGTACATTTAATTGAACATATAAGCTGGCCTTTTATTTCCTAGATTGGAGGTCAAATATTAAGACAAAATGGAAATTTTAGTAAAAAAAATGTATCACCAAAAATGTTTGTGTTGATTTTTTGATGCAAAGAGAAATTAAATTTTTAGGTCTCGGACAAAACATAATTCATAATGATAAATATTCATAAGTATTAATTATATAAGTAATTGTCCCAACATTTGCTAATAAAAATGAAATAAAAACTGCACTAATTAAAAATGCCAGAAATGTTTCTTTATTACAAATAGTTTGTTTTTTTCGAAGGAAATGCCATGAGACATTATTCTTATTTGGTTTATGACTTATAGCTAAGCTTTTTAAAGTGTTCTATATATAAGGACCACATACCATCAAGATAATCCTACTCAAGTTGACTGTTAAGTTAAGACCGGACTTTAGCTTCTCTTAAAGTTTTGTTATGTTTACATAACAATAATTTGAAACGCATACACTCTGCAACGTTTGCATATAACATCCACATACAAATATACTCAGTTCCATACATGTGCAATCTATTGATGGCTATGGCTAGCAATATATTCATTCATGCATCATCATGCAATAGATTCACTCACTTCGTTTGTTGGACGTTCCAGTGTGGGATCGCAAATGCAAGAAGGCCTACTGTCACGGCATTATTTGAATGAAAATAAAACTCATTTAATGGTCTGATCCAATCCCCCTCTGTTGGATAATATTAATTGTTTGTCGTGTGTGTATTTATGTCTGTATTTGTATGTGTGTTTCTAAGAGCATTTAATGTTTAAAAGCATTCTGCAGTATTGCCAACGAAAGCTACATACATATTAACATATGCATATTAGGATGGATCACGAAAATAAATGTCTGTGGTGCACCAAATACGAAAAACAAATTAGTTGTCACTATAAAATAACACCAAAAACATCAGCAAACGTTCAAAAACTAGACCAATAAGTTACTATAAGATAGGAATCAAAATTTATATTTTAAGTGCTATCAAGGATCTATTAATTCAGAAAAAATGGACAAAAATTCAACATAAAAAAATTACACGGGAGCGTTTAGTTCATAGACGGCTTGATCCAGGAAAGAAATATTTTTCAAATCATCATTAATCAATCAAAACTTTATTTGGTGACAGGAAATTGTTTTTTTTTTCCATGCTTTATATAAGGTTACTTTCTATGTATGTTTATGTGCCACAAAATTTGAAATCAATTTTTGAAAGCTTTTTTCTCAACCAATTTTGCTCAAATTTTGCACACTTAATCATTTTCGATGACAATACAAGGAAATAGAAAAATTTGACCAATTGGACAAAGGGGCGTGGTACCTCCCATACAAACCACAAATTAAAAAACTATTATTTCTGCTCCTGATAACGGTATTTGAACAAAGTTTGGAACGTCGGTTTGGTGTGGATTTTTTAAGTTCTGCTGCAAATATGGGCGGGATTGTACAAAGGGGCGTGGTACCTCCCATACAAACCACAAATTAAAAATCTATTATTTCTGCTCCTGATAACGGTATTTGAACAAAATTTGGTACGTCGGTTTGGTGTGCATTTTTTAAGTGCTGCTGCAAATATGAGCGGGAATGGACAAAGGGGCGTGGTACCTCCCATACAAACCACAAATTAAAAATCTATTATTTCTGCTCCTGATAACGCAGTAATTTTTCCTTCTACAAAAGATAACTAAAAAAGAATTTCTAGGCCCAATAGAATTCTGCTTGCATAAAGCATGGATTTGAAAAAAAAAAATTTTTTGATTTACTAGTTTCATTTGTAGTTTTATTTATTTTACTCACGTGAGGAACGAAAAAATGTTCGTGCGTGAGTCTAATTTCTGCGTGAATCACGTGATTTTTTCATGAGTCGCACATATTTATTAATTCTTTTATTTTCATTTTATTTCGAATATATTTATTTCAATATATTTATATATATTTTTTTAAACAAAGTGATTCAATGCAGATATAATTTCCATTTTTCTATTATTTAAGGAATCATTCCCTGCACCAACACTAGATTTTTAACTTATTTTGCGTTAAACTATATGATATATGACACTGTAATTTTGTATACTACTATTAAAATATGAATTTAAGACAAACATCGCAGACGTAGTGATTTAAATGATAAAAGTTTTGGATTTGCGATGCGTTACTCATTTCGATTTCGAATGTATATATTATTTTCTTTGTGGAAATTGTTTGCGTGATTTACGTCAATAACGTGATTCACGCGTGATCGAGAACAAAATTTATTTTACTCACGTGAGCGTGCGTGAACGTGAGTACCGAAAAAAATTTCGTGCGTGAATTCAATTTTCTTCCTTCGTGAGCGTGCGTGAACGTGAGCCAATAATCACTCACGCGCACATCTCTAATGCGTAGGAGTGCGTGCGCGCGTTTTATATTTTCCAATATTGTCATTTTAAATGGATACCACACCAAATTCAAATTGCAAACGATTGCTGTTTGCTGAAATATGTCACAATTTATGCGAATAAAAACTTTAAATATTTTAGACTGATCTGCTAGTATTCAAGGTCCTCAGAATGTCATGTTCTGACAATCACATTTTCCACATCATTTCGTGGGACATTGCTGACGAGTACTATATGTATACTACTATACTATGGGTCCGCCATCTAAAGTTTTTTTTCAACTATTCAACCATTGGACTATTATTTGTGGGGTGCCCTCAGCAGCCATTTGAATGAAATTATTTTCCATTATTACCCGGAAGGATTCTACTTTCAAATTTTAAATATAGAAATTTGAGAAAATATTCAGTAGTTTTTTATAGCATTTAAAAAAAGTTATTTGTTGAAATATGTGGTTTCTAGAGCGGAAAAAGTAAATCATAGGAGACATTGGTATGGGGTCCGAGCACGTTTTTGTTATAGGGGGAATGCGCATACCCAATATCAAGTAAGTACAAGCAGATATATTGAAAAAATATGCTTAAATATTCTAAATTATTAGGGGTTCCTATGGGTACTTTATTCCTTGTGAGGGAAAAATTTTTCCCTTTGGGCCGATTTCGCCCAACCGATCTACGACTATAAGAAGTATTTATGGAAAATTTGGACGTCTTAGCTCCTTTCGTTTAAATGCTAGCGAGGTTTCAACAGACGGACGGACGGACAAGACTAGATCGTCTTAGAATTTTATGACGATCAAGAATATATACACTTTATAGGGACTCAGGTCGATATTTAAGGTGTTACAAACGGAATGACAAACTTAGTGTAGGTGGAGGGTATAAAAATATTTTTTTTTTCAAATAGAGGGATAACCAGTAAGGAAAGGCTAAAGTCGGGCGGGGCCGACTATATGATACACTCCACTTCTATCAGAATAGAATTCAATTCGGAAAAAATGCGAAAACGGGAAGAATTTTTGTATGTTTCCTAATCATAGGATAATATGTCCTGGTTCAATTTGTCAAATCGAGAAGAATATTTGTATCAGGGCTATATCCAAACATGGAATGAAGTGACCCATTTCACAATAGGTTATTTCAGTTCTCAATTTGAAGTAATTCGATGAAAATACGTGGTTTCTGGGGCGGAAAAATCAAGCCGGGAGCGAAATTTGTATAGGAGCTATATATAAATCTGAACCGATCTAACTCATTTTCATCCTGGGTGTTTCTCATGCAAATATAAGATATTTTGCCAAATTTGAAGAAAAGCTGTTAAAATATGTGGTTTCTGGAGCGGAATAACTCAAATCGGGAGTGAAATTCGTATGTGGGCTATATCTAAATCTGAACCGATCTGGTTCATTTGGTGTGTTTCATGGGTGTTTCTAGTTTAAATAGAAGATGTTTTGCAAATTTTGAAGAAGATCTGTTTAAATATGTGGTGTCTACAGCAGAAAAAGTCAAATCGGGAGTGAAATTCGTATGGGGGCTATATCTAAATCTGAACCGATCTGGCTCATTTTCACCGTGGGTGTTTCTAGTTGAAATATAAGATGTTTTGCCGATTTTGAAGCACATCTGTTAAAATATGTGGTTTCTACAGCAGAAAAAGTCAAATCGGGAGTGAAATTCGTATAGGTGCTATATATAAATCTGAACCGATCTGGCTCATTTTCACCGTGGGTGTTTCTAGTTGAAATATAAGATGTTTTGCCAATTTTGAAGAACATCTGTTAAACCATGTGGTTTCTACAGCAGAAAAAATCAAATCGGGAGTGAAATTCGTATGGGGGCTATATCGAAATCTGAACCGATCTGACCAATTTTCATCATAGGTGTTTCTAGTTGAAATGTAAGATGTTTTGCCAATTTTGAAGCACATCTGTTAAAATATGTCGATTCTACAGCAGAAAAAGTCAAATCGGGAGTGAAATTCGTATGGGGGCTATATCTAAATCTGAACCGATCTGACCAATTTCCACCATAGGTGTTTCTAGTTGAAATGTAAGATCATTTACCAAGTTTGAAGAAAATCTGTTGTAATATGTGGTAACTAGTGTGAAAAGAGTCAAATCGGGAGTGAAATTCGTATCTGAACCGATTTTCTTCAAATTAAATAGCGTTCGTCCTTATCCCGAAAAGCTTTGTTGTTCAAAGTTTCATTTGGTTCTGGCTACAATTGCGACCTGTACTTTGATTACAAGAATAGATGGACGGACGGACGGACGGACATTGTTAAATCGATTCAAAAAGTGATTCTAAGTCGATCGGCATAATTAACAATGGGTCTATCTCGCTTTCTTTTGGGTGTTACAAACAAATGCACAAAGACATAGTACTCTCGTGGAGTGTATAAAAATGGTACCAACCAAACGGCTGCACTGAGAATAATGAAATTCAGTGTATAGATTACTCTGATTGCGTAGACAATAAAGTAAAGGAAATTTTCTAAATTCGTACTTTTGGGTGGTAAAATGGAAAAAGGGGATAACATTTGTACCAATCAAATGGCCGCAGCTAGAATCATGAAATTTGGTGTATACATTCCTGCGACTGCTTAGACAAGAAAAATAAGAAGGATTTCCAAATTCGTTTCTTGAAGGGATACATTGGGTAATGAGGGATAAAAATGGTACACGCTAATCGGCTACAGCTAGAATGATGAAATTCGGTGTGTACATCCCTCTAATCGTACTTTCAAGGATGTAAACGGGGATAAAAAAGTACCAACTAGCCGCAGCTAGAATCATGCAATTCGGTGTATATATTCCTCCAAATTCGTACTTTACTTTTTTACTTTTACAACAAAAATGGAAAAGTGATAAGACTGGTACCGGCCAAATTGTTAGATTCATGAAGTGAGGTTATCTTTTGGAATTAAAATAGAATAGTAATAATATCAACCAAACGGCTGTAGCTGAAAATTTAAGATTTTTGAAGGTTGCTGTCTTATGTATACTTTTTGAACTGACTTGAAGTATTATTTCGATATATATATATATATATATATATATTGTTAGCCTTGCCTGGTTTAAATTAAATAAAATTTTATATTTAATTATTTTTTTTAATTGAACATTCTCTTTTAATATACTGCACTTCTGTAAAATCGACAGCCTCTGTGCAGCCTCTGTTCTGAACTTAACGCCCTTTTTACTTGTTATTTTTATTTTCAGGCCTATGTTTGACATTTGCAAAATCACTCGAACAAAATTGGAAAATATTAAAAACTTACTTCCCAATTAGTGAGTCTTTAATGCTAACAGTAAGAAATTTACATTGAAAACTTTCGAGAAGAGATCAGCCTTCAGTTCAGCCTTCATGAAGCTCATTTCCATCTAGGTCGCTATGTCCATAAGCAAAATTGTTGCATATGGGCATTACCAAAAGAAGGTCTACCAAAAAATGAATTCAAACCACACTAATAGCGTTTAATTTTATTTTTCCCTATTTCGACAACTTTTTTATTATGAAACTTGAAGTTAACTTGTTCCCTTTTATTTTTATTGAAAGTTGAAGTATTATAACGAAATTTCTACTTTTTTTACAACGCGTGGAAATATTTGTAGCGTCCGTATTTCTGCTGCACCTAATTAAAAAATCTAAGAGATATTTCTCATATTTCATAAATCTACGAACAAAATATATCCTCTGACAATTTCATTTACATATGGTGAAAAACAAACTTCTCAAAATATCGCTAAACTTTGTATATTTCTTTAAGTGCTTCAAAAATACTTCTGTTTTTTGTAGCGTCCGTTTCAATGTATAATTGTTTATAATTTTGTAGTAAATCCTGACGATATATTCTTAAAATATAGCACTCTTTAAGCGCTTTAGAACACTAAAAAGGCTGATCGAATTTTTTAATATCTTTCTTGTTTTTGGCGTAGTTTAAGGCGCGTCCGGGCCTATATGGGCATCTCCCAGGTCGGATCGGTTCAGATTTATATATAGCTCTAATACAAATTACGCTAGAAAACAAGTGGAGGGTATAATATAATCGGCCTCGCCCGACTTTAGTCTTTGCTTATCGAGGAATTTGAGGCTCAGAAAAAAGGAAAAAACAAAAGTCTGTGTAACTTTTTTTTCCTTTGCATAGTGGTATGGACATAAATAATAAAATTAAATGCCAACATATTTTTTCCATCTTCTTATGTCAGTTTCTCAGATCATTCTATCTGTCTTTCTTCGACGTTTTCCTCGGTTTGCCCCAATCACAGGCTCATTGTTCTGATTTCATATTCAATTTTTATTTTTCTGTTTTTCCAAAGTACTTATTATGTGCGAAGCACAAATGTCTTAGGACTTTCTTCTAAAATGTCTGCATTGTTAAATTTCTTTCAATTGCAGGCGGCTTTCGGCACAGAAGAGTGTTCGCATTTCTTAGATACGCATTCACAGCTGCCGGATTTGCATTGGTATGATTATGATTTATGATTTGAGAAAATTCTTGCCTCCGTTCGTTCTGGTAATTGCAGGAAACACGACCATGTACTCACTTTCCGGTGAGCAAACACACTTCCATAGACACCAATGCAGACCTACAAGTAAGTGATGAACGTAGAAATTCATTGAGAAGGATGCCAGCACATTCGTCGCCTAGTTATCCTGTGAATGCAAATACAAACATAGGCAGACAAACGTACGCGCACACAATGACACAACGAAGACGGGTGGGAGCGAGACGAACACTTACCAAGGTGTACTTGTGCACGTCTGTCTACCTATGGCTTGGGTGGATGGTATTGGCATTTAAACAATTGATCGTTTTACCACTCTTTGTCGACGACATTTAATGCATATTTTATAAGAATTTTCGATTATAGTACAAACTCCTACCGAGAACTGTCTTCAGCATCCGACACCCAGGAACATAATCATCATCATCGTCATAGTCATGAACTCGAAATGGTTAGCTGGTCTTTAGCAGCCATGACCGGGAATGCCACACAGAGAAAATATTATGCTACGGCTACTACTACTATTGGTGGGGATGGTTGGTGATAATGCTACCTCGCACAGTGGTAGCGGCAACTAATAGAATGAATCATCCTTCACATTATCAAATTAGATCAATGAAGTAACATAAAATGAAAATACTGCGAATTTCACTTTCATAAATAGTGCCTTAGGAACGGTCTCCTAAAATTTGAGAAAAATTTTGAAAACATAATTTTTTGCAGTTACGGAAATCCCCATAAAAATGAAAAAAGTGGAACAAAAAATATTTTTTTAATTTTAATTTCTAACATTTTAACAGAGAAAACATTGTCTATATGTAAGAAATATGTGTATTTTCTCATATCTGAATTTCAATTTTCTTTTGCTCACAAATAATAAAATAATAATAATAGGGTTGTTTTTCTTTAAGCCGGGATAACAAGCTGCGATAACAAAAACTTTAATAAAAATTTAATTTTTCGTTCAAAATAAAAAAAATATTTTTTCACATTGTCGCCAACTACAATATAAATATATGTATCAAAAGAAAAAAATATCAAAATAAAAAAAAATATTTTGTGGCGACTTTATTGGACTTAGCCTCGATATCCATCATTTTGACTTACATTAGGCTAAGTCAAATATTTTTAACACAAAATTATTTTTTCAAAATTTGTTTTCACACACACATTGACATTGCTTTTCGCGACAATTTTAAAAAAGAATTTTTTATTTTGAGTGAAATTTTAACATTTTATTTAGAATTTTTTTATCGCAGCTTAGTTATCCAATCTTAAAGAAAAACAGCCATAATAGCGACCTGTAATTTGATCACAACAATAGATGTACAGACGGACAATGCTAAATCGACTCAGAAATCGATTCTAAGCCGTTCTGTATAATAAACGTTGGGTCTAACTTGTTTCCTTTTGGGTGTTACGAACAAAAGCACAAAGACATAATACGCTAGTGGAGGGTATAAAAACGGATATTCTGCAAGTGAGTTGTGTGATACCAACCTAACTACAACTATTAGACACATTCTTGGGAAATTTGGACGGACATTGCTAAATCGTCATATAATTTTGTGACGACCAATAATATATGTGCCAGTTATAATGATAGTGTTCTAAGTAAAAAATCAAAAAAAAAAAAAAATATATATATATCCCAATTTTACTCTTTAGTTTGATCAGATCTCTAATTTAAAAACTTGTATTTTTGACATTTATATATATTTATATTATATACCCTTACAATGACATCTCACATTTTATGGACACCAAAATTGTCTGCAGTGTTAGTTTGAAAGTGGAATAAGTCACACTATATCCACTAATATTGATGTGTGGCGCATTTTTTTGATGAGGCGCATTTTCACCTCAGTGGATTCGACAATAATAATAATTGCCAAATTTGGGCGAATGATAATCCAAGAGTGATTGTCGAAGAACCGATGCACCAACAAAGAGTGACTTTTTGGTGCGGTTTATGGGTTGGCGGCATCATCGGGCCGTATTTTTTACTGTGAATGGTCTCCGCTATCGTGAGATGATAGCGAACTTTTTATGGCCCGAATTGGAAGATATGGATGTGGACGATATGTGGTTTCAACAGGACGGTGCCACTTGCCACACAGCTAACAAAACAAACGCGACAAATTCAATGGCCGTGGCGATGTCAATTGGCCCCAAGATCATGTGATTTGACACCGTTGGACTTCTTTCTTTGGGGTTATTTGAAAGAAAAGGCGTACGTCGATAAGCCGGCAACAATTCAAGAGCTAAAGGATGAGATAATTCCACCGAGGTCGCGGCGGCACAAATAAATAATTTTTGTTTTATTAAAAATCAACATTGACCCTTTTTAACCAACCCTTTACTTTAAGGGTCTCAGGTCGATATTTCAATGCGTTACAAACGGAATGACAAACATAGTGTACCCCCATCCTATGGAGGAGAGTATAAAAACAAGTAAAAAAGTGGTAAGACCTATAACTCTCCAACTACGAGTGCTATCCGCAGCACTGTCTGTCGGCTGTACATAGAAGAGCACTACCATATTATGAAAATTGTGATAATTTGTATGCCCATTAAGATATTTGTTAACTATTTCAGACTATAAAACATACTTATGTTACACTGTTTTAAATAAATTGTGGTGCACAGTGCAATTGATCGTCTAGCCCACAGTGCGACGACTATAACAATGAACTGCTTGAATGTTTGAATTCTGCATTGTTTGCTTCTTACAATTTGGACAATGTTTGCATACAAAATTGATGAGAAGGCCAAGAAGCGGCAGCAGCAGCACTAGCCGAAGAATAGGAGACACAGTTTGTGTTATAAAACAAAACTGAACAATAATGACAATACCAGCCTTCGAACAGTCAACACTAGGACTGACACAGCCCACAACATACCACAGCAGCAAGCCTCGCCAACACCCCCACTACACCCAATCATTCAATTGGAATGACAGCGCACAAACTACGAATGTTTTAGACTAAAAGTCACATGAGAACTCTTAGCCGTGCCTAATGTTGTGGTTCAATAGGTTTGGTGTCCTTGTCGTTGTGGGAGTTGTTTCTCTATGAGTGTGCGTGAATGTATGTGCTGCGGTGGCATGTGCTGAGGATTGGGTTTGGGTTTGATTTTATATCTTTACCTGTCGGTATGCAGTATGCCGTCGTTTTTCATTGTCAGGCATTTCTTTCTTTCATTTTGTATTCTTCCCATTATGGCTGCCAATAAAATTCTAATCAATTTTATGTTTTAATTTAATATTATTGACATCAATTGGTATTTTAAATTTTACTGAAGTTTGTCACACATCTTTCTAAACTTTTTTAAAAAATGTGATGGGCTAGGCCACATTGAGGATACGAGAAAATACTCTCTTTAATTTTTTAAATGGGAAAACATTAATCATAATCAGAATTTTATAGATTATTGTATAAATTTAAAATCTATAAATTTCTGATTATAGTCATTATTTTTTAAGGATCCATATTATTTTGTCAAAATTTATCAAGATTAATGGAGTTTGCCTTTGCCTCAAAAACTCATTCGTTGCAGCAACGAAACTGATATCGTTACAGCAACAATTTATTCGTTGTTGCAACAATGCGTTTTTCTCTGTGTGTGTAATTCTCATTCACGTTGTTGGAGTTCTGCTGTTGAGCTGCTGTTGCGAATAACCACTTCGAAGTCCACTGCCGGTGGTCATCATGGAACTAAATTATCTATACTGAAAGAAAAACGTTCGAGGCCGCGACGAATCTTGTTTGTTTTTATACACTCCACGAGAGTATTATGTCTTTGTGCATTTGTTTATAACACCCAAAAGGAAGATAGACCCATTGTTAATTATACCGATCGACTTAGAATCACTTTTTGAATCGATTTAGCAATGTCCGTCTGTCTGTCCATCTATTTTTGTAATCACGATACAGGTCGCAATTGTAGCCAGAACCAAACGAAACTTTGCACAACGAAGTTTTTCGGGACAAGGACGAACGCTATTTAATTTGAAGAAAATCGGTTCAGATTTAGATATAGCCCCATACGAATTTCATCGATACAACAGATTTTCTTCAAAATTGGCAAAACATCTTATATTTAACCCAGAAACCTGTGGTGAAAATAGGTCAGGTCGGTTCAGATTTTTATATAGCTCCCATACAAATTTCGCTGCCGATTTGACTTTTTCCGCTCCAGAAACCACACATTGGATCAGATTGTCTTCAGATTTTGCAAAACATCTTATATTTAAACTAGGAACACCTATGATGAAAATATGTCAGATCGGTTCAGATTTATATATATATATAGCTCCCATTCAAATTTCGCTCCCGATTTGACTTTTTCTGCTCTAGAAACCACATATTTTAAGAGATCTTCTTCAAATCTTGCAAAATATCTTATATTTAAACTAGGAACCCTATGGTGAAAATAAGTCAGATCTGTTCAGATTTATATATAGCTCACACACAAATTTCACTCCCGATTTCACTTTTTCCACTCTATAAACCACATATTTTAACCTTCGCCTTCCTGACGTCCACCCGGGTGTTTTTTTATCTTCATTTTCTAATAACTTTTGCAATTTGTATCGGATCTAAACCCGCTTTGACTCACTGAATTAAATTAATTGTTTTTTTTTCGGATAAACTAATAACAAAAAACTAATTTCGATTTTTTATGCTATTTTTTTACATTTTGTCATTTTTCTTTACCGATTACGAATACCCACCCGGGTGATCCTTACCAATTATCCAATATTTGTATGTCTAAAAGTAGAATAATAATAGAATAAAGAGGGTTGTATAGTATACAATGTATACCTATGCAATATCATTTTATTTCAATTCAAATATTTATTTTTTCTGTATTCAGAATATTTTTTTTATTTTTTTGCCACTGAAATGACAATTTTCTCATTTTGTTTGGCTTATGCTATGAATTGCGCAAATAGGCTTCTTGCATTTTATGCAAATTTGTCTTGTGTTCCTTTTCTGTTTATTTAAATAACACATATAGCACTTAGCTCTCAAATTTGCATTCACCATTTCAAAAACGTCCCTAATGTGACTCTTGATTTGACATATGACAGCCCATAATAAGTAAAATTCCGAAAAACGTTATACAGTTCCATTCACGACGTGGCTTGCCTGAGTTTTCATCATTCCATTTTACATACTCTGATTCTGATTTTTTGTTGGAAAATCTCCTTATCAAATATCTAACGGCGGGACTTATAATGTAATTGAATAAGTCAACTTTTGACATATTCTTTGTATTTGGATTTGGTCCTATAACATGTCTGTCGCAAAATATATTGTTGACCCTGAGACGGCTCAGGGCTGGTGGTTGCTTTTTAGTAGCGAAGAATGAATAACAGCCAGCCAACGTTCGGAAGCTTCATTGGTTAAATCCTCGTTTTCATCACTCTCACTTCCATCGTTAGCATCAGAATCGGCTACTGCAGCGTTAGGAATGCAATCCATATTTTCAGTATCCTCGATACACAATGCGTCAGATTCCTCGACTGTAGACGCTTGTCTTTCTTCTGCAGACAAGCGGGTACAGATTTATATACAAATAATTTATTATGAATATTAAACCGTAAGCTTGAAAATTACCTTGAAACAGCATTTGCCGAAAGATATTGAAATAAGAAGTAAATACAAAGCAATTCATATTCTGGGATTTTAAACCTATATAAAAACACATTTGGAAAATAAATAAAACACGAAACAGCGGCACTGATATCAAACCGGGACCTAATGCCATCAATTATATAATAACATGTGATCAGATGTAAGTTAATATGTAGACGTGTAATTTCCTTGCACATATATTTGCATAAAAATATTTAAGAGTAGTATAAAAATCATATGGGTCACCCGGGCGGGTTTCAGTAAGCAATGACTACAAAAATCTTCAGGAAGACGAAGGTTAACAGATCTTCTTCAAATCTTGCAAAATATCTTATATTGCAACTAGAAACAGCCATGGTGAAAACGGGACAGATCGGTTCAGATTTACACATAGCTCCCGGATTGACTTTTTCCGCCCCAGAAACAACATATTTTCACCGAATTTCTTCTAATTGTAAATGTAAAAGTTAGTCATTTCATGTTTGGATATAGCCCCGATACAAATATTCTACTCGATTTGACAAATTGGATCAGGTCATATTAGTCTGTGATTAGGAAAGATACAAAAATTCTTCCTGTTTTCACTTTTTTACCGAATCGAATTGTATTCGGATAGAAAGTGGAGTGTATCATACCACCACACCAAACTGTGACTCCTTGTGGATGCATTGGCTTCTCAATAGTCACGTGTGGGCAATTTTGCTTATTAAGCAATTTTGCTTATTAACATAACCACCGAGATGAAAATGAGCTTCATCTGAAAACACGAAAATTTTCCACGTAAATTGCATACAGTTTGCGTTAGAGACTCACTACTTTGGATGTAAGTTTTTAATATTTTCACGCGTGTAGCGTCCCATGTTGCAAATAAAAATAATCCTGAAAATAAAAACTAGTAAATCAAAAAAATTTTTTTTTTTCAAATCCATGCTTTATGCAAGCAGAATTCTATTGGGCCTAGAAATTCTTTTTTAGTTATCTTTTGTAGAAGGAAAAATTACTGCGTTATCAGGAGCAGAAATAATAGATTTTTAATTTGTGGTTTGTATGGGAGGTACCACGCCCCTTTGTCCATTCCCGCTCATATTTGCAGCAGCACTTAAAAAATGCACACCAAACCGACGTACCAAATTTTGTTCAAATACCGTTATCAGGAGCAGAAATAATAGATTTTTTATTTGTGGTTTGTATGGGAGGTACCACGCCCCTTTGTACAATCCCGCCCATATTTGCAGCAGCACTTAAAAAATCCACACCAAACCGACGTACCAAATTTTGTTCAAATACCGTTATCAGGAGCAGAAATAATAGATTTTTAATTTGTGGTTTGTATAGGAGGTACCACGCCCCTTTGTACAATCCCGCCCATATTTGCAGCAGCACTTAAAAAATCCACACCAAACCGACGTACCAAATTTTGTTCAAATACCGTTATCAGGAGCAGAAATAATAGATTTTTAATTTGTGGTTTGTATGGGAGGTACCACGCCCCTTTGTACAATCCCGCCCATATTTGCAGCAGCACTTACAACATGCACACCAAACCGACGTACCAAATTTTGTTTAAATACCGTTATCAGGAGCAGAAATAATAGATTTTTAATTTGTGGTTTGTATGGGAGGTACCACGCCCCTTTGTCCAATTGGTCAAATTTTTCCATTTCCTTGTATTGTCATCGAAAATGATTAAGTGTGCAAAATTTGAGCAAAATTGGTTGAGAAAAAAGCTTTCAAAAATTGATTTCAAATTTTGTGGCACACAAACATATATAGAAAGTAACCTTATATAAAGCATGGAATGAATCCTATTTTACCTTTCAAAGTCAAAGTAATCGGAAGTTGAAATTTAAAATGTTACATGACCCATCCTATACCATAATCGGCCCCGCCCGGTTTTAGCTTTTCTTAATTGTTCTTTTTATTTTAATATTTCTCACATCTAGTTTTCTTTGCATTCCTCTTTTCCACCACAGTATACACATTATGGTCGCTGTGGAATGTACTCCATAGTGGATGGAATATTTGACGGAAAGTGTGGTCTGACAAAACTTAACCGTTTAATGTTTTTTGTTGTGAAAAAGTAATGATCGATAATGCCCATTTCTTTCGAGAGATTTTGTTTCTCTTTCTAACTTTTCGCAGGAATATGCGGAAATTATCAAGACAATTACTTTAAATCATTTATTTATAAGAGTTTTTATACACTCCACGAGAGTATTATGTCTTTGTGCATTTGTTTGTAACACCCAAAAGGAAACGAGATAGACCCATTGTTAATTATACCGATCGTCTTAGAATCACTTTCTGAGTCGATTTAGCAATGTCCGTCTGTCTGTCTGTCTGTCTGTCTGTCTGTCTGTCTGTCTGTCTGTCCGTCCGTCCATCTATTCTTGTAATCACGATACAGGTCGCAATTGTAGACAGAACCAAATGAAACTTTGCACAACGATGTTTTTCGGGATAAGGACGAACGCTATTTAATTTGAAGAAAATCGGTTCAGATTTAGATATAGCCCCCATACGAATTTCACTCCCGATTTGACTCTTTTCACTCTAGATACCACATATTACAAAAGATTTTCTTTAAAATTGGCAAAACATCTTATATTGTAACTAGAAACACCTGTGGTAAAACTGTGTTAGATCGGTTCAGATTTATATATAGCTCCCATACAAATTTCGCACCCGATTTTACTTTTTCCGCTCTAGAAACCACATATTGTATCAGATTGTCTTCAGATTTGGTAAAACATCTTATATTCCCACTAGAAACTCCCATGGTGAATATCGGACAGATCGGTTCAGATTTATATATAGCTCCCATACAAATTTCGCTCCCGATTTGACTTTTTCCGCTCTAGAAACCACATAATGTATCAGATTGTCTTCAGATTGGATAAAACATCTTATATTTCCACTAGAAACACCCATGGTGAATATCGGCCAGATCGGTTCAGATTTAGATATAGCCCCCATACAAATGTCGCTTCCGATTTGACTTTTGCCGCTTTAAAAGCCACATATTGTGCTCGATTTTCTTTAAATTTCGCACAACATCTTATAATCTAACTAAACAAAACTATGGTGAAAGTGGGTAAGATCGGTTCAGATTTAAATATAGCCCAAATTCAAATGTTGCTCCCATAAGTTTAACCGATTTTGGCCAAACTATACATTTTATATTTCACCTATTTCGTTCCAGGTTTCAATATATCCTCATACAAATGACCTTTCCGATATAAAATTTTTTGTTAAACACATACATTTACAGGATTCAAAAAACCTTCCCGTTTTCACTTTTTCACCGAATTGAATTGTATTCGGATTGAAAGTGGAGTCTATCATAGAGTCGGCCCCGCCCGACTTTAGCCTTTCCTTACTGGTTTCTATCTCTATTTCAATTCAGGAGAGGTACTTTCAGTCCTCATGAGGAAACTTGCATCTCATGTTCATTGGCATGTGTTATGTCTATTGTACGGTTGACTTTTTATACACTCCAAGAGAGTATTATGGCTTTGTGCATTTGTTTGTAACACCCAAAAGGAAGCGAGATAGACCCATTGTTAAGTATACGGATCAACGTAGAATCACTTTCTGAGTCGATTTAGCAATGTCCGTCTGTCTGTCTGTCTGTCTGTCTGTCTGTCTGTCTGTCTGTCTGTCTGTCTGTCTGTCTGTCTGTCTGTCTGTCTGTCTGTCTGTCTGTCTGTCTGTCTGTCTGTCTGTCTGTCTGTCTGTCTGTCTGTCTGTCTGTCTGTCTGTCTGTCTGTCTGTCTGTCTGTCTGTCTGTCTGTCTGTCTGTCTGTCTGTCTGTCTGTCTGTCTGTCTGCCTGTCTGTCTGTCTGTCTGTCTGTCTGTCTGTCTGTCTGTCTGTCTGTCTGTCTGTCTGTCTGTCTGTCTGTCTGTCTGTCTGTCTGTCTGTCTGTCTGTCTGTCTGTCTGTCTGTCTGTCTGTCTGTCTGTCTGTCTGTCTGTCTGTCTGTCTGTCTGTCTGTCTGTCTGTCTGTCTGTCTGTCTGTCTGTCTGTCTGTCTGTCTGTCTGTCTGTCTGTCTGTCTGTCTGTCTGTCTGTCTGTCTGTCTGTCTGTCTGTCTGTCTGTCTGTCTGTCTGTCTGTCTGTCTGTCTGTCTGTCTGTCTGTCTGTCTGTCTGTCTGTCTGTCTGTCTGTCTGTCTGTCTGTCTGTCTGTCTGTCTGTCTGTCTGTCTGTCTGTCTGTCTGTCTGTCTGTCTGTCTGTCTGTCTGTCTGTCTGTCTGTCTGTCTGTCTGTCTGTCTGTCTGTCTGTCTGTCTGTCTGTCTGTCTGTCTGTCTGTCTGTCTGTCTGTCTGTCTGTCTGTCTGTCTGTCTGTCTGTCTGTCTGTCTGTCTGTCTGTCTGTCTGTCTGTCTGTCTGTCTGTCTGTCTGTCTGTCTGTCTGTCTGTCTGTCTGTCTGTCTGTCTGTCTGTCTGTCTGTCTGTCTGTCTGTCTGTCTGTCTGTCTGTCTGTCTGTCTGTCTGTCTGTCTGTCTGTCTGTCTGTCTGTCTGTCTGTCTGTCTGTCTGTCTGTCTGTCTGTCTGTCTGTCTGTCTGTCTGTCTGTCTGTCTGTCTGTCTGTCTGTCTGTCTGTCTGTCTGTCTGTCTGTCTGTCTGTCTGTCTGTCTGTCTGTCTGTCTGTCTGTCTGTCTGTCTGTCTGTCTGTCTGTCTGTCTGTCTGTCTGTCTGTCTGTCTGTCTGTCTGTCTGTCTGTCTGTCTGTCTGTCTGTCTGTCTGTCTGTCTGTCTGTCTGTCTGTCTGTCTGTCTGTCTGTCTGTCTGTCTGTCTGTCTGTCTGTCTGTCTGTCTGTCTGTCTGTCTGTCTGTCTGTCTGTCTGTCTGTCTGTCTGTCTGTCTGTCTGTCTGTCTGTCTGTCTGTCTGTCTGTCTGTCTGTCTGTCTGTCTGTATGTCCATCTATTGTTGTAATCAAATTACAGGTCGCAATTATAGTCTGATCTTAACAAAAATTGGCACAAGTAAGTTTTGTGGATCAAGGACGAACGCTATTTAATTTGAGGTAAATCGGTTGAGATTTAGATATAGACCCCATACAAATGTCGCTCCCGATTTGACATTTTCCGCTCTAGAAACCACATATTATACCCGATTTTCTTTAAATTTGGCACAACATCTTATAATCCAACTAGAAATACCTATGCAAAAATTGGGTAAGATCGGTTCAGATTTAGATATAGCCCCCATACAAATGACGCTCCCGATTTTACTTTTGCCGCTCTAGAAACCACATATTGTACTCGATTATCTTTAAATTTAGCCCAACATCTTATAATCCAACTAGAAACATCTATGCATAAAGTGGGTAAGATCGGTTCAGATTTAGATATAGCCCCCATACAAATGTCGCTCCCGATTTTGCGTTTGCCGCTCTAGAAACCCCATATTGTACTCGATTATCATTAAATTTGGCACAACATCTTATAATCTAACTAGAAACTCATATGCAGAAATTAGGTAAAATCGGTTCAGATTTATAAATAGCCCCCATACAAATGTCGCTCACGATTTGACACTTTCCGCTCTAGAAACCCTATATTGTACTCGATTATCTTTAAATTTGGCACAACATCTTATAATCCAATTAGAAATACATATACAGAAATTAGATAAGATCGGTTCAAATTTAGATATAGCCCCCATACAAACGTCGCTCCCGATTTGACCCTTTTCACTCTAGATACCACATATTTCAACAGATTTTCTTCAAAATTGGCAAAACATCTTATAGTTCAACTGGAAACACCTGTTGTAAAAATGTGTTATATCGGTTTTGATTTATATATAGCTCCCATACAAATTGCGTTCCCAATTTGAATTTTTCCGCTCTAGAATCCACATATTTTAACAGAGTTTCTTCAAAATTCGCAAAACATCTTATATTTCAACTGGAAACAATATATTAGATCGGTTCAGATTTATATATAGCTCCCATACAAATTTCGCTCCCAATTTGAATTTTTCCGCTCCAGAATCTACATATTTTACCAGCTTTTCTTCAAAATTGACAAAACATATTATATTTAAACTAGGAACACCTATGGTTAAAATGGGTCACATCTGTTCAGATTTACATATAGCTCTCATACAAATCTCGTTCTCCCAGAAACCGCGTATTTTCATAGAATTTCTTAAAATTGAGCATAACACGTTATACTTCAACTGGAAGAACTTATTGTGATAGTTAGTCACATCATTCCATGTTTGGATATGGCCCCGATACAAATATTATTCTCGATTTGACAAGTTGGGCCAGGTCATATTAACCTGTGATTCGGAAACATAAAAAAATATTTCCCGTTTTCACTTTTTTACTGAATTGATTTGTATTCCGATAGAAAGTGGAGTGCATCATATAGTCGGCCCCACCCGACTTTAGCCTTTCCTTACTTGTTTTCGATTTATGTAAATAAAAAACTTGCTTTGTGTAGCTTCCCATTTTATAGATGTTTGTCTAAAGAGTTTTCAATCATCTTCAACGGAATGGAAAAACGGACGACGCAAGAAGCTCCTCCCCCTCCTGTGAAATTTCTTATATTTGAGTTGTGGGTGTGAGTGAGTCGCATTGTAAGTGGGCAATTTTGTAAATTTTGTGTCTGTGGACAAAAGAGAAATTAGTTTAGCAAAAGTCAACAAGTATGAAATATTTTCGTTACAATTTGTCAAAGGATTATATTATGTACAAATATTATACCAATTTGCCACAATCATAACAACAAAATGAGTTCCTAGACAATTCATCTGGAACGCAACAAAAGAACGTCTGAACTGTGGACCATATACACAAACGTCGCACAATTGAATAATCCTAGAGAAGGGCGACCAACAATTACGTTTGCAACAAAGGAACGTCTCACAGTGGTATATGCTGAGAAAGTGGAACACTAAATACGGAATAATAAATGAAAATGACAAAACCCACGCTAGATATGAATTTATTGTCATTTATGCGGTCAAAATTAACAATTTAGACAGGTAAAAAAATATTGTTAGTCATTTTGGGTTCAGAAATCCAAAAGTTACAGTTGTTCGATATCGCGTCACGCAAACCTAGTCTCTCTGCCTAAATAATAATGATAATATTGACGAAATAATTTGGGCACTTTGTAATCACAAATATTAACAATTATTGTCATACTAGTGTCCAGAGATTATTCTTTCACTACTGTTTTAAACAAACTATTTTAGAAATTTATTTGCATATATTGCACTGATCTAGATTGAAACATATGAGTCATTACATGTCAAAGCGGCCCAAAAATGTCCACATGGGTCCGATTTTTCTGAAAATCTATTTAAATGTATACGTGCCTTTTTATACCCTCCACCACCAAGATGGGGGTATACTAACTTTGTCATTCCGTTTGTAACACATTAAAATATCGACCTGAGACCCTATAAAGTATACATATTCTTGATCGTCATAAAATTCTAAGACGATCTAGCCATGTCCGTCTGTCCGTCTGTTGAAAGCACGCTAGCATCTAAATGAAAGGAGCTAGGACGTCCAAATTTTCCATAAATGCGTCTTATAATACTAATAATAATTTCTAATATTTTAGAGTATTTAAGCATATTTTTTCAATATGTCTGCTTGTACTTACTTGATATTGGGTATGCGCATTCCCCAGAAAACAAAAAACTTGAAACGTAGGGGTGAAATGGGGCAAAAAAGGATAAAAACGGTACATATTAAATGACAATATGAAACATGGACCAATATGGTCCACTTCCACAGTAGGTGCTCCTATGTGAAATAATCTATGATCTGGAAAATTGGATCAAGATCCGTTGTAATATGAGCCTTTAAGCGGTAATAACGATCTTCTTTGAAAACATGGCCCCATACGGGTCAATTTTAGGCTAAGTATTCTGAGATTCAATATAACATGATCTGGAAAATTGTTATCAAGATCCGATGATAAATGCAGATTTAACAGAGGCAAAAAGATAAATCGGAAGAACATTTGTAAAGGGCCCATAACAACACTTGGGTGTTGTAGCACAACATGGTTTATATAGTTCCCTTTTGGGATTTTTAGCTGAAATATATCATGATCTGCCAAATTTAAAGATCAATATCCGATTTATGGTATTAGTTCTAGAGCGGTAATAGTGTAAAATGGATTCTCATGTGTATGGGGCTTATACCAAAATATGGACCCATATATTTGACTTTCATAGTAGGTATTTTTGCTAAATTAGATCAGCTTCTGATATAAAATGTGGATTTTAGAGAGTAATAGTAAAAATTGGGGCCCATTTCTAAGTGCGTTGCATTCAAAAGTGGACCCACATAGATCACTTTCAAAGTAGGTATTCTTCGTTGAAGTATAACATGATCTGAAATATGTTATTAAGATCCGATGTAAGATATGGGTTCTAGACTGGAAGGAGTGTTAACTGGGGGCCTATTTGTATGGGGGCTTCGCCAAAACATGGACCTATCTACTTGACTTTTATAGTAGGTATTTCTAGTTGAAATATAAGGCTCTGCGAAAGGCGACGCCAGTGAAAAATTGTCCCAATTGAAAAATGGTTCCAATTCGTGGGGTTATTTTTCGTTATAAATTGACAGAAGACAAAACAAAAAATATTACTTTTAGTTCGTAGAATTAGGAATACTAGTGTGATATTTCTTGATTTGATCTATAATATTATAAACTTTGAAGTTTAATATTTTTCATAATTTCAAAAATATTAAATAAAAATCTCTATTTTAATGTATCTCCTTGTTGACGAAACTGATATCAAAAACTATTCTTCCAAGAGCTCCAGCAATGTTCGCACTATCATCATTAATGCGATTTAGTGCACATATTTCATGATATTTATTTCCTTCTTCATCATGATTATGATCAACATAATTTTATGCAAATAGGCATGTTACATTGGTCAACATTGATTTTCAACAATATACAGATTTTTTATATATCATTTTTTGTTCGTTCACAACAAGGAGTTTAAAATACATTTTTTCCAACAAAAACTACACACACCATTATTACGTTAATATATAACACCGTTCACTAGCAATTCACTTTACTGAATAAACCACCATTTCGCTCTGAAAGCTTAGAGGATGTCAATAAAAATAAAAAATATCACCGCTATACTAAATTCACTTCAAAGCTAAATTAGAATCTTAGTAAAAATAAAAAATCACCCCAATGCTTTTAAAAAATATTTTGGGTATTTTTCATTTTTTTAAATTGGGGTCAATCTTCATTTTCAACAAAGTGAAATATGACCCGAAATTAAAAATGCAACAATAGGTGTTGCTTTGGGGCCATTTTTTACTATTTCGCAGAGCCGAAATATATTATGATGTGTGAAATTTGCTAAAGATCAGATGAAAACTGTGCATTTTAGAGGTGTAATAGACAAAATCGGACGTACATTTGTATGGGGGCTATATCAAACCATGTAGTCCACCTTTACTTCAGCTGTTTCTAGTTTAGATATAACATGATCCTGAAAATATTAAAAAGATAAAATGTAAACTGTTTATTCTACAGCAGTGATAGCGTAAATTGGAGGAATATTTGTATGTAGGCTATATCAAAATATGAACCGATTTCTACAAAATTCAATAGCGATCGTCTTTGGTCCAAAAATGTTCTTCTGCCAACTTTCAGGGAAATCGGACAAACTTTAGATATACTAGCATCAGACGGAAAGACGGACGGACAGTCATACATTGTTAAATGGACTCAACCAGTGATTGTAAGCCGATTGGTATACGTAATGGTGGGTGGGTCTAGCTCTAATATTTCTTGGTGTTACAAACATTTGTCGGAAAACTATATATAGTACCATATTCCACGAAATGGAGTAGGGTATACAAATATGGGAAGTTTTTTATTTCTTTACTAATATTCCTGTTTTCGCCGAAGGTACATTTAATATTTGTAGTCTCATTTTGGAAATGTATGTCGGTGTTATGTGATGTTCTAGTGAAGCTATGTATGATGGCTACAGATGTTGCAAGTATCATAAGACTTAGTGTTTTTTGAATAGTATAAAAAAATTAAAAAATCTATTTTTTGCTGACAAAAGCAAAACATAAACAAGTAAGGAAAGGCTAAAGTCGGACAGGAGTGGAAAAGTGAAATCGGGAGTGAAATTTTTATGGTAGCTATCTGAAATCTGAACCGATTTGACTCATTTGCTCCAAAGCTGTTTATAGTACAAATATAAGAAATTTCGCCCAATTTCAATAGCATCTGTTAAAATATGTGGTTTCTAGAGCAGAAAAGGTCAAATCGGGCGCGAAATTTTAATGGGAGCTATATATAAATCTCAACCAATCTGACTTATTTTCACCATAGGTGTTCCTAATTTTCATATAAGAAGTTTTGCCAAATCTGAAAACAATCTGATACAATATGTGGTTTCTAGAGCGGAAAAAGTCAAATCGGGAGCGAAATTTGTATGGGAGCTATATATAAATCTGAACCGATCTAACACATTTTTACCACAGGTGTTCTTAGTTGAAATATAAGATGTTTGAAGAAAATTTGTTGTAAAATGTGGTAACTAGAGTGAAAGGAGTCAAATCGAGAGTGAAATTCGTATGGGGGCTATATCTAAATCTGAATCTATTTTCTTCAAATTAAACAGCGTTCGTCCTTGCCCCGAAAAACTTCATTGAGCAAAATTTCATTTAGTTCTGTCCACAACTGTATCAAAAAGTGATTCTAAGTCGATAGTCGGTATAATAAACAATGGGTCTATCTCACTTCCTATTAGGTGTTACAAACAAATGCACAAAGACATAATACTATGGTGGAGTGTATAAAAATCGGATAAAGATATTTGTTTCTCTACGAAATTGACCCAGTTTAATGATATCCGTTTATTCTGACATCTACATAATATGCAGTTTCATTATTCAGAGTGGATCTGTTTGGTTGGTAGTAAATTTGTATCCATTTTTGTCAACATTTACATCGTGCGCTTTTACATTGTCAATTAAGAATTTACACAGCAAATTTCGTAAAATTATTACAGATTTGGATTGGAATGACCAAAACTTTTTTTGCAACAATTTTGTTTTAGCAAAATCTTCAAAAACTCAGTCAATTATTGACAGATTTTAAAACCATAGCAGCGTTTTTCTCCATACTTAATGTGTTATGTAAATATATTTTCAAGCGGTACGGTTACACAAAGAAAATAATGTACAAAAATATATCCAAAGTTGAAAAATGACTAAAAATTATTTAAAAAGCATGTTTGCTGGACAAAAACACACAGATTAAGCTATATATTATTTCGATCAATATATAGCTTATTTAAGAAAACTTACGAAATCTCTGTGTTTTTGTCCAGCAAATATGTTTTTAAATAAGTTTTAGTAATTTTTCAACTTTGAAAATAACGGTTTCTTCTTTTCATGTGAAAGTAAAAATCGGTTGATAACCAACTAAGTTACAGGATTTAAAGTGTATAAAGGTACGAAAAACCGTTTTCACCCGTAACTCGAGATTTTTGAGTGTCTGGCAAATTTCAAATACAGATTATTGTTCTACTCGATAATACCAACAAGAAAAATTTAATCACTTCCCAGAGTTTTCTACTTCATTCTTTTTTGTAGCACAGTGTAATTGGTCGTCTATGTTTTTCCACCGTATTCCTATACATTTGAGTGTTTTTTTTTTATTTATCAGTCTTCTCCCACATTGATCCACTGTGCGTTAGAAGGGCGGATAGGCTATTGAGTAGATGTACAGACGGTTCTTAACTGGAGCATTGTGTGAATCCTTTCGGTAGCTCTTTCTTCCAGCAGCTGCTGTAGATGTTCGTAGCCATGTTACCCTTGGCCAATTCGAAAAATGTTTACAGCCTATTGATATTTACATATAAAACTATATTGTCGTAATACATAAACAGGACGCAACACAACAGAATGAAGATTGTTTTCCTTGAATGACAACGAAAAAGGATGCCTTTTGTTGTGCTGGCTGAGCGTTTGTACGGCCACTTGGATGTGGATTTGAATTTCGAGGAGAATGCTTATCAACGGAAAGTATTTTTACGATTTTTAGAGTGGAAGTATAAAAAATGGATGAAGCAACAACTCCAACGCCAACATCAACAACCAGAATCAGATCCAGAACCAGAACAACTTAAGTTCGATGTGTCTACAATGTGTAAAAACTTTTTTTCCGCTGCATTCATACAAGACCAACATCACCAAGCCACACACACACACATAGTAATGTTCGATGTATCGCTTGTATGGCTTTGTATCTGTATCCGGTGTGTATGGATCTGCTGTATCTGTTTGTGATGGCGAAAAAGCGTTTTTCCATCTTCTGCTTCTTCTCGATTATTCCTTCAACAGCATCAACAGACATGGAAGGGAAGGAATTGTAAAAAATCATAAAAATTGTTGTCCTACCATTTCAATTTTTATGGCACACAAACACAGCGCAGCGCCATGAGATGAACGTAGAACGTCCGAGCCGAATTTCGTATACACTTCATGGTACGAAGATGTGGAAAGAATTTGCATTGGAATTAGGAGATCCCAAAATTTGTATTACTTTTTTGAATTCGCTAGAGCGCATTCATCAGCAGGCCAAACAATTTGCCCTCAGATTTTGTCAAGAATCGCAATACATGTCCGAGTTAAATATTCAAAAGTGTCACAAACGAAGGGATGCAACGTATATATGTCATACAATGTGGAGTGAAGGGTACAAAACAACAACTTGTTCGTATCTAAAGTCATTGCATGTATTCCCAACTACCACAACTGCTCCACATGCCTTGTTAGATTTCACTTGGTTTTTGATTGGAGACCATCTAAAGACATCTGTTGGTTTCCCTGTCATAACTTCTACGCCTATATTGGGACAACGCCGAATACGAATACAAGTAGGAGACGTATGTACGAGCACAATCTTCATCAAAATTGCAAATTACATTTTATTTCCGGTATTTGTGACGCTTGGATAAACAAAATGACGTACCGATAACGGTAACAGTTTAAAAATGTTATAGAAAATCAGCAGAAAAACTAAAGGGGGAATGGAAACCATAACACCCCAAAAAGGTTGTTTATTCCCCCCGCCCACTGGCATTACCATCCATTTTCAGCTATTTTTGTTTCCATTGTCTCTGGGGTTTTGTTTTCTTTTTTGCTGTTGTTTCCCGACAGTTTTGCTTTGTGCAGAGAATAAAGCAAAGTACAAGTGCAAGAACGTAATGATTCTTGTAACAGGATAACTGATGTACAAATGAATCTGTTTCCTTTTCAATGGTCTGCAGCTTGATGCTGTTATAAAAAAAATAAAAAACAAAACGGGGATTTATAACGAATTTTCATTTTGTTATTTGCCTAAATAACAAGTCCTTTGACAATCCCACACCAGTTCCAATGAAAATGGAGAAAACTGTAATCCAAATTTATATATTTGTTCATAACTTATGATTTTACAGTCCCCAATTTCATTAGTTTCATTTAGACCTGCCTTCGGTCGTGGACACAAACTTTTTTTGTTGCATGGTGCCAGGGATAGTTCTTATTAATTAACGAAGCTGGATAAGTAGGAACTCAAGGGATAGGCCGTTTATTGCCACTTAAAGAGGTTTCCCACAACCCAGTTTTCCATTTATTCAAGTAATTTGTCCCACTTAAAGTCGTAAATCTAGCAACGTTTAAACGTTTTAAAGCCTTCCGCGTATTGAAATATATCGAGGGATTATATTCACAAGTGGCTATGAACAAAAACACAACTTTACAGGGGAGCGAAAAAAGTGATTTTCTCCTTAATTTTAAAAGAAATTATTAATCATTCTTCTACAGTTTAATTCTAAAGGGATTATTAATTGATTTATAGCTACTTTTGGATGATTAACAAGTAAGGAAAGGCTAAAGTTGGGCGGGGCCAACTATATAATACACTACACCACTCCCTACGTATATACCTCGCTTTGATTACTAAACTCAGGTGTATCATGGGAGAAATTTTATGTATATTATACTGTATAAAATATACAGTATAATATAAATTAATCTTTAGTCAAATTTAACGAATATGGTAAATAAACCAATATTCCGCCATATGTTCCTATTTGGGTTATTCCAAAGTATGGACCCATATATTTGACTTTCATAGTATGTATTCTTAGTTGAAAAATATATCTGCAAAATTTAATAAAATTCCGGAATACATGTGAGTCCTAGATGGGAAATAATAAAAATGGGGCCCATTTGTAAGGGCGCTACATTAAAAAGTGGACACTTATAGATTACTTTCAAAGTAGGTATTCTTTATTATTCACGCTAGCATCTAAACGAAAATGCGGGCAAAACGGGATCATTTCTCCCTCGCAAGGACTAAAAATACCCCCAATATTTTAGAGTATTTAAGCATATTTTTTCAACATCTCTGCTTGTACTTACCTTATATTGGGTATGCGCATTCCCTCTGTAACAAAAACGTGAACCACGTGATTTTTATTCCTAGGGGGTGAAATAGGGCAAAAAATGGTATAGGGATAAAAATGGTACATATCAAACGACAACAGCTAGAAACAAGAAATTCGGTGTGTACATTCCTCTAATTGAGTTATCTACTCAATATAAAGTATTTTTTCCAAATTCTACTTTTAAGGGGTAAAATGGGAATAGAGGGATAAAAATAGTACCAACCAAATGACCGCAGCTAGAATCATGAAATTCGGAGTAGACATTCCCCTGACTGCGTAGACATGACAAATTAAAGACTTTTTCAGAATTAGTACTTCCAAGGGATACACGTGATTTTGGAACAAACAAACATACAGACAAACTTATACTAAGGTTTTATAATATTAATAGGGATTTAGCATTTTCCTGTAATGTTACTGCACTTCTACGAAAATCGGTAACTTCTCTGGAATGCAATCCACTGTGGAGGGCGGCCGCGCCGAACTTAACACCGTTTTTACTTGTTGAACATGACCTGCAAAATTTTATCACGATCCAATGAAAAATGTGGGTTCTAGAGTGATAATAGTGTAAACTGGGGCCCATTTCTGTGGGGGCTGTACCAAAACATTGAGATTTGTATGGGGGATATATCTAAATCTGAACCGATTTTAACCATTTTCAGCACAGGTGTTTCTAGTTGGATTATAAGATGTTGTGTTGAATTTAAAGAAATCGGATACAATATGTTGTTTCTAGAGCGGAAAAAGTCAAAGCGGGAGCGACATTTGTATGTTGGTTATTTAATCTTTTCAGTTTACATTGTCCTTCAAATGAAGCATCATATATATAGAGTCACTCTTTTGAAGTATACATGATATGTTTGATCTTGGAACGAAGAAGGCTTTTCGTCAAACTTCCCTTTCTTAGAATTCTTGAATGAATTTCAAGTTAACTCTAATACTCAATAATTTAAGTTTTCAGTTCGACATACTTATACGGAGAAGTAACTAAGAGATGAATTGAAACAGTTTACTAATGAATGACACATTTTCTTCACAAAAACAAATATTTTTTATTTAAACCCCATAGTTCCGAGAATTTTATTTAACGAGGGCAGACAACTTGCGCGTCAAAAAACA
Source organism: Polietes domitor (assembly GCA_947397865.1). NCBI lineage: Eukaryota > Metazoa > Arthropoda > Insecta > Diptera > Muscidae > Polietes > Polietes domitor. Next base: position 54,446,054 of record OX377618.1, read on the forward strand.
AAAAGAGAAAAAACCAAAACAACAAAGGAATTCCTCCCTTAGTATGAAATCCCACTTGTAGAAGTCCACAATTAAAGTGAAATCCCAGTCATAGAGGTTAACGATTAAAATATCTATCTTTTAAAAGTAAATTCCAAAAAATGCAATCCCTATAATTTTAGGAATGATTTGGCAGGATATTTGAAATTAGTTTTTACTTAGCAAGAAATGACAAGTCATTATTAATTTTTTGCAAATGTTAAACCTTAGTTATTTATTACGTTACTATCGATTACAAGATACGATGAGTTTTATCTAAGATTTTCAAAAAGTTAACAGATAAAAATTTATGGGCCTTAGGCGTCGCTTTGGTAATTTTTATTTAGTTATGGCTCAAATGAAATCATAGGTAATGATTTGTATTAACGTATATATTAAACTAAGAAATATATGAAGATTTTTATACCTTACACCACTTCGTGGAATAGGGTATTATAAGTTAATTCCGCCAAATGGTTGTAACACCATGAAATAATCGACCTTCAACAATACCGATCGGCTTAGAATCACCAGCTGAATCGATTTAACGATGTCTGACTGTCCGTCCGTCCGTCTGCTATCCATCTAAAGCTTGTTCGCACTCTACAGGTCGAAATTGTTCACCGATTGCCATGACATTTTGCAGAAGTAACTTTTTTAGCCCAACGGCCATCGGTATTGCATATGGAGGAAATCGGTTCAGATTCAGATATAGCCTCCATACAAATATCCATCCAATTTACTCAATTATTCCTCTAGAATACACATTAATATTATATAATATTATATTTGAACAAGAACTAGCTAACATAAAAGTGGCTTACATGGGTCCAAGTTTCGATACAGCCCCATACAAATATACCTTCGATTTGCACATTTTACATCAGATCTTGATCAAATTTCGCACACCATGTTATGGGTCCAAGTTTTGGTATAGCCACTGAACCCCCGGTTTACACTATTATCGCTCTAAAACACCCATCTTGCATGGGATCTTAATAAAAAATTTCATATCATGTTATATTTCAACTAAGAATTCCTTCTGTAAAAGTAAACTTTAAAATTTGGCAGATCATGATATATTTCAACTAGGAATACCTACCGTGAATCAGAACTATATAGAACCATGTTTTTGGTACAGGCCCAAGTTTTGTGATAGGCACCCGACAAATGTAACATAATTCAAAATATTTTTATCAATTTTACCATATTCGTTATTATATAATTTATATGAACTAAATAAAATCGCCCCATAAACAACCTGAGATTAGCAATCAAAACGAAGTATAAACGCAAGGAGCAGTGTAGGGTATTTAGCTTTTCCTTACTTGTTAATTTTATGTTACATGGAAGGTAATCGTGGTTGTGGGCGGATTTAAACAAAATCCGTTTTTCATCTAATTTAACAAATATCACAGTTTACTTCATATGGTATCGTATTTTGATGTAATGTCCTCATTTTCCAATCTGCCGGTAATCCATTACAATACAGACCATGTTGGAGTTTCTAAAAGATTCGCATTGAATTATAAATTTCTCAATTTCTATTTCCCATTATAAATTGGAAGTCTACCAATTTCGACTGGAAATGGTATAACCTCAGTGCACTGGTGTGCTTGAAATATCAGAAGAAAAGAAACTCAACGGAATTGTTGTAGATTTGTCAACAAAACTAAGGGATTTAATAGTTGTCCGTTGTAGTTTAGTTCGAGTCAAAAGAGCATACGTTTATCCTGAAGAGGACCTAAAGAAATTATTTGCATATACATTAGGGCATAACCATTCTTAAAGGAAAAATGCATGGAGTGGTAAAAGAAAATAAAAAAGTACCCATGGTTTTCTCACGGCTGTCTGAAAAATTAAACAATTGAAAACATTCCAAAATCAAAAATGAACTAATGCGCAGAATACACACTTTCAGCATTCGACATATTTAAGTATTTGGAGGATTACCATGTATTTTTTAAGCACTACCGATTTTGATAAAATTTAGTGTTGCAAAATATTTGATAGACGATTTTTATGCCCTCCACATTCATGATGACGGTATACTAACTTTGTCATTCCGTTTGTAACACCTTGAAATATCGAGCTGAAACCCTATTAAGTATATGTATTCTTGATCGTCATAAAATTCTAAGACGATCTAACTATATTCGTCCGTCCGTCTAATGAAAACATCTCAATGAAAGGAGCCAGGACGTCCAAATTGCCGAAATCGGTTCACAGAGAAAAAAATTTCCCACACAAGGACTGAAAATACCCCTAATATTTAGAGCATTTCATCATGTTTTTATACACTCAACGAGAGTATTATGTCTTTGTGCATTTGTTTGTAACACCCAAAAGGAAACGAGGAAGACCCATCGTTTCTTATACATATCGGCTTAGAATCACTTTCTGAGTCGATTGAGCAATGTCCGTCTGTCTGCCCGTCTGTCCATCTATTGTTGTAATCAAATTACAGGTCGCAATTATAGTCCCATCTTAAAAAAAATTGACACAAGTATGTTTTGTGGATCAAGGACGAACGCTATTTAAAATTTAATCGGTTCAGATTAAGATATAGCCGTCATACAAATGTCGCTCCCGATTTGACTTTTTCCGCTCTAAAAACCAAATATTGTACCCGATATTCTTTAAATTTGGCACAAAGTCTTATAATACAACTAGAAACACCTGTGGCAAAAGCGGGCTAGATCGGTTCAGATTTAGATATAGCCCCCATACAAATGTCGCTCCCGATTTGACATTTTCCGCTCTAAAAACCACATATTGTACCCGATTTTCTTTTAATTTGGCAATACATCTTATAAACTAACTAGAAACATCTGTGCTGAAAGTGGGTAAGATCGGTTCAGATTTAGATATAGCCCCAATACAAATGTCTGTTCCACTTTGACTTTTTCCGCTCTAGAAACCACATATTGTACCCGGTTTTCTTTAAAATTGGCACAATATCTAATAATCTAACTAAAACATCAATGTGAAAGTGGGTAAGATCGGTTCAGATATAGATATACATTTATTTATATATACAAAGGTTGCTCCCAAATGTTTAACCGATTTTTGGCCAAACTTTACGTATTATATTTCACCTATAGACATACAAGTGGGTCACATCGTTCCATGTTTCAATATACCCCCATACAGATGTTCTTTCCGATTTATCATTTTTTGTCAAACACATACATTTACAGGATACAAAAATCCTTCCCGATTTCACTTTTTTACCGAATTGAATTGTAATAGGATAGAAAGTGTAGTGTATCATATAGTCGGCTCCGCCCGACTTTAGCCTTTCCTTACTTGTTTGATTATGTCTTCTTATATTTGTTCTATATTTAGTGTGCGCATTCCCCTTATAGCAAAAACGTGCACAATAAAGTGATGTTTATTTGTAGGGGTGAAATGGCACAAAAAGGGGAAAAAATTGCGACCTATTAAAGCTAGAAAAAAGTTTTTTTAATTCTTACTTTTAAGGGGTAAAATGGGAATAGAGGGATAAAAAAGGTACCAACTAAACGGCTGCGCCTAGAATAATGAAATTCGGTTTATACATTCCTCTGATTGTGTAGACACGTAAAATAAAGGGATTTTTCGAAAATCGTACATTTAGGTGTGTAATTCTAAATGCGGCCAACCAAATGATATATTTTTCTGACTGCGTAGACACGAATACTAAAAGGTTTTTGGAAAATTCGTATTTTCAAGGGATACAATGGGAACAGAGGATAAAAATGGTACAAACTAAACCGGAAAAAAGGGGATAAAAATGATGCCTATCAAACGACAAAAGCTAGAATTTTTTTTCAAATTCGTATATTTAAAGGATAAAATGGGAATATGTGGATATAGCTAATCGGCTGCACCTAAAATAATGAAACTCTGCGTATACATTCCTCTGATTGCGTAGACACGTAAAATAATATGATATATATAATATAATCTGAGATATTGTCAAAAAAATATAAAATAATTTGTATGTGTTTACTTTTTTATTGTTTTTATTTCATCCCGAAATATGTTGAAAATTATTTTTAAAAAATTCTCTTTTAATTTTTTCTAGGCAACTGAAGAAGTTTCTGAGATATAGAAACAAGAGACGAAAGTCCTCCGATTTTCTTGAAAATTGGTGAACGTGTTAGACAAATTAATTTTAAAATTTTTGAAAACTACGGGAAGCCTATCAATTTGAAATTATACCTATTTTGAAGGAAAGGGTGGGCGATATGAGGGAGTCATATCTCTTGTTGTTTGACGTTTTTGAGAAAAATTATTAGATTTTACAGAGTAAATAAAAATTGAAACAAGTAAGGACTATATGATACACTCCACTTTCTATCCGAATACAATTCAATTCGGTAATAAAGTAAAAACGGGAAGGATTTTTGTATCCTGTAAATGTATGTGTTTGACAAAAAATGTTAAATCGGAAAGGACATTTGTATGGGGGTATATTGAAACCTGGAACGAAATAGGTGAAATATATATGTATAGTTTGGCCAAAATCGGTTAAACATTTGGGAGCAACATTTGTATTGGGGCTATATCTAAATCTGAACTGATCTTACCCACTTTCACCATAGATGTTATTAGTTGAATTATAAAATATTGTGCCTAATTTAAAGAAAATCGGGTACAATATGTGGTTTATAGAGCAACAAAAGTCAAATCGGGAGCGACATTTGTATGGGGGCTATCACTCTAATAAACATATTTTTTGTCATATGTCTTTGATTTTTTCTTCCTCCTCCTACAAGTGACTTACTTAATCATTTTCTGTTTGAGACTTATTGTCCGTTTCCTGTCTACTCCTCTGTTAGAAATTATTTTTCTTTTTACTTAAATTGTTCTCAGAATGAATTCATAGTGTTCTGGGAATATGATTCTCGTAACATCAATAAAAAGATGAAAATTTGTTGAAGTATTGCGAAAGAGTGTTAAAAAACCAGCGTGGCTTTACAGAGGAAAATTAATGTGGAAAAAGTGGTAAATTTGTCGATTAATTGGAATTTTAAAAGAATTGTATCCGACATAAGTAGATAAAAGTGAACCTTTCTATACAGAAGATATGTACTGATATGTATGAGTTTCGGAAGAATTTAAAGAATTCATTCAAACTTTGCACTTTTTAATATTTGGGCAAAATTAATAATCTTCAAATACAAATGACCAAAGCAATTTCGTAAAAGACAATATAACGGATACTTGCAAAAAAATAAAATTTGATCATGTTCTCGAGCGCCTCGGTAGTCGAGTCGGTAGCGTGCTCGGCTATAAGCGTGGGGGTTGTTGGTTCGATTCCCACCAGAGGCTCAGGTCTGTCGCTGCAATAACTATCTACAATGGTCTTAGACAGCCCGGCTCAATCCTTGGACCTAAAATTAGAATATAAATTTACTTTGTATTGTAATTCATAATAAATAAATGCATAAATGCATTGATCATGTTCTTAAAGTCATCTTGAGCGTATAAAATATGGAGAGTTTTTGCATTCTAGTATCTCCCACGCAAATAAGTCTATCCTAGGTAAAAACAAGTAAAAACAGCGTTAAGTTCGGCCGGGGCGAACTTTATGTACCCTCCACCATGGATTGCATTCCACAGAAATTGCCAATTTTCGTAGAGGTGCAGTAGCATTACAGGAATTTTTTTAATATAGCCAAACTAAAAGAAATAAAAATATATAAAAAACATAAATAAAAATAAAATTTTATTATTTCAAACCATGCTTATAAGGCAAGGCTACCAATACGTTTATACTATATATATCGAAATAAAACTTCAAGTCAACGTATTCCATCCTATTTTAATTCCAAAAGTACAAATTTTTAAAATCCATTATCTAACGTACATAGTGCTAGATAACCTAATATCATGATTCAACTAATTCTTGCCGTAAAAGTAAAAAGTACGAAAAAATATTTGTATTTGTGTGTCTGTGCAGTCAGAGGAATATATGCACAGAATTCCATTATTCTAACTGCGGCTATTTGGTTGGTACCATTTTTTCCCACTATTATATTATATTATATTCCTACAAATTATACATATATATATTACATTGGATTGTGACAAAATTTCCAAGATCATGTTATATTTGAACTAGAAACAGCTAACGTGAAAGTGGACTAAATGGGTACATGTTTTTGTAAAGACCCTATACAAGTTTATCATCGATTTACCACTAGGACTGCTAAAAATTTCGATTAACCGATTAATCGAACAATTGTCCAACTCAATAAATCATAATCAATTAAAGCTAAATAGACAAGAATAATTTAATTCAATGTGAGTCAGTACTTTTCTATAATGAATTACAATGCTACCAATCATATATTTTTGAATAACGGAGTTAGAAATAAAGTCTGCAGAAAGTTCTTTAAAGAGTTTGCGAGTATTTACTCTAAATATATATCACACGAACGATTCGGACGCATCTAATTTTATTCAAAGAATTATATAGTCTTAAATTTAAAAATAATTTTAGTTTGAAATTAATAATTAGATGAAACAGTATTTATAAAGAATAAGTTTAAAAATTTGTATAGTATATATACATAAATAAATTCGAATACATAAAATTCGAATTTAATAACAATGTATGTTATGTTTTATATGTATACATTGGATTTCGTTCAAAATTATAATTCAATAATGCTAACTGCTTGAATCATTAATGGGCCTTTCCAAACCTTCCTTCGTTAACTATAAAACAATGTCAAATGAAGACAACATATTATTCTAAATCAATTTATTTATTTGTTATTTCTAAATCAATTTATTTATTTGCAACGTATATTTATTTTAATACAAAATTCATAATGTCGATTAATTGATTATTTGTTGCAATTTATTCGAATTATTCGTTATTCGAAAATGATGATTTGTTTATTATTCGAACAAATATTTGAAAAGAACTATTCGATTAATCGAATAAAATTTAATCGGTTGGATAACCTAGTTTACACTATTACTGCTCTAAAATCCAAATCTTACATCGGATCTCGATCAAATTTCGTAGATCATATTATATTTCAACTAAGAATCCTACTTAGAAACGCAACACATAAAATGGACCCGTATAAATTAACCACTTTTTGGTATAGCGCTATAGAAGAAATTGATCAAATTTTGCAGATCATGTTATATTTTATGTAGGTATACTTATTTTTTGTTATAGCGGCCTTACAAATGGCAATTTTGAGGTATAGATTTTTAACGTCATACAGTGGTCTAGAATACATTGCCATGGGCCAAAATTGGAAAACTTTTGATCTCTTAACACTAGTATACAAACTTTTTGTCAAAGGGCAATGTATATAATTTTTTGATGGATATTGGCCTTCTAAACTCGAAACCGATATTAAAAAAATTACGGATAAATTTAAAAAAATCTGAAATATATTCATAAAATTCATGCGAACTCCTTTTAATAGGAAAAATATTAAAATTATTGTGTTTTTGTATGAAGTAATACAATCTTAGGAAAAAGATTATTTCGAATCTAGGTAATACATCAGTGCATTCAAAGCGATAGTAATATACAAAAAATACCCTAAACACCGGGTAAGCCATTTAAAATTTTAAATTTGTACTACCGATTACTTTGACTTTGAAAGCTAGAATAACACCCATTTTCACTTTTATTTTCAGGTTTCTGTTTGATATTGGACAAAATGGGACGCTATACGCTCGAACAAAATCGGGAAATATTAAAAACTTACTTCTGAAATTTATGTGAAAATTCGGCTTTCAGATCAGTTTGTGCGTCAATTTGTGAAGCGAGATCTCGCCCAGTGCGTTCAATTGAAAACATTGCTGGTGTGGCTGAGAATGTCCAAGAACATTTATCCACATCAACTCGTCATCGTTTTCAGGAACTGATCATTTCTCGCACTTCTTTGAGAAGAACTTTGCATAAAGAACTCGGTATGATGACTTACAAAGTTAAATTGGTCCAACAACTGAAGCCTCAAGGTATACCAAAAAATGAAATCAAACAACACCAATAGATGTTAACTTTATTTTTTCCTTATTTCGACGCATTTTTATACCCTACACCACTTCGTGGAATAGGGTATTATAAGTTAGTTTCGCGCCAAATGTTTGTAACACCACGAAATAATCGAGCTAGACCCATCTTTAAGTATACGGATCGGCATAGAAACACCAGCTGAATCGATTTACCGATGTCTGTCTGTCCGTCCGTCCATCTGTCAGTCTGCTGTCCATCTAAGCTTGTTCGCACTCTACAGGTCGCAATTGCTGTCCGATTATCATGAACTTTGGCAGAAGTTACTTTTTTTGGCCAAGGACGATCGGTATTGAATTTGGAGGAAATTGGTTCAGATTTAGACATAGTCCCCATACAAATGTCGCTCCCGATTTGACATTTTCCGATCTAGAAACCACATCTTGTACCCGATTTTCTTTAAATTGGGTACAACATCTTATAATCCAACTAGAAACACCTATTCAGAAATTGGGTAAGATCGGTTCAGATTTAGATATAGCCCCCATACAAATGTCGCTCCCGATTTGACATTTTCCGCTCCAGAAACCACATCTTGTACCCGATTTTCTTTAAATTTGGCACAACATCTTATAATCCAACTAGAAACACTTATGCAGAAATTGGGTAAGATCGGTTCAGATTTATATATAGCCCCCATACAAATGTCGCTCCCGATTTCACTTTTTCCGCTCTAGAAACCACATACTGTACCCGATTTTCTTTAAATTGGGTACAACATCTTATAATCCAACTAGAAACACCTATTCAGAAATTGGGTAAGATCGGTTCAGATTAAGATATAGCCCCCATACAAATGTCGCTCCCTATTTCACTTTTTCCGCTTTAGAAACCACCCGTACCCGATTTTCTTTAAAATTGGCACATTTTATAATCGAACTAGAAACACCTATGCTGAAAGTGGGTATGATCGGTTCAGATTTAGATATAGCCCCCATACAAATGTCGCTCCCGATTTGACATTTTCCGCTCTAGAAACCACATCTTGTACCCGATTTTCTTTAAATTTGGCACAACATTTTATAATCGAACTAGAAACACCTATGCTGAAAGTAGGTATGATCGGTTCCGATTTAGATATAGCCCCATACAAATGTCGCTCCCGATTTGACATTTTCCGCTCTAGAAACCACATCTTGTACCCGATTTTCTTTAAAACATTTTATAATGGAACTAGAAACACCTATGCTGAAAGTTGCTATGATCGGTTCAGATTTAGGTATAGCCTCCATACAAATGTCGTTTCGATTCGACATTTTCCGCTCTAGAAACCACATATTGTACCCGATTTTCTTTAAATTGGGTACAAAATCTTATAATCCAACTAGAAACACCTATGCAGAAATTGGGTAAGATCGGTTCAGATTTAGATATAGCCCCTACACAAATGTCGCTCCCTATTTCACTTTTTCCGCTTTAGAAACCACATATTGTACCCAATTTTCTTTAAAATTGGCACAACATTTTAAAATGGAACTAGAAACACCTATGCTGAAAGAGGCTATGATCGGTTCAGATTTAGATATAGCGCCCACACAAATATCACTCCCGATTTGACTTTTTCCGCTCTAAAATCAACATTTTGTACCCGTTTTTTCTTTAAAATTGGCACAACATCTTATAATCCAACTAAAAAAACTATGATGAAAGATGGTAAGATCGGTTCAGATTTAGTTATAGCCCTCATACAAATGTTGCTCCCGAATGTTTAACCGATTTTGGCCAAACTTTACATATTATATTTCACCAATAAACATACATGGTGAAAGCGAGTCACATCGTTCCAGGTTTTAATATACCCCCATACAAATGTCCTTTCCGATTTAACATTTTTTGTCAAACACATACATTTACAGGATTCAAAAATCCTTCCCGATTTCACTTTTTTACCTAATTGAATTGTAATGAGAATTGTTTGGGTAATGCCCATATGTCCATACTTTGGTATAACCCAATTGGGGCCCTTTCTAATCTATTACAGCTCTAGAAACTACATCTTACATCGGATCTTCATCAAATTTTGCAGATCATGATATTTTTTCAACTAGGAATACCTACAGTGAATGAGAAATATATAGGCCCACGTTTTGGACAAGTCCCAGAATGTAGTTATTGGCCCCTTTTGAAATGTCGGTCCTATTACTACTGTATAATTTGTTTTTGTCTGTCGGATAATTGGATCAATTACCATATTCGTTAAATATGGCTAAAGATGAATTTATAGTAGCTGTATAATTTATATGAACTACATAAAATCTAAGAGATAATTCTCATATTTCATAAATCTACGAAAATATATCCTCTGATCTTCATTTAGATGTATATATGGAAAAACAAAAAAATCGCTGAATTTTGTATATTTATATAAGGGCTTCAAAAGTACTTCTGTTTTTTTTTTTTTTGTAGCGTCCGTTTCCATGTAAAATTGTATATAATTTCGTACTAATTTGATATATGTTTAAAACGTAGTACAATAAAACAATAAAATAAGCACACATTTTTGGAAGATGAACAGAAATAAATAAAATTGACTCTGGCCCATTCAAACAACAACAAAATTAAAATAAGCCTATAATAATCTCCTTTGATATTCATTTCATTCGTATCCTTCAACATCGTCCTTTTTTACATGTTTTACGAAAACATATATATTTATTTAATTTTGGTCTGTATATTCCTGAGGTGTAGCTTCTCAAATTCAAATTGCATTTTCCCCAGAAAATCACATCAAGGACACACATTTCATATTATCTGAAGAAAATTGAAATATTTGTTTATTTCTGCTAATGCCATCAGTTTATATTATCATAAGGAGCGTAAAGATTTCATTGACAATATAATCTTTCTTCCTTTTTATTTTAGAAAATCTTATTAAAAAACAATCTCATGATAATCATACAACAATATATTTCAACTAAATGTAATTTATGTGCGTGTGTGTTATGTGCGAAATAATCTCATAACCCGGAGCAGTGGAAATGTATGTACATCACCTTACATATCATTCTACCTTAAACATAAAAATTGCCATGAATTATAACTATGTATGTATCTTAAGTTAATTTTGAGCAACCAAAAAAAACATAAAAACATGAGTGAGTGCACGAAACCAATACAGGGCTAGCTGATACACACATACACTACATCCAGCAACAACCACAAAATATTTCGTTTTTACTAAAGCCATTAAAAACCGAGTACTCATGAGCATGTGCGAAATATTACTTTAAATTTTATATGAAATATGTTCGCATCGGATACATAGTCTGGTCCTGGTCTGAAGCGGCAACAAGAATGTGTGTGAGTGCGGGGTATGGAGAGTATGTCGTTATGTGTTCAGATGCATTGACCCTCAACTGTGATAACATACGAACCATATACGAATGTATAAATTCCCGCATGTGTCCGGGAGTGTATGTGTAAGATTGAATGCAACCGAAAAATATATTACACCTTCGGTAAACAACTACAGTCATAAACACATGAATAAGTTCACTGAATTAACTGATTGTGATATCACAATATTATTAGGCCGATAGCGTCCTCCTTGACTCGCAAAAGACATGTGTGCTAAGATTGGTTGAGTTTGGGACCTGTACTTGAATTACAAAAATAGATGGACAGACAGATGACAACCAATCGAAAATACCACTATTAGAAACAAACAAAAAATAAATGAATCTTTTTCTTCAAATTATGTCGATTCATCATAATTTGAAGAAAAAGATCGTGTTTAAACCATAGGCTGGAGTCTATTAAATGGTGACCCTTATTTCTTTAACATTCGATAAAATCCCACCCCGTTTTTATACCCTCCACCTCCAGGAGGGGGTATGCTAACTTTGTCATTCCGTTTGTAACACCTTGAAATATCGACCTGAGACCCTATAAAGTATATATATATTCTTGATCGACATCTAAGACGATCTAGCTATGTCTATCTTTCAGTTTGTTTAAAGCACGCCGGCATCTAAACGAAATGATATAGGAGGTCCAAATTTTACAAAAATACGTCTTATAGTCGTAGATCGATTGGTATTGCTACTGGGCGAAATGGGTCCAAAGGAAAAAGTTTTCCCTCACAAGGACTTAAAATACCTCTAATATTTGTAGTATTTCAGCATGATTTTTCAATATGTCATCTTATATTTGATTTTTGGTACGCACATTCCCCCTATAGCCAAAACGAGCACCATAAAGTGATTCATATTCGTAGGGGGTGAAATGATAAAAAAGGCATAAAAATGGTACCTATCGAACGACAACAGCAAGAAACACGAAATTCGGTGTGTACATTCCTGTAATTGAGTTCATATTATAAAAGTATTTTTTCCAAATTCGTACTTTTAAAGGGCGTAGAGGAAAAAAACCAACCCAACGGTTGCACCTAGAATATTTAAATTCGGCGTAGAGACGTAAAGTACAGGGATTTTTAGAAATTCGTATGTTCAGGGGGTAAAATAAAAAAAGCGGATAAAAATTGTACCAACACAATGGCCGCAGATAGAGTCATGAAATTCTGAGTATACATTCCTCTGACTGCGTAGACGCGAAAAATTAAAAGGTTTTTCTAAAGAGTGATTTTTTTGAGGTTAGGATTTTCATGCATTAGTATTTGACAGATCACGTGGGATTTCAGACATGGTGTCAAAGAGAAAGATGCTCAGTATGCTTTGACATTTCATCATGAATCGTCTTACAAACGAACAACGCTTGCAAATTATTGAATTTTATTATCAAAATGCGTGCTCTGTTAAGAAAGTTCATTGCGCGCTTCCATTTTATGGTCAGTTTAATCGACCCACTGAAGCGGCTATTCGGGCTATTGTGACTAAATTTCGCACCAAATTTACATTGTTGGACATTAAACCACCAACACGCTTACGTAGAGTGCGAACTGAAGAAAATATCGCAGCTGTATCGGCCAGTGTTAATGATGACCACCAATTTTCGATTCGTCGCCGTTCGCACCAATTGGGTCTCTTTTACTCAAAAACGTGGAAATGCCAAAATTGGACTAAGCGGATGGACCACCTAAGACGCAGCCGCGGTCAACATTTAAATGAAATTATCTTCAAAAAGTAAATGTCATGGACCAATCTAACGTTTCAAATAAAGAACCGATGAGATTTTGCAAATTTTATGCGTTTTTTTTTAAAAAAAAGTTATCAAGCTCTTAAAAAATCACCCTTTAAATCCGTACTTGTTTACTTTTGCGGCAAAAATGTGTATGATATAGGTTATCTTGCACTGCGTACGATAGTTAATGGAATTTTCTAAATTTGTACTTTTAGAATTAAAATAGAATGGAAATACAACCAACCAAATGGCTGTATCTGAAAATGCACCCACTATACGCTAATATTGAGGTCATTTAAGCTTTTTTGAAAATTGCTGCGTTATATTTAATTTTGGAATGGACTTGAAGTATTATTTAAAAATATATAGTATAAACATATTGGTAGCCTTGCTTTAGAAGCTTGGTTTAAAATAATTAAAATTTTATATTTATTTATAAAATAATTTTATCATTTTTTTTGTTTGGGTGTATTAAACAATTAAACATTTCCTTTAATCTTTCTACGAAAATCGACAGACTCTGTGAAGTGCAATCCATGGTGGAGGGTATATAAAATTCGGCCCGGCCGAACTTAACGCCATTTTTACTTGTTATTATTAAAATGCTACATTAAGTAATTAATTTCAAATATTAGTCAAATTGCATTAGAGTTAGGTATTTGTTTAAATTCAATATAAAATAATTAATTTATTAAATTGTGACGCAACAATTATGGATAATAGCTAAATATACAACTACAATTCTTTCAAAATTTGGTTCCAATCGGACATCATCATCTGGCCTGTCGAGAAAAGGAGTTACTACGCAGCAAAAAACGAATTAGGAAGCACATTTTAATCGCATCTAAAAAAATGTGCTTTTCGCGCTTTTGAGGTAGTTTTTTAACCAACTTCCAAAAAAGTCTATATAATTTTAATATCCCGTAACATTTTACAATCAGAATTTTCACAAGTGAACGGGAACGAATTTTTAGTGTAGCGTCACAGAGCTCCGTTTTGCACCCAGAAGGTCTCGGTTTCGAATCTTGGCTCGGAAATATTTGTTTGTTTTTTTCATTTTTATTAATTACACTGTCCAACAAATTAAGACTTATTGATTGGAACAGATCATATTTGTAGAACAAACGTATAGTCCAGCTGGTCTGAGTTTCCTTTTACAGTGTTTCAAAGTTTTCATTTTTTGGTCGAAGGGAACAATGTTCTAAGTGAGAAAAGTGTATAAGTTAATGTCTGAGAGAATTCTTATTGTCAGCTCTGTATTGTGGAATTTTATGAGGATTATTTTTGTAGAAGATTTTAACCCTCTAGTTCCTCCCTTTATGGGTCATTTTAATATTTTTCGAGAAAATGAAGAAATCCTTTTTGGGAGAAATGTTAAGGATTACAACTTTCTACGAAAATATTTGGCGGAAAATTTCAGTGAGAGTCACCAAATACACCAAAGTTGAAAATAAAGCTCTTCACACTTAAATAGCAAAATTACACGCAAACTTATTCAAGAAAATTAGTAGACTTAAAATTTGTCCATGTTTTTTGGAAGATCGATAATTTTCGACAAAAAATTTTGTATTTGGGTAGAGCTCGCTAAAAAATACAAATTGAATATCTTTCCAAAATTGTCATGACAAAATTGCTTGACATTTTTGTTTTCTAATTTTCTCCCGATCTATCCAACGGATCCAGCTGATTTTTTGCATATGTATTAAAAACCAAAAGTGATTGTAACATATAAGAAGACAGTCACAAAAAACTGCAATTGTTGCAAAAATCCAAAATTCGAGGTTGTAATTGCATTTATTTCAACTTTCTCCATCTGGATTTCCAAAAAACTTCTCTCACAATTTATATTTTTAATTTACCGTGATCTACTGAAAAAAAATATTTCTACTGAAAATAAAATAAACACCAAAAATATGTTTGCTAAATTTTTTTTCAAATTTTTTCTCAAATTGAGAAAAAATATATTTTTTGAAAAATATAATTTTGTACTATCACGAAAAAAAACATAAAACATCGAATACAAATTTATTCTTTACTTGTTAACATTTAAGTGAAAAACAATTAAAAAAACTATCTATGAATAAATGTAGCAGATAAGGGCCATTACTTAAGAAAGATTAAGAAAAACATGATATTTTAAAATTTTCTAGTTGAAATATAATGCTATATGCAAAAGCTAATCAAAATATAGGGTGTGCCATTTAACATTTTAAATTTGAACTGCCGATTACTTTGACTTTGAAAGATAGAATAACATTCTTTTGAGTGTATTGTTTTATTGGGCTAATTTGCTCATTAATTTTCATTTGTATTTTCAGGTTTATGCTTAACATTTGCAAATTGGGGCGCAAATCAATCACTCTCACCACAATCAGTCACTCTTTGGTGTGGGAGGTGTTACTGCCAGTCGTGGAAGCCATACGTATGTTATTATGTTCCCTTATGAAATGCCAAAATGCAACCTTTCCAATAAAACCAGAAATTTGAAAAAAAAATAACCAGTACTTTTTTATAGCCGATTCTAATTTAAAATTTTAAATGGCCCTCCCTATAGGTTAGAACAAGCTACATGTGCCAACCTATTTTTATCAGCTAGATAAAATAGTATAAAATTGTAACAAAATCATTTTATCCGATTGGTGAGGTTTTTAGAGCGGAAGAAGTGAAATCAGGAGGGAGACCAATTTTTTCCAAATTCAATAGCCTACGTACACGACCTGCAAATATCATTTACGCCAAGTTTCGATGAGAACGGAATAATTACGACCCACATTTTGTTTATAGATTTAAAACGGCAGAAAGGCATGACTAATTCAACCTCTTTATCTTTTCATACAATTGTACTAGGTATGTATATAAAACTGATAACTGCACAGGTCATAGCCAAGTAATGCCGACTATACGCCACATACGAAAAATGAGGTTACATCTTGTGAACAAGGTAATTTTTCAGTTGTTGGAGAAAAATGACTGCAACACCTACCACCTGCCATCCTTATCGCGTTGGAGCCGATGTTCACAAATCCCCCCGCATACAATACGACACTGTGTCATGTTGTTATCGATATTTATGTCATGCGACACTTTGGACTTGGAGCCCATCCATCCACGCAACCATCCGTCGTTCACTCTTGCCTCGTATACCTTTGAGGCTGTAGATAAGTACGACTTAATGTATTTCCTTTGAAATGTTATTTAGTGTAGATGCCATTATTAGGTGCCTGTCTGATCGTCCGTTTGCCTGTCGCACCGTTGTTATCGTTAAAAGTTAATAAATTTTTATTGATTTCTTTAATTTATGGAGTTGTGTATCATCAGCTTTTCTCCCCGCCTCCCCTCTCTGTAGCAAAAGTCAGTTGCTGTAATGAATGATGTCTTCTTCTGCTATTTCGCCCCTCCCTCCTTCCACAAGTATCAGCCACTGACCCATACTCCTGTTGGTGTTGCGATAAAGAACAGCATTTTTGTTTGGTCAATGAAAGACATGCCTTTTATTCTATTAACAGAGAATAAATGACGATATTTGTAATAAGCTTATGATGGCATACCCTACTATGATGGGATGGTAATATAAATGTACAACACGAATAGAAATTGATCATAATCTAGTGAATTATTGCAGATTATTGCGAATTTTGCACTATTTACGTGAAGTCATCTTTCCAAAACGTTTAATAAACTTAATAGAAGAATTCATAATCCGTGAAAAATATATTTTTTAAATACGTGTATATACGTATATATATATAATGATGTGGAAGAAAGCCATAAAAATCGGATCTTTCTTCGAAATTTTACCTGATTTAAGCAACAGACATACAGCAATCATTTCGCTTCTTTATTTAGAATGGTATAGGCATAGAAACATGAAAATTAATGTATGCATCCGTAAACATATAAAATAAATACTGTTTTTAAAATTCGTATTTTTAAGGGATCAAATGTTAAAAAAAGACACATAAAATTGGTACCAACCAAACGGCTAAAGCTGAAATTGTGAATTTTGGTGTACAGATTTCTATGACTGAGTAGACGCGAAACAAACGGAATTTTTGAAAATGTATACTTTTAGGGGGTACCAAAGAACCAACTACAGCTAGAAACATGAACTTCGCTAAATAATCGTATGTACAGCAGCGGTAAAAAAAAATAGCAGCGATGAGGTTAAAAATGTAGATAAAGAAAATTCTAAGCTTCGAAAATCCTAAAAACTTTGACGGCGATTGAAAGGTGGTATATGTCATTCTTAATCTATTTTAAATGCAAAATAAGTTTTATAATTATGAGATTAAGCCTTTAGAACCATTTATGCTATAAATGAGACCAGTCAAAAAATAGCAGTGCTAAGAAAAACTAAAAAATATTTTATTAAATCATTTTAAATGAAAACTTTTTTGAATAATAATTTAAATGACGATATTTCCTTGAATTTAATACTTAGTTGTACGCCTTTACTGCTTATTACTGCTACATAACGTCGTTTCATGGAGTCCACTACACCATTTCCAATTGAAATTGGGAAAATATCTCTTGAAAATGAGAATTTCCTTATCAAATTGAGAAAATTCAAACTGAAATTAAGAATTTCCATTTCATAATAGGAAAACTCCAATTGAAATTGAAAATTTCCATTTATAATTGATGTAACTTCCAAACTGATATTCGGAATCAGTTATATTTTGGTATGTGATAAAGTTTTTATAATCGCTTTAAGAGTATTAAATATGGCGGCTTTTGTCACGTAGTAACTTCCACAAAAATCACCCAAAATTACGTAAAATATAAGCTATAATAACTTCTATACCGGTGCTCTCAATACTGTGCAATTTTATATTTGACAATGCTTTTATAGAAGTTACATTTGCATGGAATATGGGCGAAATTGCCACCCCTTCTGGTATCTCCCACACAAAGTGGCATAAACTTTGAATACAATAAAACTGTCATAACATCCATACGGAAATCCAAAATCATTTGCAATTTCATATTTGAAAATGAGTTTATAACCAATTTAAACATACAAAATATTTACGATTTATCCACGCTCCTTTTTGTACCTCCCACACAATTGTGTCTATCCCTGGTAATAGTATATCTTTCATAACTTCTATACTGGTGCATGCACTATGATTTGATATTTGATCATGTTTTTTAATTTTTTTACAAATGTGGAAGCCGGGACCATGTGACACGAACCTTCCACGCAAATTATCTTGTCCTACGTAAAATTTAATTCCTTATAACTTCCGTATATATGTTATCTGATTATATTACTTGTTTTTTTTTTTCGGTTGCAGGCTTAAGATGTATTTTTTTGTACTCGACATTATTATTCTGCGAATGTTTGCATCTGTCACGATTTTTCAATTTGTCTTTATATAATATACAATTCCTGAATTTCACAATATTCCCTCAGCTCTCAACCTTTTTTATATAAAAACGATTTTCTTCTCCACAATGCTCTCCTCGCTCTACTTATTTGGAAAAATAACACAAAAACTTTTCAGAAGTAGTGTATATTTCATAATATCATACTTAAAACATCAAATCGATTTGAAAAACTGAGATAAAATCCCTTTTTCTGGAGATTTCTTAAAAACTGTTATTATTTTCACCGCTCCAAAATGTCGAATAATCCAAAAATGTTAAATTTTTTAAGTTATTAAAACCACCAAAAATAGTCAACTATTTTGTGTTTGTATTCACATAACACAGCACTTAATGCAGAAGTAGCAATAAAAACAAATTATCACACAAACAAATATAATAACACTTTGTGTAATTTTTTAGTCATGGAAATATAAGCATATACGGATACCACTACGTGATGAAAGACCAAAAAACGTATCTCCCAGTTTTGCCCAAAGTCATGCACTTTCTTAAGGGTCCCAAAAGATTTGTGGCCTCAGTGTCATTATACCCTACACCACTTCGTGGTCTAGGGTATTATAAGTTAGTTTTCCGCCAAATGTTTGTAACACCAAGAAATAATTGAGCTAGACCCACCTTTAAGTATACGGATCGGCTTAGAATCGCCAGCTGAGTCGATTTAACGATGTCTGTCTGTCCGTCCGTCCGTCCGTCCGTCCGTCCGTCCGTCCGTCCGTCTGCTGTCCATCTAAGCTTGTTCGCACTCTACAGGTCGCAATTGTTGTCCGATTGTCATGAAACTTGGCAGAAGTTATTTTTTCTGGCCAGGGACCATTGGTATTGAATTTGGAGGAAATCGGTTCAGATTTAGATATAGCCCCCATACAAATGTCGGTCCCGATTTGACATTTTCCGCTCTAGAAACCACATAGTGTACCCGATTTTCTTTAAATTTGGTACAACATCTTATAATCAAACTAGAAGCACCTATGCCGAAATTGGGTAAGATCGGTTCAGATTTAGATATAGCCCCCATACAAATGTCGCTCCCTATTTCACTTTTTCCGCTTTAGAAACCACATATTGTACCCGATTTTCTTTAAAATTGGCACAACATCTTATAATCCAACTAGAAACACGTATGCAAAAATTGGGTAAGATCGGTTCAGATTTAGATATAGCCCCCATACAAATGTCGCTCCCGATTTGACATTTTCCGTTCTAGAAACGACATATTGTACCCGGTTTTCTTTAAATTTTGCAGAACATCTTATAATCCAACTAGAAACACGTATGCAAAAATTGGGTAAGATCGGTTCAGATTTAGATATAGCCCCCATACAAATGTCGGCCCCGATTTGACATTTTCCGCTCTAGAAACCACATAGTGTACCCGATTTTCTTTAAATTTGGTACAACATCTTATAATCAAACTAGAAGCACCTATGCCGAAATTGGGTAAGATCGGTTCAGATTTAGATATAGCCCCCATACAAATGTCGCTCCCTATTTCACTTTTTCCGCTTTAGAAACCACATATTGTACCCGATTTTCTTTAAAATTGGCACAACATCTTATAATCCAACTAGAAACACGTATGCAAAAATTGGGTAAGATCGGTTCAGAATTAGATATAGCCCCCATACAAATGTCGCTCCCGATTTGACATTTTCCGCTCTAGAAAAGACATATTGTACCCGATTTTCTTTACATTTTGCAGAACATCTTATAATGCAACTAGAAACACGTATGCAAAAATTGGGTAAGATCGGTTCAGATTTAGATATAGCCCCCATACAAATGTCGCTCCCGAATTCACTTTTTCCGCTTTTGAAACCACATATTGTACCCGATTTTCTTTAAAATTGGCACAACATTTTATAATCGAACTAGAAACACCTATGCTGAAAGTGAGTATGATCGGTTCAGATTTAGATATAACCCCCATACAAATGTCGCTCCCGATTTGACTTTTTCCGCTCTAAAATCCAGATATTGTACCCGTTTTTCTTTAAAATTGGCACAACATCTTATAATCCAACTAAAAAACCAATGGTGAAAGTGGGTAAGATCGGTTCAGATTTAAATATAGCCCTCATACAAATGTTGCTCCCGAATGTTTAACCGATTTTGGCCAAATTTTACATATTATATTTCACCAATAAACAGACATGGTGAAAGCGCGTCACATCGTTCCTGGTTTCAATATACCCCCATACAAATGTCCTTTCCGATTTAAAAT
Source organism: Polietes domitor (assembly GCA_947397865.1). Lineage (NCBI taxonomy): Eukaryota > Metazoa > Arthropoda > Insecta > Diptera > Muscidae > Polietes > Polietes domitor. The sequence continues at coordinate 54,466,801 of OX377618.1, forward strand.
TTTTTGTCAAACACATACATTTACAGGATGCAAAAATCCTTCCCGATTTCAATTTTTACCGAATTGAATTGCAATGAGAATTGTTTGGGTGATGCCCATATGTCCATACTTTGGTATGACTTTGGTATACTACTGTATAATTTGTATTTCTCTGTCGGACAATTGGATCAATTAAGATATTCGTTAAATTTGACTAAAGATTAATTTATAGCATATATATTATATTCATATAATTTATATAATTTGTATGAACTACACAAAATTGTTCCCATGAAATACCTGGGTTTAGTAATCAAAGTGAGGTAAAGGGTGTTTTTTATTGAGGTATAGAACTTCGAATTGAAATAAAACACAAGAAAATCGTTTTAGTGTCCATCAATTTGGCTTTATTGGAAGGATAATTTTATGCCATTAATGTTTAAATATGCTTTCGGGCATGTGGCCGCCGCGGCTGGCTCGAATATAGCCAATTCTACAGGTCCAATTTTCAACCACTCCAATTGCTGTGCACGGTGGCGAATCGATTCATTCGGGTCCTCTTCAACACTTTGATCTACAGCGGCAATTGTTTCTTCGGTGCGCACTGTTCGACGTCTCTGCGGATGCGTATTATCACATAGAGTAAAAGTAGTGCGAAAACGATCCATGGTTAACCGAATTAATTGCTCTGATGGACGATTATGTCGACCAGTCGACCATAAAATGGACGGAGCCAACTGAACCATTACTTTCGAAATAAATTTGCACGATTTGTAAGCGTTGTTCTTTTGTCAACCTGTTCATGATGAAATGGCAAACCAAACTAAATATTAATCACTTGACAGCTGACAAAATGGCCGCCAGTTAAAAAAGTGATGCCAACTTAAAGTTCTATACCCCAATAAAAAACACCCTATACATACGCAGGGAGTGGTGTAGGGTATTATATAGTCGGCCCCGCCCGACTTTAGCCTTTCCTTACTTGTTTTTCTTCTCATAAAGAACAAAAATTGTGAACATATAAAATCAAAACCGAACCAAATAAATGTCACACACATATTTTTAAAATAATTTGTTTTCTGTTTAAGAAAACAAAAACAAATGATCTCGAACCAAAGTAAGAGTTACAACAAAAACTATGAAAAGATCAAATAATAAACAAGGTGTTTCTAGTTGAAATATAAGATGTTTTTCCAATTTTAAAGAAAATCTGTTGTCAAATCGGGAGTGAAATTCGTATGGGGGCTATATCTAAATCTGAACCGATTTTCTTCAAATTAAATAGCCTTCGTCGTTGTACCGAAAAACTTCGTTGTGCAAAGCTTTATTTGGTTCTGTCTACAAATGCGACCTGTATCGTGATTACAAGAATAGATGGACAGACGGACGGACATTGCTAAATCGACTCAAAAAGTGATTCTAAGTCGATCGGTATAATTAACAATGGGTATATCTCGTTTCCTTTTGGGTGTTACAAACAAATGCACAAAGACATAATACTCTCGTGGAGTGTATAAAAAATCAGAAAAAAGCTTTCAAAATCGCAAATGTCGTCGAACAAATCTTATAGATTATAGGTAACGTATACGTGCTGTTGATCACTTATACGCACTGTAGTCGGACTGACCATTAACAGAAACAGTCCTGCAAGATATATTGTTCCAACCTAAACGGTGTTAAGAAGCATTGCTATGAAGTTCATATGTTCTAGAAAGTTGTTTATTGATTGTTTCCTTGAATTCTAAACGGTTTGCTACCTTTGGACCCGTACAGGGAAAAAAATGTTAATTTTTTTAAGTTCTTTTTTTTTTGCGATTTTGACCTTGAAGATGATGTTTTTTAGATTTTAAAATTTCTTTATGGCAAGAGCTACAAATTTTGCTCAGAGAGTAAATCAAAATTCAAAACGGGTTGCAAGATATGAACCTGAGAAAATGATCACTTTTTTGCAAAAATGACACCGAGGCACAGTGGGCGATTGGGCCTCGCTAGCGGCATTTAATTCAAATTTGAAAAAGCGTTAATTTGTTTTCACAAATCGATAACAGATGCTTTGATTAGATTTTTGGCGTTTTTTTATAAGCTCTACGATCAGCTGATCATCAGCTGTGAGCTGTCAAACACAAAATATGTTTTAGCAAGTGCTTTACAATATTTTTTCTTTGTTGTGCGCATTGATTTCGAGCTCCTTGGAAATTTACAATTTTTACTTGTTTTATTAAAAGTGTGGCTTTTTATTAACTTCAAGGTATGTATTACATAAAAAATCAGTGTTTGTGACCGGTCTATAAATATGTTGTTCATAAAACGTAGTGGTAATTAAGTGTATTAACAACTAGCCCGCACTAGCGTGCACCTGTCGTTCGTGGAGGAGAACTTACAAGATTCGCACGGATTAGGTCTAACTCTTTTTTTAGCTGGAAGTATGAGTCATTGTGCGTCCAAAATGTGTAATATGAACTGCTATTACGTGCTAACCTTTAAATCATGGCACTTTTTAGGAACAATGTCGGTAGCAAAACGGGTACTTTTTTAGTATGGCATGAAGAAGCGATCCCAACCAAGAAGTTTCTCACCATGGAAAACTTTGTATTTGGTACTGTTCTCAAAAACCTTAAATATACTCAGGAGGAGCAGTACGAGATTGGCAAAAAGCTGCGAAATTTTACTAGTAAGCTTGTAGAAAAGTGGAAAAACTGTAGAAGAAATAAGGTTTTTTTTAAACAAAAACCAGGAATGGCTAGATACGCCGTTAGTATTGATCTTCCGAAATTATTGGACGTCCACAAAAAAATATTTCGGAGTGTTGCAAAAAAACGCAAGTTAAGAAATTGTCAGGCCTTACTGAAGATGTGCCATCAGAAGCATTGTTGGTAGCTGCAAGCTGCAGCTTGTATAAAGGTGGAAAACCTAGTGCTTCACAGGTGGTGTCAATGCTAAACGCCGACGAAGAGTTTAGCGGTAAGATTTTGAAAACTATGAGTACCCCTCAGAGTCTACCGACAAAATTTGCTGATGAAAAAGCACTGGCGCTATTTGTAGATGTTGGACATACCAAGTACACATGGAATTTGTCAAAGAGAGCCGCTAAAGGGCAAAACGCCGATATATATCCATGCTACGACAAACTGCGTTGTGCGAAAAAAAATGCTATCCTAGTGTCATCACGGTCACTGATCATTTCGCTGAAGTACCATTACAAAGCTTAGTAGACCATACGATTGCTAGGATTATTGAAGCACACCCAGAAAGTTTTCAAAACCATTTTGAAAATAATAATAACACCCAATTAACTGCTACCTACAAATGGGGTTGTGATGGCAGCAGCGGCCATTCTACTTACAGGCAAAATTTAATGACTTCGATAGAGACATGATAGATCAATATTTATTTTCAATTTGTATGGTACCATTGATAGTGCAGAAAGGACCGACAGTTTTATGGAAAAACAATCGGCCTTCTTCTACCCGATATTGTCGACCCATTAAATTACTTTGCGAGAAAGAATCGGCAGACTTGTCTCGCAGAGAAATTCAAAACATTAAGAGCCAAATATTAAATATTTTTCCAACATTTGTGAGTACCTTAAGAATTGATCACCAATTTCATATGACCATGCTTGATGGCAAAACGTTCAGTGTCATATCGGAATCGGCTTCGCAAACATGCGGAATCTGTAGAGCGACTCCCAAAAATATGAACGATCTAAATTTGGTGAAAAGCTTTCCTATTAAGGGAAACCTATTTGAATATGGCTTATCAAGTCTCCACGCATGGATTAGGTTTTTCGAGTGTGTTTTGCACATTGCATATAGAATACCAATACAAAAGTGGCAAGCTCGTGGTGCTGACAAGGATGTCGTTGAACAAAATAAAGAAGTATTCAGCAGAAGCTAAGGGAAGAAATGCATTTGTTGGTGGATATACCAATGGCTGGTACTGGCAGCAACAACGGAAACACTGCAAGGAGGTTTTTCCAACAACCAAATTTGGCTGCTCGTATAACAGGAGTAAGCTATGATTTAATATATCGATTTAGCGTAGTCTTACGAGCATTGGCTTGTGGATACGACATAAATTCGGACGCATTCGGATCTTACGCATTGGAAACTGCCGAAATTTTTGTTAAAGCATACTCCTGGTTTTACATGCCATCGTCTGTTCACAGAATTTTAATTCATGGAGCAGATATAATAAACCATTTTTCCCTTCCGATTGGTATGATGTCCGAAGAAGCTCTTGAAGCCAGGAACAAGGACTATCGAAACATACGCGAGAGCAATACAAGAAAAAATTCCAGGAAAAATACAATGGAAGATATCATAAATGCTTTATTAGTTTCGTCTGACCCTTTGATATCTTCATTGTCAAATGGGTGTTCAATTTCGTCTGCAAAAAATATTATTATGGACGATGATGTTAAGAGCTTGCTTTTAATGAAGCATCTAGATATTACTGATTCTGATTCCGAAGATTCCGAAGATAATTTTGATTTATAAAATTTGTTTATTGAAGTTAAAAAAATTTTGAAATTAAAAAAAAATTAAAAAAATAAATTTAAACAAAATTTTTTTTCTTAAAAAATTCTATGACTTTTTTCTGAGCTGTGAAAAAAAACCGTCTGAAGATATCTTTTTTCGTTTAGAAGTTATTAATTAAATGCCGCTAACGAGGCCCAATCGCCCACTGTGCGAGGATCCAAATCTTTTGAGGCTGATAAAAAAGTACATGACTTTGGACAAAACTGGGAGACACGAATCTTTTTTGTCTTTTATCATGTAGTGGTGTCCGTATACGGTTATACAGGGAGGCGCAAAATGATCCACAGTTGCGGTCAAAATAATAGTAGTGCGTCTATCAAGTTGATGGTACTTGAAGTACGTCTTTCATATGTCATGTTTTTCGTTCTTTCTTTCTACCAAATCGTTACATTGCGGTAGCATAATATAAATTATGCCGTTATAACTGTGTTGTTTTTTCATACTTTTTGTTTCCGGTATGTGCACTACTATCATTTTGATCGCAGCTGTATATGTTTTAAAACTTTTTATTTATTTATTTTTTAAATACAGTATATTGTTGGAGATTTTTTTGCTATTATCCTGTAAGTGATGCCCATTTTCTGTTTGGCACATACGTGCTCTTTTTAGCACATTTTCCATAACTTTTCGCAAAATTTCAAAAAATATGGGCCAATTATCCTTTCGGAGATTACACCGCACCAAATAGTAAGTGTACTGTTTAGTGGGTGTGATTGTCGCTGATGAACTGCTCTTGGATTTTCCGTAGCCCAAATCCTGCAGTTGTGCTTGTTGACATATCCAATTAATAGGAAATATGCTTCATCGCTCATTACCAAAATGTAAATATTGTGACTTGTGACTGTTGCTTTGAAAAATAAATTTCAATTACTTTTGTACGTTGTTCGATCGTGTAATGATTCCTCAAGACTCCTTCACAAAATGCTGAAAAAAACTAAGAACGAATAATAATAAAAAAAAGTTATAAAGAATTCAAATAATATAGCTCATTCTGCGCCACCCTGTATATCCATGACTTAAAAAATTACACACAGTGTTATTATATTTATTCCAATTCGGTTTGCAAGATATGAGGCTGAAAAAATTATCACTTTTTGCAAAAATGTCACTGTGCAATTAATAGATTAATAAATATAATAATAGATATAAAAAATTGTGTTTGACAATGGGTAAAATACTCCAATAAACCCTAATATTCAGGGTATTAAATTCTCATCCTGTAAAGGAAAAAGTAAAGAATCTTGTATTCTGAACAAAGTTTGTCTAAAACAATTCATGGTGACAGTACTGGCTGCATCTTACGGTGCTCCTTTCCATCTATCAAAACCAGTTCTTCCAACAAGAGTCTGCGTCGAAAATGCATTGATTTGTTCCACTCGAGATCAATTGCTGTCCAAACACGAAAGCATAACATATCAAGCATATTTGCGAATATGGCTAGAGGTGGACATAAAGTTAAACAAATATTGCAATTTCCATAATTTTCCTATAATATTCCTACACTTTTTCCTAAAGTCGACCACTTCTAAGCTGCCGTTTATACTGTAGAATTCACTCTAGCGTTGAGGGTAGATAAGATTTGGCGCGGTCAAACTTAACGCTTGTTTACTTCTTCTAATGTGATTTGTATACCAAATCACAACAATGCGTTAATTACTTTGATTATTTTTTAGAGCTTCAATTTGAATCCAGGAACCGGTTGGTGTTTTCTATGAGAAAACCTCTAGTACAGCGAAGTGATGCCGCCACTAAAGTGCTCCACTGCCCAAGAAAAATACATCCAATAAGATTTGCTTCCGTTTAGATTTGCGGAAAACGTGTGTAAAGTGTGTACACCGAAGTAGTGCTCCTTACTGTTCGTCGTATGTCGATTTTCTTTGTAGCTGATGGAGGTGGGTGTTATTAGAAATCAGTTCGCGTCTGTACGTATACATGTGTGTGTGTGGGAGAGTGTGTTTGTCTACATTTTGTTAAACATTAAATGTTGTTAACGAAAAAGATGACATAAATTCTGTTAATCCGCTCGTAAATTGAAGCTTATGACATTGTTAAAGCCAACTTGACTTTCAGCGAATAAGTTGCCCGAAAAGTTCGCTTTGTGTCGTCGCTATTTTTGCTGATTGTGTTGTGGTTGTTGTTGTTGCTATTTGTTGGCGCAAACATGATGATATGTCATGCCTGAACATGGGTTATGATATCCTCTTCTGTTGGCTGCTGTTGTGTGCTGTGATTTGCCGCTGGGTGGAGGGGTTTTTTCTGGTCTGGTCTCTTATGCTCTGGTATATGGCATCACGCTTATTTCTTCCTTTTGTTTTTATATACTATACATATATCTATAAATGAGGGTGAATGTGTGTGTTGTACATATACAATTAATATGTATAAAGTAAATATATTCATGAGTGTGTACATATAAATAACCGGGTGACACATGTCATAAATTTTGTGTGATAACTCTGGATGTGTACATGTGTATGTGTGTTCGTACTACATGTATCATCACCTACTTCTTCTTATTCTTCAGCAGCAGCACCAACATTGCTTGAAATAACAGCGAAGCAAGTGGATATGATAGTATCCACTGTTATTGTTGCTTTTATGCTTGACACAGTGGATTGGTATGAGTTTAATGCAAGATGCAGCTTCCGTTAAAATAAAATTCCTATAAGTGTTTCTGTAACATCCACCATATGAAAAAGCACGAGACATCACCCTGAGATCCTATAAAATATATACATTAAGATTGGTCACGAAAATAAATTGCTGTGGTCACCTCCCAGAAATGAAGACCGGATTTTTTAATGATGATCTGTACAATATTTCGTCGCTGTGATCTAAACGCTCCTGAGAACACATCTAATATATATATATATATCTTAGAACTATTTTGTAAGAGATGTAAAAATAAAATAAATAGAAGAAATCAGCACGTTTCAAATAATTCCTAAATGATGAATAACGGACGAAAAATGTTGTCACTGACTCCATATTTGATGTTTAGAATGATTTTTTTGGGTTTTCAAAGTGATAACTAAATTCGAATTTTTCTTGGAATTATTTTGTAAGGGATGTTATGAAAAATAAATAGAAGAAATTAGTACCTTTCGAATGATTTCTAAATGATGAATATCGGACGAAAATGGTGTCGCTGACTCCATTTTTGTGAAATAATTTAATGCAGGAGATGATTTTCAGAGACAAAAATTAGCACTGCGGCATCATTTGAAAGGTATTGACTCAATAAGTAATTTTTTATAAAATACAACCACAAAATACGAAAAAGTATTCAGCTTTCACTGTAAAAAAACACAAATTGCTACAAACGTACAATATTTCGACCAATAAGTTACAAGAATCAAAATTTATATTTAAAATGCTTTCAAGGGTCTATTATATCAAAGAATTGACAAAAAAGCAAGACAGAAGCAGGAGCGTTTTGCTCATAGAGGGCATGATCTAGAACAAAATATTTTTAAACAATCAAAAATTTATTTTCATTCAATCCAAACTTTATGGACCGTGACCCAGTCTAATATACACTTGTGTCGTCAGTCTATATGTGTAAAGAAGAGAGATTTTTTGATAGTAATGACCAAAATTGTCGTGCTTGTTAAAATAAATGTGGATTTGCCAAAAAAGAAAATAGGTTTTTATACCCTCCACTAGGGTATCATAGTGAAATCGGGTAAGATCGGTTCAGATTTAGATATAGCCCCCATACAAACGTTGCTCCCAAAAGTTTAACCTATTTATTATATTTCACCTATAAACATACATGGTGAAAAGGTGCCACATCAGGTTCATGCTTAGGACCCATACAAAAATCCAGATGTCCAGCTGAGTCGATGTCTGTCCGCCTGTCTGCTGTCCATCTAAAGCTTGTTCGCACATTACAGGTCGCAATTGTTGTTCGATTTTCATGAAATTTGTGTCATTTCTAATATTTTGCTCTTACAACCACTGTCCGTTATTTTCTTGAGCAGCATTGGTAGTAACCTTAATTTATGACAACTTTTCGCATTCCCCACCTCTCCCACCAACCCAATCCCTTTAAACTCGTTTTATTCAAAATAAATTTTCGGTTGAAAAGTTTCAACTCTTTTCATGGTCACCCCATACGGTGTCATGGTGGGGGTATTTTCATGAGGCAATTATACCGGAAATACAGCAAACGGAGGGAATTGTGATGAGGGTAACTAAATGATTGAAACACATCAACAGGTTGCCGCAACATTGGTATCCCTTGACAATGATACCAGTATCCCTTCACACCAAGCCCAAGGTGTGTACGTGTGTGTGTCTGGACACGTGTCGCTCACACGAGCAAATACCTGAAACGCCACACGGGAAGACTGATATTTCAATTGTTTTGAAACAGAATTCCATTTTATGCGAACACCAATGTGGACTGTGGAATACTTTTCACCTAATGACATACTTTATAAACGTTTGTTGCTATAGGGACGTTTCCTTCGATTCTTTTGATGCTCTGTGGGACATTGTACATACTCATCTAGACATGGAGAGAAACAAACAAGTAAGGAAAGGCTAAAGTCGGGCGGGGCCGACTATATGATACACTCCACTTTCTATCGGAATACAATTCAATTCAGTAAAAAAGTGAAAACGGGAAAAACTAATCACAGGTTAATATAACCTGGTCCAATTTGTCAAATCGAGAATAATATTTGTTTCGGGTCTATGTCCAAACATGGAATTAAGTGACTAACTTTCACAGTAAGTTCTTCCAGTTGAAGTAAATCGTGTTATGCTCATTTTTAAGAAATTCTCTGAAAATACGCGGTTTCTGGGGGAACGAAATTTGTATGAGAACTATATGTAAATCTGAACCGATGTGACCCATTTTCACCGTGGGTGTTTCTAGTTGAAATATAAGATATTTTGCAAGACTTGAAGAAGATCTGTTAAAATATGTGGTTTCTAGAGCGGAAACATTCAAATTGGGAGCGAAATTTGTCTGGGAGCTATATATAAATCTGAACCGATCTAACACATTTTTACCACAGATGTTTCCAGTTGAAATATAAGATATTTTGCAAATTAGAACAAAATCTGTTAAAATATGTGGATTCTAGAGCGGAAAAATTCAAATTGGGAGCGAAATTTGTATGGGAGCTATATATAAATCTGAACCGATCTAACACATTTTTACCACAGATGTTTCCACTTGAAATATAAGTTTTTTGCGAATTTAGAAGAAAATCTGTTAAAATATGTGGATTCTAGAGCGGAAAAATTCAAATTGAGAACGGAATTTGTACGGGAGCTATATATAAATCTGAACCGATCTAACACATTTTTACCACAGGTGTTTCCAGTTGAAATATAAGGTGTTTTGCGAATTTTGAAGAAAATCTCTTAAAATATGTGGATTCTAGAGCGGAAAAAATCAAATTGGGAACGAAATTTGTATGGCAGCTATATATAAATCTGCACCGATCTAACACATTTTTACCACAGGTGTTTCTAGTTGAACTACAATTTTGAAGAAAATCTTTTGAAATATGTGGTATCTAGAGTGAAAAGAATGAAATCGGGAGTAAAATTCGTATATATCGGGCTATATCTAAATCTCAACCGATTTTCTTCAAATTAAATGGCGTTCATCCTTGGCCCGAACAACTCCGTTGTACAAAGTTTCGTTTAGTTCTGGCTAGAATTGCGACCTGTATCGTGCTTACAGCAATAGATGGACAGACAGACGGACATTGCTAAATCGACTCAGAAAGTGATTCTAAGCCTATCGGTATAATTAACAATGGGTCTATCACCCTTCCTTGTGGTTGTCACAAACAAATGCACAAAGACATAATACTCTCGTGGAGTGTAGAAAAAGGCGTCCAAGGTCATAACACCAAAATTTAAAATGACATAAAGACCAAAAAGAATGCATGGATTGTGTTGTTGCAAAATTTATCAATTTTTTGGGAGATATGTCAGATGTAAATCTATAACGCCCAATTCAGGGACTGTCATAAAACTCAAATTTGCGACATAACTCTCAAGATTTTCGCGCAGTTGGCCTTCAGCCGAGAATAAAGATTTTCTCCTATGGGGTATGTCGAAAACAGGATACGCAAAGTAAAAGTTTTCTGCGTTGCCGATCTTCGGCCGGAATTAATGATTTTCTCCTATGGTATATGTTCTATGCGTTTGAATGGTATTTTCTTATGGATTTATAAAAAATAATTTAATTCTATAAAATATTTTTCTTCGCAATAAAACATTACAAGAAATAGTAAATTAAATTTATATGAACTAATGAATTACTACCCATTTGACTTTTTCTGCTCAGAAAACTATATAAATTAAATGATTTTGATCAAATTTGGCACAACAACTTATATTTCAAATAGAAACATCTGTGGGGAAAGTGCTGGCCCACTTTTCGCTTCAGATTTATATAAAGCCCCTATTCTGCTCTAGAACACATAGTGTAATAGATTTGGATCAGAACAAGTTATATTTCACTTGGAAACATACAGTGTGAAGGGTTTGGGGTTTTTTCATTTCCCGGGAAAACGGGAATGGACAGTTTCATTCGCGGGAAACCCGGGAATTCCCGGGAAAAATAATTTATTTTATGTATGTCCAATATGTTTTAAAATGTCAACATTTAGTAACTGTGTGTGTTTTTTAACCTATTAACGCCCACCTTACACGTCCGTGTACACTATTTCAAAGTTTTCGTACTTTTTTGATAACTTTTAATATAAATGTAATTCCTGATTATTAAAGTATAGGCCTGTTCGATTGGGCTTATTAACTTATTTGTTGTATGGAATTTACTAGCTTAACAAAAAAGTAGCTTACAACTCTCATAGTGTTGCTGCCAGGTTTTTCTAGTTGATTCATTTAAGAAAAACAATGGATAAAAATGTTGCCACCTTATCAAGTGTCTTAATTGTAAGTGATCGAGAAGAACAAAACAATATAATAATAATCTAAAAATATTTTTTTTTTTATTATTGTAGTAATAAATAAATTGGGCGTTGATAGGTTAAAATACTGACATATTACAAATTAGACGAATGCTTTTGTCCAAATAGTTTACAAATTATTTTCCATTATACAAATATTTTACTCTAGACTAACCGTTAGAATTAAGGGCGTCATGAAAGTGGACATTTAAATCGCGTACACAAGTGACTTACACCTACTCTAGATTCAAAATTAAAAAATGTTTAAAGAAACAAATAACTCGGAGAATGTTATGACGTTATTAATTTAGAAGATCCATATAAAAAATTTACAGAAACAAAGTAAAATATTCTAAAATGCAAAAGCAGTATAAAATATTTAATATTAAGTAAATGAATTCATAAAAAATAAAAACATTGAAATAGTCCAGTCATTAGTTCTTACAAAGGATTATTTAAAAATAACGTAGGAGATATTTCAAAAAAAAATTAAAACTTTGATTCACTGTAAAAAGTAACTCAGAAAAATTTGAATATTAGGTTTCTGTAAAAATTATCTACTCAACATGCTATTTCAGAATTATAGGACCGTTATTCTCTTCCAATAAAAAATTCTTAATTTGTTGGACAGTGTTATTATAATAATTGTCTGGCTTTGAACTAGGATATATTACTGGCTCATGAACATTCTGCATCTATATTTTCTAAAATGCTAAATTATTTACAAATGGTATTGTGATATTTAATACGTGGCCGCACACTACTATTATCATGATTTCTGGCCTTTGATATCCTTCTTCAGGTGGCCTCGCAGCGACTTTCCAACAACGCAGCCCGACTATTTAAGAACATGATTCTCACAAATGAAAGAGAAGCATAACGAATATCCGTTTTAAAAACAATCCCACAACGTAATAAAGCACACATGCCACCTTACAAGCATGTGTATGTTAGGCTGGGTCGCCGTCCATGTAAACGGAAAAACAAGTTCACCCCACGAAAATATAGTTTGGATTGTTTAATGAGGATTTGCAAAATATTACGTTCCTCGATCAAGCCATCTTGAGCTAAACGCTCCTGAAAATAACTCTAAAAATCATGTTTTCCGGTGTAACTTTTTTGTGTTACATTTGTTCTCAAAATTTTTTTCTGAAATAATGGACCCTTGAAAGCTATTTAAATAAAAATTTTGATTCTTGTCTGAGAGTAACTTATTCGTCGAATTATTGGACGTTTATAGTAATTTTTTGTTGATTTTCACAGTGACAACTGAACATTTTTTCATATTTGGTGTTAGTATTTTATAACAAACAAATAGCGTCAGTCAATACCTTTCGAATGATGCCTAAATGATGAACATCGGAATTAAATTGACGCTGCTGCGCTCATTTTTGTAAAACGAGTTTGATTTTTTTTTTGCTCTGAAAATCCATCTCCGGTATTAAATTAGTTTACAAACAAGGAGTCAGTGGCATCATTTTTCGTACGATATTCATCATTTAGGTGTCATTCTAAAGGTATTAATTTCTTCTATAATGTTTTCAAGAAATACGAGCTTTTAGCTGTCACCTTTAAAACCACAAAAAAATCAAAAAAATCATGCTAAGACAAGAATAACATTTTTTAATTAAAGTGCCCCCAATGGTTTATTAATTTAAAACAAAATTTTGGGCAAAAATGCATCATAAAAAATTACACCGGAAAAACAAGATTTTAGAGGTGTTTTCAGGAGCGTTTAGCTCACAGATGGCTTGGCCCAGTGACGAAATATTCTGCAGATTATCATTAAACAATCCAATCTTCATTCCTGGGGGGTGACCGCTGTAATTTATTTTCGTGACACAGCCTAATGTATGTATGTGTATATGATGGTATAATTACCCTGCATTGCTTTTGCCGTACCAACGCTCATTTGTTTTAATCTTTTCGTTTGCTTTAGTTCGATCTGCAATCAGTATTTGATTTGCCATTAAACTGTGCCAGGAATACAATTTATATATGAATAAATATAATGACTCGTCACTAATTTGTATCACTCTGCATCATGTGGTCACAGAACACTTGTCCTTATGAGTATTTTTAGTTATTTTTTTATTTTTGCCATTTTTTCTTTTCATTTTTGTAATGTAACTGACACTGAATTTAAAACGTTTACTTCACCATATCATATTTAGTGTAAAGCGGACTGAACCATCACATTATTCATGAATGTGATTTTATTTAGAATGTTGTGCGAGGTTTCTCACAGAAGTTCGAGTTCAAATAATTAAAATCGACTGCTCTAAATATATTTTATATGTGTGGCACAATTCGGTGCAGTCGTTATTATATCCAAATCAATTTCAATTCAGAATTTATGGAAAAATATGCCGATTTAAGATGTTAAATCAATTTAAGATGTTAAGACATGGAAATATAACCACACCACTACGTGATAAAAGAGCAAAAAACTTAAACTTCAAGGTCAAAATCGCAAATGTCGCCGAATAAATTGTATCCCAGCAAAAAATAACATAACTTAGAAGTGGTTAAACATGGGTGAAAAGATAATATGGAAGTACTTCTTTTTCGGGCGCATCATGCATGATTTGTACATAGGTTGTCGTTAGGAGGAATGGGTTCATTTACATATCCCCGTCACTTCCTTCGAATGAGTGATTAGAAGCACTGCATGTTTGATGCTTACATGACATGTTCTCATGTTTGAAAGTCATTCATTTTTGGATACGTTTAAGGGTGAACATTACAAATAGAGTTTCATAAAAATAATTTGACTATTTTTGATATGCGGACAACATATTCGGACGATACACTTCATATAATATACTGTATATATATGTATATCCAATAGAAATATAAATAAAATTTTCCCTACCCATAAGACAGACTATTAATATCTGTTACTTAGTCATCAGTAAACACACAACGCTAATGATGTAAAAGAAAAAGATTTGATTATTTTACATTTTCCAAAAATGAAAGAAATAGTTATTTAACAAGTGTACTTCTTAATTCTGGAAATAAAACTGGAATTTAAATTTATAATAAGAAGATTTTAGAAGAAAATTTCGCATTTGAGATGCCGTTTAGAATGAATTATCTTGGATACATGATCCAAAGTCAATAAAAGTTTCATTCTTTAGCAAATACTTCCATTTTTTGCTGAGAATGAGTGTTGAACTATATTTTTGGAAATAACTTTGAAGGACTTCTTTATATGAAACTTAATTCGAATTTAAGAAACTATTTAGAATGAATTCTCTTGGATGCATAATTTTGGTGTAATGGAACTGTAATTCATTTTGAACTACTTCAATTTTTTTTGCTGGGATAGGCTGTAGTGTTTGTAGGTAGCGTATATACAAGATATATTTTTTCTACCTAAACGGTGTTAAGAATCATTCCTAGGAAGTTCATATGTTCTACAAAGTTGTTTATTGCGATCTTAGGAGCATTTTTGTAGTTGATTGTTTCCTTGAATTTAGAATGGTTTGGTACCTGTGGACTTGAACAAGGGAAAATGGTAAAAATCGATTTTTTAAAGTTTTTTGCGATTTTCACCTTGAAGATAAAGTATTTTGATTTTGTATGTTCACAATTCTTTTTCTTTTTGACAAGAGCAACCACTTTGCCGCAGAGAGTAAATTCTAAACGGTTTGCAAGATATGAGCCTGGAAAAATGATCACTTTTTGCAAAAATGACACCGAGGCCCCAAATCTTTGGGCTCCCATAAAAAAGTGCGTGACTTTGGGCAAAACTGGGACACGAGTCCTTTTTGGTCTTTCATCACGTAGTGCTGTCCGTATATAGTTATATTTTTTCGTGTTGCTCTGTGTAATGTAAAGGTTTTTGTTTTATGGATTTTATGGGCGACTTGTATATCCAGTGACGTACTTCCCTAGACCCAGCCCACCAAAACACTTTTGGCAAATAAATTTGCATTGGACAACAATTGTGACCTGTTAAGATTCGTTCAAATCACTGCTGCTAGACGGTACCAATTTACGTCATATTGTCGATTTTTTGCGAGAATTGACCAATATGACGCTTGATGATTTTTGATTCAGAGACCCTTATCTTTGTTGTGCAACATCTGCTTTCATAAAAAAGGTTTACGGAAATCATTTTTCTCATTTTTTATTACACACCTTTATGGTTCCAATTAATCCACAAAACGCACCCAAGTGCCCTTGAAGTACTTTCGAAAGTTATCCCCGACCGCACTTTAGGTAACCGCAGTAATTGCTCTTTGATTGTGATGTTAATCTGACGGTACATTAACATTTTTTTGATAATTAAAGTTCATTTTATTGTTCTTAACCAACTTTTTCAAACTTTTGTTAGGCCTCGTCCTGTAAACCTTCCCTTGTTTTTATTTTAGCTGCCACTTTTATTGTTGTTGCTTTCGTTATTCAAGCTCGCATCAACTTGCCTAAGAAAACAAATATTGGGAAGAGGGGAGAAGAAACGAAAAAAGGATATTTGCTATATGGAATCATGACAGATTTGAGGTTGGTTAATTAAGCGGTCGTATAAATTTATTATTTTGCAACAATTTGTTGTGGTTAAGGAATCGTTTACTTTTAAATAAATATAAATATTGTCATTTCAGACACACCCTTTTCAACATCGCAAAAACACAACCCAGTAGCCCACCCATCCCATACAAACGATTGTTGGCTGATATTTATGTGAATGCAGATTCATACAAATTATGTAAATGGGATTGCTGCAGCGAGGACACGCGGGAAAAGATACCATCAAGTTTAATTGTATGTGTGTGTTCAAGGGTTTAGAGATCAAAGCTGGATTCTCTTTCAGATATTTCTGTTTGAATTAAGCATTTTAAAGTTTATTTAATTAAATGAAAATACGACAACAT
The DNA here is from genome assembly GCA_947397865.1 of Polietes domitor. Lineage (NCBI taxonomy): Eukaryota > Metazoa > Arthropoda > Insecta > Diptera > Muscidae > Polietes > Polietes domitor. Next base: position 54,483,145 of record OX377618.1, read on the forward strand.
TTCACTGTTTATTTTTGTGCGAGAGAACAGTATCTGTAATACAGGAAATTACTAACTTTAGGTTAGGATGAATCTATTCCGACCTCCACCAAGGAAGAGTGCATTATAATCGTTCTCTTGCTGGTTATTTTTTAGAACTTTTTATGTGAAAATGGCCAAAAATGAGTAAACGGTTTTACTTTTCGTACTTTTATAATCAAAATATTATAGAAATTTTACCAGCCGAATGGTCGTAGCTGAAATCGTAAACTTGCAACTGGAAAAAATCAGCCCTGATAGAAAGTCGCTAACAGTTTGGAGAGATCATAAAATGTATTTTATGTGCGCATCGAGGCACACTGATACATCTATAAAATAAACACAATTTTTTTATGGATAATTTAAAAAAAATACAAAAATTTAAATTTTCGTCAAACGTACCTTTAATACTTCTTTGATCATGCTCATTTATACATTAAATTTAAAGTAACTATGTTGACTATAAGTTTTATTTTTTGTTTATTTTCTAAAAAAGGAAAAAAAGGTCTGGTGGAAAGAAGGACGTCTTCGGCAAATATTGGAATATTAATAAACATTAAATGAAAGGCTAAAGTCGGGTGGACCGACTAGATGATACCCTACACAACTCCCAGCATCTATACCTTAGTAAACCAAGCCATTTTAGTATCGATGGGCGATTTTATCTAGTCTATTTAAATTACATAAATGAATATTTATGATTTGCAAATCTTTATTAAGATTCGATGCAAGATGTATATAGTTGACATTCAGAGTAGGTGCTTTCAGTTGAAATATAACATAATTTGCAAAATATAAATATAGTCAAATATAACATGATCCAGAATCCATTTTGTTAAGATCACATATAAAGTGTATATTCTAGAGCAGTAGTAGTGTAAATTATAAGGATACTAGCTGACCCGGCAAACGTTGTTTCGCCTTCAAATTTTATTCATTTTATTTATTTATCGGTGCAGGTAATTCACATTTATTTAAAAAAAAATAAAAATGTGAATAGTATATATATAGAATGTTAGTGTTATTCATTATAGTGGACCCGTAGAACTTCATCTCTCAGGCGTTGTCCTACGTCGTTTCAAATTGCAGAAAATCTGTGGTCAATTGTCCATTGCAATTGATTCTTTTTTTAAATATTTGCTGAATGGGTTACGTTCGTGTCGATTTTGAATTGTATTTTTCCTCATTAAATCACACTGTGATAAACAATATTTTTGTTGTTGTCAGGTGCAAAAACGATCAAAGCGGATAGTTTTCCGACACGGGACAACCTTAAATTGTAAATTGTGCGGTGGTAATTCAGGCACATCCAATGAATTCAAAAACTCAGTTGGATAGTTGCTTGCTTCGTCTTCGTTTGTTACACAGTCGATAGATTTGAAGGAATGCTGTGAACCAATGATTTGATTTTGAATTGTTCAGTTTAAGTGATCCACATCCTTGTTCTTTGCTAATTGTTCGAACCAATTGGTTTAATGCATCTGTGTCGCATTCACGTTCACGCTGCAATTCTAGTTCGAAAGGGTCGTATGAGCTTCAGTAGAACGCAAATCCGAATGACCAGGAACTACATCGCCTTGCTTTCGACGTTGGAATTTTCGAGAAGAAACTGGTCAATGTTGTCGCTGGTGGGTTTTGAGCAGAAATAAACTCGTTGATGGTGGTAATTTAACCTTGCCACTTAGACAGCACAATTTATAAACGTCATCTATCATGAAGATGGTGTCGTAAAATCACTCCATACAAATCGTGGATATTTCGAGAATTTTCTTGAGTATTATTCTTCTTTGGCCGGCGACCAATCCGAATTGGTGCGAAGGGTCCGCCATCTAACTTTTTTTAACTATTCAACTGTATTGTACTCTCAAATAAAAAAGAAATTTGAGAAAATATTCTGTAGTTTTTTTATATATTTATATATTTCAAAAAAAGTTATTTGTTGAAATATGTCGTGTCATAGGAGACATTGGTATGGGAGCTATATAAAGGGTCCGCCATCTAACGTTTTTTTTTTCAACTATTCAACCGTTGGACTATTATTTGTGGGGTGCCCGAGGCAGACATTTGAATGAAATTATTTTCCATTATTAACCGGAAGGATTGTACTTTCAAATAAAAAAAGAAATTTGAGAAAATATTCAGTAGTTTTTTTGTAGCATTTTCAAAAAAAAAGTTATTTGGATTTGTATGGAGACTATATCTAAATATGAATCGATTTCGTATTTGGAATACAATACCGATCCTTGGCAAAAAAATACTTGTGCCAAATTTCATGGTGATCGGACATTAATTGCGACCTGTAGACTGTGAAAAAAATTTCGATGGACAGCAGATGGACGAACTGATAGACAGACAGACGAGCGGAGGGGCGGACGGACGAACATCGTTAAATCGACTAAGCGGTAGAGTGATCAATCATAGTGTAAAAAGTATCCTTTTCGGTGCCAATTTGTTTATAATATTCCACTTTTTATATTATAAAAAGCCTCACAAAACGCTTTTTATTAGGGGCAGCAAATTAACTAAAAAAAACTTTACAAACACAGCGAAACTATAAATCTAATATGGTGAAGTCCGTTCTAGGTTTCATATGCATTTTTTAAGTGCAGATGAAAATTCGGCTCCGTTGGCCATTTACCGCTGCGTATGATGACCAGCCATACACATAAGAATATATGTAATTATTTATAGTGGTGTTTTTAGTTAGGTTTCCGCGGATGAAAGCAATCTCTGCCATTCATACTATTTCGATCATAGGCAAAGTCTTTAAGAAATTGAGAGCAAAAGGCGATTGATGGATGAGTCCCTCAGCCAGGATTTACTGGGCATTTCCGAGTGTGGTCGAGCGAATAGACCCAGTGCTCCTTGTTGTCTCACAAGCGATTCACTGATTGCAACGGTGTCGTCGATTTCAATAAACGTTGTGGTAAAAATTTCCTTAAAAGTAGGAAAATTAACTAAGTATGAGTAAAGTTTCCTCATTCCAAAGTCAAAGCAAATAGTTCATTTACTAGAAATAGGGTAGTAAATTTACTTAAAAACATTTCATTGGATCTAATAAAAAATGCTTACCATTGAGTAAATTCATACTTGCGTCGAAGAAAATTTCCAAGGTTATGTTAGGAATTTTTTCGTATGGAAAAAATTCCATTTAGGAAATTTTAACTGAAAAGTGTGCTTTTTCTTAAAATTAAGTAAATGGATATACTGAAATTTATGCCGAGTTCTTCATACATTTAAGTATTAATGAACTTATAAAAAAATCACTTGAAATTGTTTTGAAAAATCTTGAATATTATTCTAAGAAGCAATTCTCGTTCGTTTGCAGGGACTTATTTCTTAAATACTTCAAGTATTACTCTAAACAACCACTGCGAATGCGCCAATCTTGCCTTCGCAGTAATCATGGTGTAATACCTCAACTCTTTGTGGCAGAGGTACCACGAAACTTTTAAGAACTATTTCATGTTGCCATTTTTTTCCTAGCAAATTAAGTTAACTTTTTTCCTTGTACAATTTTCCTCAGTTTAAGTAAAATTTTGCTTGTTTTTAGGAAAAATTCAGCAGTTTAAGCGATTTACTTGATTTGAGTAAAAATTAACTTAGCTTTAGGAAAATGTCGGCAAAATTTTACTTAAATTTAGTAAAAATTTACATAAATTTAGGAAAATTTCAGCAAAATTTTACTTAAATTTAGTAAAAATGTACTTGGTTTGAGTAAAACCTTACTGGATTTTTCCTCAGTGTGAGTAAATATTTACTTGGTTTGAGGAAAATTGAACAAGAATCAAGTTCAAAGCATGTACTACTTTCAAGGAAAAGTTTGAACTTGATAAGAAGATATATTTCTTTAGCTAAGTTCAATTTTCCTAAAGTTTATTTCACTTTAACTCATTATAGTGTTCATTTTCTTCTGAGTGTAGGGTATCCAACTCTATTGTCTCCCTTGCCCGTCGTAATGTGGGATGTATGTCGCTGTTTTATCCATACTTTTTCCTCCTTCCAACTCTTTATATTTCTTTATTGGGGATATCCGCTGATTGTTGGTTCTGCGGGTGACCGCAGCTAATTCAGACAGGAATGTTTGGAGACAATTTCGGTTCAGTGCGCTGAATCTGATTATGACTAGGCTATCCCCCAAAAACAAGTATGCATAATTTGTCAATATTTTGCGGAATAACTCTATAATGAATAATATCTCCTGTTTTATACTGTGTGAAGAAAAACCCGGAAAACCGGGCAATTGCGTTTTTGAAATCACGGTTTTTGAAAAACCCGATAAACCGACATTGTAGAAAAACCGGGTTATTAATCATTCCACTCAGCGGTTGATTCTAAGCCGATCGATGTGGCTCGATTATTTCTTGGTGTTACAAACATTTGGCGCGAAAGTAACTTATAATACCCTATTCCACGAAGTGGTGTAGGGTATAAAAATAAAAAATCTATCCATGAAAAATTTAAAATCATTTTTCGAGTTAGTTACGCCAAAAATATCAGAAAATTTTATTATTGCTTTGTCTCGGACTGTTATCAATAAATATAATTTGAACTTGAATATTGTCCTGGCTTAACACATTTTGGCATCTTCTTTTGGTAAAATGCAAGTACATTTACAAATGGCATGGTGACATTTATTACTTGACTCGTGACGACCGTCTTCAGAAAGGTTCGCAACAAAGTATGCGAACTCTTTATGTCAATAATTCTCCCAAGCGAATAAGGACCACATATCGCTTCAAATATCGGCCAAAAACAATCGCACCAAATAACAAGAAATGTTAGACTAAAGTTAGGCGTAGCCGACTGTATGATACCCTCCACTTTCTACCTCATTCCAAATCAATTCGTTCAAAAAATCGGTCCTATATCTAATTGAAAGATAAGGTGTTGTTGGAAATTTCGGTTAATATATATTTCTAGTGAGAAAAAAGTCAAATTGGGATCGATATTTGTATGGGGGCTATATATAAATCGGAACCGAAAGGCTTCAAATTAAATAGGATCAGTCCTTGAGCCGTAAAATTCACTTTTGACTTTGAAAGAAAGAAAGTAGTATATCGTTACAATAAATGATGTGTCAATCTCGTTTTCTTTCGGATATTACAAACAAATACAGCAAATGCAAAGCATAAGAGTAAATTACAGGCATCTCATTGACTTGCGTATGGAGTGTGTGCGTATGTATACCCAGAAAACGTTATACACAGCCCTTGGCAGCTGTGTGTACTTGCCAATACAACTAGGTTATCTATGTTATCGACAGCAGAACTATTAGTTTTACATAGTTGTAGATATTTTAATAGTCGGGTGTACATTACAAAGTGATTAACTCCTCGAGACAAATCAAATTATAATTACAGTAACTCACTAGTTCGCTCCGAATTCGAAACATGTGCAAATCAAACCACTTTTCAATATTTCTACATCATTACATACGTTCGGTTAAGCCACCGCAACAACAGCCATTACATCGGTGTAACGTTATAAAAGTCAAGCAAATGATTATATGCATATAATCGTGCACATCAGTTGTAAATAACTGTAGTTGCAATTAATTAAAAAATATAATGTAATAACATGCATTCTTTAGAGCAGCAGTGTACTCTGCTTTCACTTCGTTATCCACAGTTATCACACATCCGTACACGCAAACGCACCCACACAGAATAAACAGAACACACATCCACCCAGTGGCGGGATTAATGGCCAGAAGGCCTTGCAGATACATTGCCAACTCCTTTCCATTTAACATTGCGCGTAATTGGGAGGAAAGGCCTTCCACGCGGCTTCTATAAAAAATACCTGTAGAAGGTCTTCGCGTGAAAGACCTTCCGCATGCCATGAAAATCATGCTATTTAGGAGATAATCGATATGCTGGTATTAAAAAAATATATAAAAAAAGATAAAAATATTTTTTTTAAAATATGAAAATTTTCTGTAAAACTAGAAGCAATTTTGTTGAATTTACAAAAATATGTACATTTGTATCTGATACCACAAAAAAGTTAAAAAGTTTTTGAAAAGCGGGAAATACATTTTTATTCACCATATCATAAAGTATTTGTGTGATCGCTTCACACGGAATTATTCTTTTAAAACAACGAGGGGGAAAAGTTAATGTATACTTATGGAAGGGCGATAAGGCCTTTTGACATGCCTGACTTTAGAAGAACTACAACGGATAACATTACCATAAAAGGCCTTCCGCATGCCTAAATTTGGTAAGGCCATCTTAATTCCGCCGCTGGGTAGGATGTGTTCGCATGTCGCCATTACAGATTGTTGCTGGTGTTGTTAACACAACTACAAGTACAGCAACTAAACCAAATGTTGTTAAATTAAAAAGATTTATTCAACACCAGTGAATTAAAAATAAACCCAAACAACTTATTGAATTTTAAAGTTTGCTATTTTGTCACATTGTGTGTGTGAACTAGTGTGCGTGTGTTCTAGTGTTAGAGGAAGAGTAAACCGAATGAGAGAATGTAAGTGTGCGAGCGTGTGTGCATCGAACTTGTGTGCGTGTGTACAGTTCAAGTATCTTATGTTTATTGCGTGAATCACAGGACGAGGATGTTGCTAAAGTGGTTGGATACATTTACACTTGATGTAGAAGAGTAGTCTTCCTATGCACCTTAAGCAGTATCGAATAAATGACAATAGGGTGATTCAACGTAAAATGACCCTTTTTTCGGCAAAATTTCAAAATAAATTTATGATTTAAAAAACACCGATAAACATTCGTAATGTTTATACTGTTTATATGTATGGCTTGCTTGATATTGATCTTAAAGGGCCTGAATATTTGTATATGAATAAACATATATTAGCCTGGCTCAAGTACCAAAGGACATTTTTCAAAATGCATTCTAAATGCTTGGAATGGACTTATTTTTTCTTTTCCATTCTAAAATAGCAGAAACGAAATTTGGTGGAAATTGGACTGCGAAAAGAAGAGGCGCAGATTGACTTTATATTGGAAACTGATTTAAAAAGTAGAAAATACATTATTTTTTAATGTTTATAAAATTACACTGTGATAGTATTTTTCTTGTAAGCATTGTCGATTAGAACAAGATCTTCAACTCGAGAGGATTTCAATTCGTAAAATTATGAGAGATTTGAACTTGAATGACCAAACCTTGTATTTTTTCTACAATTATGTTTTAGCAACAAATTCAATAACTCAGTCAATTACTGACGGATTCTTTAAAATAAAACGGCGTTTACTCCTTAATATGTGTGTTTTTATAATACTTTTGAAAATGGTACACTTCTCAAACAAAATAATATGTAAAAACATTATCAAAATTGATAAATTTATAAAAATTGTTTAAAAATGTGTTTGGTGGTCAAAAACAGCAATATATATAGATAGAAAGCTACAGATTTATTCTTTCCAAATCCTTTGTGAAGATGAAAAACGGTTGATAACCAACTAAGTTATAGGTTTATAAGTGTGCAACGGTACGAAAACCCGGTTTTTATCGGTAACTAAACATTTTGGGGGTGTTTGGCAAATTTAAAATACTCTTGTTCTACTCGACAATACCTACAAGAATAATAATATCACTTCCCAGAGTTTTCTAGCTAGTTTTAGTTTTTTGCGGAACAGTGTTATCGCTATTTGTTATTATTTTTACAATAAAATGCCATATAATCTGACATCTCTTTTAGGTTACAATGGGCGTGGAATATTAATGGCACAGGCTTTCATTAAAATATTAAAAAACGCGTACTAAGTTGCAATTCGTACTTTGTTGAAAACTGAAAACAAACGTTTTCAATAATTTAAAGAACTTATTAGATTAAGCTTCACAATGTTAAAATCAAACTTTAGTCCCTTACTACAAATCCTTCAAGGAATAATCTTGTGCTTGCAGAAAATGTTGTTCGTTATGTGTGACAATTTTTTGCAGCATTAAACAATATGTCAATATATTGCTGCTGAGGCTTATATATGGTGCCTCCATTTTTCGTGGTCCAATTTCCACCAAATTTCATTTCTGCTATTTTAAGATGGAAAAGAACAAAGTAAGTCCAATCCATTTTCAATTTTCTGTGCCAGTCTACTATACATTAGGCTGGGTTGCGGTCCATACAAGTGGAAAACCAATTTCCAGTAACCCCACGAAAATAAAGTTTGTTTAGTGATGATGTGCAAAATATTTCGTTCCAAGATCAAGCCGTCTGTGAGGTAACCGCTCCTGTGTTTTTTACAACATTTTTGTTAAAATTTTTTCTGAAATAATAGACATTGATTAATAATTGAAAGCCCTTTAAATATAAATTTTGATTTTTGTATTAGAGTAACTTAATTAACTTAACGAGTTATTGGACTTTTATAGTAATTGTTTGTGTTTTTTTCGTAGTGACAACTTCAAATTTGTTCGTATTTGGTGTTAGTATTTTACAAAACATAAATATCGGCCTTAGTATGATGTCTAAATGATGAACATCAGAAGGAAATTGACGTCGCAACGCTCATTTTTGTAACAAGAGTTTGAAAATGTTGGCTCTGAAAATTAAAATTAAAATATTTTACAAACATGGAGTACGATATTCATCATTTAGGCAGGTATTGATGCCTTATATTTCTTTTTTATAACACCTCTTACAAAAAAGTTCCAAGAAATATAAGTTTTTAGCTGTCACCTTAAAAAAACACAAAAAAAACAATAGAAGCGTACAACAATACGACCAAATAGTTATTCTCAGACAAGAATATAAAATTTTTTATGAAGTGCTTCCAAGGCTCTATTAGTTCACAAAAAATTGGACAGAAATGCAATAGTAAAGAAATTATAAGGGAAAAACATTTTTTATGGGTGTTTTCAGCAGCGTGGCTCGGCCCAGTCACGAAATATTTTGCAGATCTTCATTAAATAATCCAATCTTCATTTCTCGGGGGTATCCGCTGAAATTTTCGTGACCCATCCTAATATACATATATTTAATTTGTAAATAATATCGAAATACACTTTTATATAAATAAAGAAGTAATGACAGGCTAAAGTCGGTTTGGCCGACTGTAGTATACCCTATACTTTCTACTCCACTCAATTCAATTCGGTGAAAATGTGAACGACATTTGTATGGGAGCCATATATAAGCCTAAACCGATCTCATCCACTTTTATACAGAGCTGTTAAATTTCGATTACGATTAGTAATCAACTACATTACTTTTTAAAAAGAATCGTAATGATTATATAATCCACTATTCAACAATTTCTGATTACTAATTGATTACGATTACAAATAATCCAAAAATAATCAGGATTACTTGCGATTTCCGTTACCTTTCGGTTTTAGCTGGCAAAAGAACGAGAACAGAAAAAATCAAAACCGACATATATTGAAAAGTCAAAAGTTTTGACAAACAGACTACTATGACTCTCATACCGATTTCGCGAGAATCAAAAGTAATCACAAAAAATCAAAAGTAATCTAAAATAGTCAAAAGTAATCAAAAGTAATCTTTTAAAGTAGTCGAACTCATTTTTGATTACTTTTGATTATTTTTGATTATTTTTCAGTAATCGCAAGTAATCCTGATTATTTTTTGATTACTTGTAATCGTAATCAATTACTAATCGTATAAAACTGAATGTAATCGTATTGTAATCATTACTTCTACTTTAAAAAAAGTAATCTAATTACTAATGATTACGATTACTAATCATTACTTAACAGCTCTGCTTTTATAACAGATGTTTCTAGTGTAAATATAAGATGTCCTGCCAAATTTGAAAAATCGGTTAAGGTATGTGGTTTCTACAGCGGTTAACCTCAAATCGGCAGCGAAATTTGTATGGGAGCTTTATCAAAATCTGAACCGTTTTAACCCATTTTCACCACAGATGTTTCTAAGGTGTTGTTCAAAATTTTATAAAAATCGATTCAAATATGTGGTTTCTAGAGCAGAAAAAGTCAAATCGGGAGCAACATCTAAATCTGAGCCGTTTTGCTTCTAATTAAATAGCGTCCGTCATCGGCATGCAAAAATCGTTTGTGTCAAGTTTCGTTAGAATCGGGCAATAATTGCGACCTGTATCGTGATTACAACATCTAAATCTGAGCCGTTTTGCTTCTAATTAAATAGCGTCCGTCATCGGCATGCAAAAATCGTTTGTGTCAACTTTCGTTAGAATCGGGCAATAATTGCGACCTGTATCGTGATTACATGGATAGATGGATGGCTACGCAAAGTAAAAGTTTTCTGCGTTGCCGCCAACGCAAGAAATCTTTACAATGCATAGTCGTCTGTGGACATACTAGGGATGTATAGTTGGAGCAAAACGTCGCTTTTTCGACTTTTGGAAATATATGAAAAGCCGACTTTTCGACTTTTGAAAAATCGACTTTTCGACTGGTGCAAATAAATAAAAAGACGACATTGCAAATGAATGAAAAAACGGTTTTTTACTTGGATTATAAGCTGCTGTGCCAAATTTAAAGAAAATCGAGTACAATATATGGTTTCTAAAGCGGCAAAAGTCAAATCGGGAGCGACATTTGTATGGGGGTTATATCTAAATCTGAACCGATCCTACCCACTTTCTGCATAGATGTTTCTAGTTGGATTATAAGATGTTGTGCCAAATTTAAAGAAAATCGGGTACAATATATGGTTTCTTGAGCGGAAAATGTCAAATCGGGAACGACATTTGTATGGGGCCTTTATCTAAATCTGAACCGATCTTACCCAATTTCTGCATAGGTGTTTCTAGTTGGATTATAAGATTTTGTGCCAAATTTAAAGAAAATCGGGTACAATATATGGTTTCTTGAGCGGAAAATGTCAAATCGGGAGCGACATTTGTATGGAGGCTATATCTAAATCTTAACCGATCTTACCCAATTTTTACATAGGTGTTTCTAGTTAGATTATAAGATGTTGTGTCAAATTTAAATACAATCGGGTACAATATGTCGTTTCTAGAGCGGAAAATGTCAAATCGGGAGCGACATTTGTATGGGGCCTTTATCTAAATCTGAACCGATCTTACCCAATTTCTGCATATGTGTTTCTAGTTGGATTATAAGGTGTTGTGCCAAATTTAAAGTAAATCGAGTACAATATGGGGTTTCTCGAGCAGAAAATGTCAAATCGGGAGCGAGATTTGTATGGAGGCTATATCTAAATCTTAACCGATCTTACCCAATTTGTACATAGGTGTTTCTAGTTAGATTATAAGATGTTGTGTCAAATTTAAAGACAATCGGGTACAATATGTCGTTTCTAGAGCGGAAAATGTCAAATCGGGAGCGACATTTATATGGAGGCTATATCTAAATCTGAACCGATTTGCCTCAAATTAAATAGCGTTCGTCCTTGATCCACAAAACTTATTTGTGCCAATTTTTGTTCAGATCGGACTATAATTGCGACCTGTAATTTGATTACAACAATAGATGGGCAGAAGGACAGACGGACAGACAGACAGACGGGCAGACAGACGGACATTGCCAAATCGACTCAGAAAGTGATTCTAAGTCGATCGGTATACTTAACAATGGGTCTATCTCGCTTCCTTTTGGGTGTTACAAACAAATGCACAAAGCCATAATACTCTCGTGGAGTGTATAAAAATGTAATCCCGGTCGAAGGCCGGCATCACAGGAAATCTTTACTTTGCGTAGCCGACTTTTGACATACCCCATAGGAGAAAATCTTTAATTTTACGAAAATGCCATAAAGCCCAAAAGAAGGTCATAAAGCCCAAACTTCGAGTCGTAAGGCCCAAAGAAATTTGTTGGGCTTTATGACATTTATCGATTTGGGCGTTATGACCGTACGCCTGGAATTCCTCATGCCACAAATAACAATGACATACGTTTATATTTCCGATAAAAGCAATTTTCAGTTTGAATTTATGTGCTCTCATTACCTCAACTTCGTTTGAACTTTTGTTATCCTAACATCGATAACATTATGTTTGCCAATACGCCCTAATACACTTGCGTGTTTGTGCATGTATGTGCTTTATATTGGACTTGAAGTGTTTTTGTAATAAATTTCACTTGATTTTTGTTTGCTGCGAACATACTTATTCACATATTGCAGTCATTATTGGATCCTAAGATTTGTATGTATGTATATACACTGATAAAGAAATATACGTTCGTGTAGGATAAAATCGAGTCAAAGAAACTTTGGAAAATGCTAGAAATAAATCCAGTAACCAGTAATCAATAAATACTAGTAAATCTGCGAAAGCATTTGAATAAGTAGCAGATCTGCAAGTGAACGCAAAAAATTATAACACATTTTTGCAGTAAGCTTAAAGGAATTCAGGTCAAACAATGTTGATCTACTTGTAAATCTTTAGACTGCAATTTTTCCAATGTATTAATGACAGCCACGACTGACTAATGAAGTGTTATGGAACACCAATTTTATATTTACTAGTAATTATATAAATATCTAATATAAGTATACAATTAATTAAAAAAGAAAGAATTTATACTGATTCCTATACACTTCACCTTAAAATGAAGTGTCAATACGTTAATCAACCATTCCTATACGTGGCAATTAGAAACATTCAATAGAATCGTTATTTGAATAAACTAACGAATTGATTCAAAACATATGACCATAAAAAGAAACCTCTTCAATATTTCTTCAGAATCACACTTTCCAAGTGCATCTTTGGCAGTGAAGGGGAAAAAACTGATATAATTTGGCGCCGCACAGTGATTCAGAATCAAAATCCATCGGCCAAAATTCAAGAACTTTTGTTCTAGTATACATTTTTGAGTTCTGTAAAAAACAAAATTAGATAAGGATTATTTTGAGATAATAACATTAAAAATCGGCCCAAAGTTGACTACTTTTCGTATTTTTCGATTTTAAAGAAAATTATTTTTTTTCCGTTTCAATATTTTTGGTCTGTAATCAATATTTGAGTTCAACTGTGATATTGTCCAGCCTGAAGACCATTTTGCATCTATATTTAATAGAATGCAAATTTATTTACAAATGACATGGTGACATTTATTACTTGGCTGCACACTATCATGATTTCCACCTTGTGAAAGGTCTTGAGCCAGGACAATATCCCAGTTCAAATCGAAAATTAAATTTTTTATTTTTTTTTTGTTTTTATGTTTTTTTTTTTAACACAGTTTTACGTATTTGTTCATAATGCGAAGAAAAAAAATATATTATTTTGTATTACAGATTATCACATTTTTAGATTTTGAAAATTGAAAAAAAAAACGGAATTTCTTTTTTTGATTTCGTCGAACTGTTTCTCACACATTTTAAGAGATTTTGCGTTCAAATTTCCTTCAAAAGGTTCCCCGTGTTTGTAGGGTAACTTTTGCCTGCACGAACCCTTGGAAAATAGGATACATTTAGTACAAAAAGTCAGATTTTTTAGTTCCAAAACGCAATTTAGTAATATTCGTCTCATTAACTTCTGATAAGTAGGTACGCAGATGAGTAAATTTCCTTTATCATCATGCTAAATTTTATAACAATCGAATTTCATTTACCAAAAAACAAAATAATAATGCTAAATCAAATGTTATTAGGATTTTTTGGGCATATTTTACATTTTGCACTAAATGCATCCTATCTTCCAAGAGTGCAATTTCGTGCAGACAAAAGATATCCTGCAAAAACGGGGAACCATTCAACCTTTCCAAATATGTATATATTTCGTTAAAGGCTTCTGAAGTGATACAAACGGAATGACAAAGTTAGTATACCCCCATGCTGGAGGCGGAGAGTATAAAAACGAAATTACGTTTTTTTTTTTCAATTTTCAAAAACCGAAAAACGTGAAAATCTTTAAACACACAAAAAAACTAATTTTTTTCTTCGCATTATGAACAAATACGTAAAAATTTTTTAAAAAAAAACATAAAAACAAAAAATAAAAAAATCGATTTTCTTTAAATTCGAATAATACGAAAAGTAGTCAAATTTGGGCAGATTTCTAAATATATCTGATTTTCCATCCTTGTCTAATTTTGTTTTTTTACAGATTGGCCGATGGATTTTGATTCTTAACCACTGTGTGCCGCATTTAAATCATATGTTACATACACATACATATATTACAAATATTTGAACTTTTATATATTTTTCTAATTCTCCAACAATGTGTTTCACATATCCTCTTTCAAAACAAAACATTCTTGGCCATCATTCAGTTAAGACCTTCCCATGCACGCACGTGAGACCACTTCATTCCGGAGGTGTTTTATGAGCATTGTTACTGCATAGGTTGTTTTAGGTCCAAACAATTCGCCAGCCCAGGAACACATGTCGCATTGTGCGGTCTTTTTTGTGGCAATCCCTTTTGTTATTTTTTTATTACTATCCTGTGACCTTACTCAGCGAGTGGCATTGCAAAGTCTGCCCCTAACCATTGTGCCACTATTACTTTTAAATACTTACTGATTCGATCTTATGTTTCCGTTTTCGTTTGCGGTTCCTCCGTTTTTTCTTTGGCTCTTTGTGTTCGTGTTTTTGCTTTAAAATCTTCTTACAACTTTAACCTCAATTGCTTGCAATGCGGTCTTTATAGCCAACTCGCTGCACAGCACAAAACATTTTCTTGTGAAACCAACTTTTTCAAAGTAAACACACAGCCGCACACACTTACACACACACAGACACGCTTCTGGTAAATTAAAACTTCGATAGTTAAACTTTAGTTTATTCATTAAATACACATTCATTGAACATTTGTAAGAACGCCGTGTAAGAACTTTTGTAGCTCTCTGTGTGTGAGAAAGGACGAAAAAAGACGAAAAACAAACTATCAAGGATCGAGCCTTGCACCAGGCACCATGCCGAGATTTAAATTGGGCAATGCAACGAGGATTAAGGAAAAATCAAATGACTATAAAATCCAATACATGCCGAGCCGGAGCTCATGTTGTTAAGGTAATGGCGCAAATCGTACCAAAGGATGAATCGCCAAAGTTTTTGATAGACTAAGAAATTGCGCCAAAGTAATGCAGGATAAGGGAGGGATTTAAGGTAGGCATTTAATACAAATCCTGATTCACTTGCAACGTTAATGACTTTTCTCCATACGGTAGGTATCGAAAACCTTCTTCTTAGGGGACGTTAAGACGAAATAGTAGATGATATAGAACGTTTCATAGATCATAGGACATAGTTCAGGTCGGCACATGCCGGATAGCTGGACGGCCTGCAGATATGTAGGTTTGCTGAATTACAAAATAAAAAACGGATACTGGTACGGTGGAGAAGACAAATAAAGTCGTAAACCCACTACATAGATGGAGAACAGTAAAGCCAGGAAAGGCGAGATCCCGAAAACCAAAACCGGATGCGATAGGCATACCAGCCAAAGGGTACTTGACCTACGCGGATATCCTATGGAAACTGAAAACAGACAAATAAATTGGCCTAGTAGCTCATATCGTGTAGTACACTTACTTTCATAGGAGGAAATTTATCGAATAGGGTGGTTCGAATAGGGTGGTATTGGCAGTGCTTTTTTTTAATTTAATTTCTTACAAAGCAGAAAATTGTTTCGCTCTACAAAGTAGGAGTGTATGTATCATCATTTGGAACATAAAACAAGTAAAAAGGCGTTAAATTCGGGCGGCCCGAATCTTACATATCCTCCACCACGGAGTGCCTTCCACAGTATTACCGGCTGATTAGAGGCTGTCGACTTTACATAGAAATGCAGAACCATATTAGTGAAATTGTGATATTTTGTTTGCACATTGCGATATTTGTTTAATATTTCAAACTATAAGGTACACGTATGCGCACTGTTTTAAGTAAATTGTGATGTTTCATTATTATAATATTACTAGTCCTCTACTATATATTAGAATGGGTCACAAAAATAAATTACAGCTGTCACCCCCCAGAAATGATTGTTTAATGATGATCTACAAGATATTTCGTCACTGGGTCAAGTCATCTGTGAGCTAACCGCTCCTGAAAATATCTCTTAAAACCATATTTTTGCCGTGTATTTTTTTATGTTGCATTTTTACAGATTTTTTCTGAATTCTATTAATTCTTGGAAGCACTTTAAATACAAATTTGTATTCTTGTCTTAGAAAAAATCAGTCGAATTATTGGACGTTTATATTGTTTTTTTGTGGTTTTTCAAGGTAGCAGCTAAAAACTCATATTTCTTGGAAACATTACAAAATGAGGCGTTATATGTTACACATAGAAGGAAGCAATACCTTTCAAATTATTCCTAAATGATGAATATCGGACGAAAAATGACGTCACTGACTCAATTTTTGTGAAATAATTTACTACAGGATATGGCTTTTCAGAACCAAAATGTTGATGGTCTTTTTACAAACATGAACGCTGTGACGTCAATTTCCTTTCGATGTACATCATTTAGGCATCATCGAAAGGTATTGACTGCAGCCATTTATTTTCAATAAAATACTGACACCAAATACGAAAAAGTTTTCAGTTGTCAATATGAAAAAACGACCAATAATTCGAACAATAAGTTACTCTAAGGCAAGAATCAAAATTTACATATAAAGTGCTTCCGAGGGTCTATTAATTCAGAAAAACTATTGGACAAAAATGTAACATGAAAAAATATACGGGAAAAACATGATTTTTAGAGGTGTTTTCAGGGGCGTTTAGCTCACAGATAGCTTGACACAGTGACGAAATATTTTGCAGATGATCATTAAACAATCCAAACTTTATTTTGGTGGTGTGACTGGAAATTATTTTTCCATTTGTATGGCCCGCGACCCAGCCTACTATATATGTATGGGTGAATCCATTGAACGGGTGTGACACTTTTCCTTAAATATGTTTAAATATCTCCCATATTAATGACTGAGATTTTTGCTATATTGCCAATTGAAAACGTCAGGAATATTATTGCAAATAGAAATATATGTTTAATTATAGGAGATATACTACAATCTAGAGCGTTACGGATGTGACCTTAGCATTGAAGAAAATCTTGAGGTTTTACATATTTTCTTGAATTCTATAATATTCTTCCATTAAATGACTTTTTTCATGTTTGCTAGTCAAAACAGTAGTTCATACACCTTCTTCTAAAGTATACATTACCGACACCTCTTTATTAATATCGATCATTCCATGTCAAACCAAACACCTTTCTTACATCACCATTTCCGATTTCGTTGAAACTTTGTACGATAACTAAACTTTATAAAATATTTGATTCGTAGAAGGCGAAAAAAACCGAAATTTTTTTTTTCAAAATATATGACCAATTGAAAATTGCGAAAATCAAGAAACACATGCCGAGGTATGAACATTGAAAATGGTGTAGTGAGAAAACGCGTGGGCACAATTCAAAGAATGATGGCTTATTTTAAAGATAGTACTTTTCGCCGGAGTTCTTGGCTATTGACTGCTATTGACAACAATTATGTGTATTTCTGATTTTTCTTGTATTTGTATTTTTCACTATGATTTGTATTTTTCACTATGAAAACACCAACCTAAAAATTCAGAAAAAATATAGGCATATTCCCTGATCGATTCTAAACAAACTCTAAAAAATTCAGCTTGGAGAAATAACGGGTTGTATTAAAAAAAAACATTTACTAAATGTAGTTGCCCGAAAAAAGTATTTTCTGAACGATTGTTCATAAAATAACATACACTGTTGTAGTACACTGTTGGTAAAACTGCGCAAATTTAAAGTTTTATTGATGTCTTGAAGAAATAAGAACACAAATTATATGATACATTTATTCAGGGAGATACAATTATTTCTTTGTGGGTAAAACAGGAAAAAATTAATAAATATTTCAATATACATACATACATGTAACAATTTTTATACCCTCCACCTCCAGGATGGGGGTATACTAACTTTGTCATTCCGTTTGTAACACCTTGAATGGCGACCTGAGACCCTATAAAGTATATATTCTTGAACGTCATACATTTCTAAGACGATCTAGCCATGTCTGTTCGTCCATCCGTCTGTTGAAATCACGTTAGCATCTAAACGAAAGGACTAGGACACCCAAATTTCCATAAATAGTCGTAGATCGGTTGGGATTGCAACTGGGCGAAATCTGCCCAAAGGGAAAAATTTATCCCTCACAAGGACTGAAAATACTCACAATAATCCCTTTTATTTTACAGTATTTAGGCATCATATAATCAAAAATATGTATTACGAGAAGTATGAACATTACGAGTGTGTTTTCTTAAATTATAAATTGATTTTGAAATGTTGTCCAATTTACGTGGATTCACCCATATGTATAATACTTCAAGGGTAACCAAATAGTAAACGTGAGGCAGCAATTTTCAAATGTCAGTCGTCATTATAGAGAAACTTTTTCATATATGGCCAAATGTCTGCACCATATGTTTCGCGTCCACAGTAGAATGCACACACCAAATTTCATGATTCTAGCTACAAGTACCATCTTCATTCGAAATATCGAAAGATTTTTATTTTTCACGTCTAATCAGTCAGAACAATATATACACTGAATTTCACTATCCTAACTGCAGCCGTTTGGTTGGTACTATTTTTATACCCTTTCGCGCCCTTTTCCCCTTAAAAGTAGAAGTTTACAAAAATGCATTCATGTTTCGTTTCTACACAGTCAGATGAATGCATACACCGAATTCAAAGATTTAGTTTGGGTGGTACCATTTTTATCCCTCTTTTCCAATTCTATCCCTTGAAAGTACGAATTTTGAAAAATGTATCTTTTTTACCTGTCTACGCAATCAGAGGGATATGCATTCCAAATTTCATATTTCTAGCTGTTATCATACCGTTCGTACCATTTTTATCCCTTTTCTTCCCATTAGGCCCGCTAAAAATTTTACTTATTTTTTGGTGCTTTCGGGCTTCAAGAGGAATGTACGCAACAAATTTCAAGTATACATATAACTCAAATTTTTAAAAATCTTAAATTAGGGAAAAATGTTTCCCTCTTGGCCGATTTCTCCCACTTTCAATCCCAACCGATCTACAACCATAACACGCATTTACGGAAAATTTGAACCTCCTAACTGATATCAGTTGGCAGCTAGCGTTTTTTCAACAGAAAGACGGGCATGGCTAAATCGTCTTAGAACCTCTAAGGAAACCACAATCGTCAGAGAATGTACTGCCTTAGACCACTTTCATTCATCTAAGAATTGAAAAAATTGAAGATTGAAATTGAAACAATTGAAAACACAAAATATTTTATTTCAAAATAAATTAAATCTATATATAAAAGACTGACTGAATGATTACTCCCCAGACCAAACGGCTAGAGCTAGAATCATGAAATTTTTACATTTCTCTTACAGTGTAGAGGTGCGATAAGACGGGATTTTTCGAAATTCGTTCTTTTAAGGGGTAAAATGGGGTTGAAAGGAATAAAAATGGTACCACAGCAATGACCAAACGGTTGGGCCTAGAATCTTGAAATTTGGTATGGGAATTCCTCTTGAGGCATGAAGGCATCCCAAGAGGTGGCATTTGCAAAATTCGTACTTTTGGAGATTAAATGGGGCAAAAACGGACAAAAATAGTACCAACAATACGGCTGAAGCTAGAACCATGATATTTGGTGTGCCCACTTCTCTTACAACGTAGAGATCAGATTTGAAGGGATTTTTTGGTAATTCGTACTTTTAAAGGGTAAAATAGATTTGAAAGGGATAAAAATTGGTAATACACCAATGACCAAACGGTTAGGCCTAGAATCTTGAAATTTTGTACAAAAATTCCTCTTATAGCTTCAACGCGCCCAAGAAAATACTTTTCAAAATTCGTACTTTTGGGGTGTGAAATCGGGTAAAAAGGGATAAAAAATAGTACCAGTAAAATGGATGGAGCTGGAATCATATTCGGTATGTACATCCCTCAAAATACTTAGAAACGCAAAATGAACGAATTTTTTGAAATGTGTACTTTTAAAGGGTAAATGGGGAAAGGGGGATATAAAAGGTACCAGCAACACGGATGACGCTACAAAAACTAAATTCGGTGTGTATTATAGTTTTACATCGCAGATTACTGATCAGAAACCATTTTTCGAAATTTGTACTTTTAACGGCCAAGAAAATATTTTTCAAAATTAGTACGTTTTTTTGGGGTTAAATTGGGGAAAAAAGAATAAAAAGGCAAACAGACGGAGCTGAAATTTTGAAATGCGGCGTGTGCATATCTCAAAATGCTCACAAGCGCAAAATGAAGAATTTTTCGAAATTCCTTCTTTGAAAGGGTAAACGGGATAAGGGGTTAAAAAGGTACCAACAACACCGCTGACGGTACAATCATGAAATTCGGTGTGTATATACATCTTACAGCGTAGATAAGTGAAAACAAGGAATTTTCCGAATTTTGTACTTTTAAGGGATTAAATGGGATAAAAATTGTACCACAGCCAAAACCAAACAGTTGGGCCAAGAATCTTGATATTCAGAACGGCCATTGTTTTTACAGCACGAATTCGATCAAGTAAATATTTTTTTAAATTTGTATTTTTTGGGGGAGAAATCGGGTAAAAAGGGATAAATAAGGTACCAATCAAACTTATGGAGCTGGAATCATAAAATTCGGTGTGTACATCCTTCAAAATGCTTATAAACGCACAATGAACGAATTTTTCGAAATTCATACTTTTAACCGGAAAACGGGATGAAAAAAGATACCAACAACATGGATGACGCTACAATAATGAAATTCGGTATGTATATTCGTTTTACAGTGCAGATCACTGATAAGAATGTGTTTTTCGTTTTTTTGTACTTTTAAGGGATTAAGTGGGATACAAATTGTACCACAGTTCAGACCAAACGGTTGGGCCTAGAATCTTGAAATACGGAAAGGCTATTACTTTCTGCGACCAAGATTTTTTTTCAAAATTAGTACTTTTTGTGGGTGAAATTGGGTAAACAGGGATAAAAATGGTACCAATCAACGCAAAATGAAAGAATTTTTCGAAAATCCTACTTTTAATGGGCAATCAGGAAAAATGGGATAAAAAAGGTACCAACAACGCGAATGATGCTACAATCATGAAATTCGGTGCTTATATTCGTCTTACGGCGTAGATGAGTGATAACAAAAAAATTTCAGAAATGTGTACCTTTAATCGATTAAATGGGTTAAAAATAATATCACCGCTCTGACCAAAGGTCTGGGCCTAAAATCTTGAAATTTGGAACCGACATTATTATTATAGCATGATCATCTGACTTCTCAAGGATTTTTCAAAATTTATACTTTTAAGTACAAATCGAAACAAAAAGCGATTAAAATGGTACCCGCCATTGTATCGAATAAGGTATATACATAATTATTCTGAAGTGTAATACAAATGTATTGTATCAAAATGTGTACTTTAAAGGTGGTAAAAGTGATAAAAATCTTCAAAGCAAATTGTGATAAATATGGTACCAACCAAAGTTTTCAGCTAGAATATGAAAAGGCTATTAGAAATTCGGAGTGTACATCTCTCCGAGTACGTAGACGCGAAATTTTTGGAAATTTGTCCTTTAAGGGCGGCACAAAAAGGGATAAAAATGGTACTCACTTATAAAGGTCACGCCCTTTTTAATTCTAAAATTGGGACTGATTTTGACTATCTGTATGGAAGTTATATCAGTTTTATTTTGACAAAAGCTTATGTCAACTTGTGTGGGAGGTACCAGTAAGGGTGTGACAATATCGCCTATATTCATGTTTGCAGCATATTGAAAATATTGGTAAAGATCAAATTTAATTTAATTTATGTATGTAATGGTGGTTTGTGTGGGAGGATCAAGAGGGGTGCGACAAAATCCTTCATATTTCGTACGCTCAAAGTGATTATAAAAACTTTATCAAATATCAAAATATAACCGGTTCCGAATATTTTATTAGAAATATGGACTATATGTGTAGGGGTACCATAAAGTGATACTCTGAAAGTGATATTCATACACCGCGTACGAAGTAGCGGGTATTTGCTAGTATATGTATATAAATATTTACAATTATAATTTCATTTTATAATTCTGAATCACCTAAAAGACAATTTTGGTGTGCATAAAATGAGAAATTGTATTGTAAGGGTACATTTTTTATAAAAGTCAAAAATAAAAGTTCTTAAATTAGAGATCTGATCAAAGTAAAGAGAAAAATTGGCATATCTCAATTTTATATACTTCGTGGGATCTCCTTTGAATATTTCAAGGTTTTATAAACGGAATAAGAAAGTGAGGTGAAGAAGTGACTTAAAACCCTAAGTATGTCCCAAATCCATTGTACGACTTCTTATGTCGTCCGTATGCCTGACAGGTTGGTGTACAGGATAACTCTCGAAGGAAGTTAAGAAAGTTCTTCAAATTCTGGACAAAGTAATATTTATCCCAGACATAGTTTAAGTTCGTAGATGGGCGAAATCCATACACCCTTTATGGTATCAGCTACAAAAAGGGTCCATATGGGCTTGCCAGATATGGAGGATTTGTCCCCGACCATGGGAATTTTATAATGGTCTAAGAGACTAAAAATATGTAATACTGACAGGGGATTTGTATCCACATATTCGGCGATTTTTCTGGGGATATTCGAAATAATTAGTATTCGATTTTAACTTGGAATGCCATTTTAATTAGAAATGTCATGGTGACGACCATCTTCCGGTTTACCAGTCAGAAGAAATTATAATAAAGCTATGAAAAAAATCAACGACAGAAAAGAGCATGACAATAGATTTGTTATAAAGTATACTATTAAAATTAAATTAATGACCAGAAATCAGCCGACACATCAAGTTAACATAAATATATAATTTTTATTTATACACGAAATATTCTGCGTTCTTATTTACTTTTGTATTTCGATTCGAAAATATTGGATTCATAGCCAAACATGCACACAAAAATTGTTCAATGCAATTTTTTTTAGTTTTTATACCCTCCACCTCCAGGATGGGGGTATATTCACTTTGTCATTCCGTTTGTAACACCTTGAAATATTTATCGGAGACCCCATAAAGTATATATATTCTGGGTCGTGGTAAAATTCTAAGACGATATAGCCATGTCCGTCTGTCCGTCTGTCCGTCTGTCCGTCTGTCTGTTGAAAGCACGATAGCGGCCGAACGAAATGAGCTAGAAGGTTCAAATTTTTCCTAAATGTGTCTTATGGTTGTAGATCGCTTGGGATTGAAAGTGGACGAAATCGGTCCAGAGGGAAAAATTTTTCCCTCACAAGTACTGAAAATACCCCTAATATTTAGAGTATTTCAGCATGTTTTTTGAACATATTAGCTTGTATTTACTTGATATTTGCAATTCGCATTCCCTCGACATTCTTTAATCTACTGGTAATACTGTGGAATGCACTCCGTGGTGGAGGGTATATAAGATTCGGCACGGCCAAACTTAACGCCTTCTTACTTGTTTAGTTTAGTTTTATTTATTCATTTAAATACAAACGAATTTAAATTGAGTAAATTTTTTAGATTAAGTTTCAGTATGAAATTAACAAAATCCTATTCATGAATTGCAGCGCTAGATATCTGTTTCAATTTCTAGTACGAAATGTTCTAAGAAGCTTGCTCACGATATAGGATGATCCTAATATTCCGTGATTGTCGACGAATCAACAAATCTTTCATAAATGGTCTTTGTTTTGATCTAATTCTTAATAATAAAACAATTTTTTAATATTTGGGGATTTTTTATGACAATTTTGGAGACACGGATGATTGTTGACGAATCAACAAATCATTCGTAATTCGATTTTGTTTTGATGGAAAAAAATATATTTGGGGATAATTGGGAATTTTTTTAAACAAGTTTGGGGAAAAGAAAAAAATCATCTGACATCCATACGGATAGTCGAAATCAGTTACAATTTCATATTTGAAAATTATGTTATAATCACTTTAAACCTACCAAATATGTATGCTTTTGCCACGCCCCATGTAGTAAAAAGTACTGATTAAAATAATTAAATTTCTGATTTTATTGGAAAGGTTGAACTTTGTCATTTAATAATGGAACACAATATTATGTATATGAATACCACGACTAGTCCGATCAACACTCACTACTTTGGAAGTAAGTTTTTAATATTTCCCAATTTTCTTCGAGCGTGTAGTTTCCCATCTTGCAAATGTCAAACATGACAATAAAAATGAATGTTATTCTACCTATCAAAGTCAGAAACACCTATCACCTACCTATCAAAGTCAAAAGTCAAAACATTACATTAAATAGATAGAGATTGAAATATTAAGTTATAAATATTTCATATTTACAAACATTATATATTTCTAATTTTATCGTCGGGGATAGTTTTATTACACTGACTATATGTATATGTTCACACAGAACTTTGCCATTTTTGTTCAACACATTGGTCAGTTCCATTTTTAGTCTCATATTTTGAAAAATTCATTTACGTGGGTACAATTTTTCTTCCGTTTGCTGCCTTAAACGTTTAAATTTTGAAAAATGCATCCACGATTATAGCTGCACACATTTGTATTGGACGTTTATATAATCAGAGTAATTACTCCAAATTCGATACATTTTAAACTACTTTGTCCCCAATTTGATTCCCACTTAAAAGTATAAATTTTGAAATTATAATATTTCTCATGTTCACGGAATAGACACACCGCATTTCACGATTCTAATTTGTGCCGTGCTGTAAGTATCTCTCTTTTCACAATATATTCTTTAAAAGTACGAATTTTGGGAAAGTCCTTCATTTTGTAAATTTCATGATTGATACCATCTATATCCCTCATTTTCTCGTCGCATTCATGTAATAAGAAATTTTAAGATTCTATGTCCAGCCGTTTGGTCAGGGCGGTGGAACAATATTTACCCCTCAAAAAATTCCTTCTCATCTCTACGCTATTTGACGAATATACGCACCGGCTTTCATGATTGTAGTGCTGTTGTAATCATTAAAAGTACGGATTTCGAAAAAATCCTACATTTTGCGGTTTTAAGCATGATTCTAGCTTCATCCCTTTCATTTATATAATTTTATTATCCAATTTCATGTCATTCGCGATGTTGTAACCTTTTTTAACCCCTTTAAAAGTAGGAATTTTGAAACATTCCTTCATTTTGTGTTTATAAGCTTTTTGAGGGATATACACGCCCCATTTCATGATTCCAGTTCTAACAATTTGATCGGTACCATTTTGATCAATTTTTACCCGATTTCACCCCCAAAAAGTACGAATTTAATATATAGATAACAACAATTCTGGCCACTGTTGAAAAACAAAAAACAACAAGTAAGGAAAGGCTAAAGTCGGGCGGGGCCGACTATATGATACACTCCACTTTCTATCCGAACACAATTCAATTCGGTAAAAAAGTGAAAACGAGAAGGCTTTTTGTATGTTTCCTAATCATAGTCTAATATGACCTGATCCAATTTGTCAAATCGAGAGGAATATATGTATCGGGGCTATATCCAAACATGGAATGAAGTGACTAACTTTCACAATAAGTTTTTTCAGTTCAAGTAAAGGTGTTATGCTCATTTTGAAGAAATTCGGTGAAAATATGTGATTTCTGGGGTGGAAAAAGTAAATACGGGAGCGAAATTTGTATGGCAGCTATACGTAAATCTGAACCGATCTAACACATTTTCATCACAGGTGTTTCCAGTTGAAATATAAGGTGTTTTGCCAATTTTGAAGAAAATCTGTTAAAATATGTGGATTATAGAGCGGAAAAATTTGGGAGCGAAATTTGTATGGGATCTATATATAAATCTGAACCGATCTGACCTATATTCACCATGGGTGTTTCTTGTGGAATTATAAGATATTTTGCCAAATTTGAAGAAGATCTGTAAAAATATATGGTTTCTAGACCAGAAAAAGTCAAATCGAGAGCGAAATTTTAATAGGAGCTACATATATACAAATCTGAACCGATCTGACCAATTTTCAAATATAAGATGTTTTGCCAAATCTGAAGACAATCTGATACAATATGTGGTTCTTAGAAAGGAAATAGTCAAATCGGGAGCGAAATTTGTATGGGAGCTATATATAAATCTGAACCGATCTAACACATTTTCACCACAGGTGTTTCTAGTTGAAATATAAGATGTTTTGCCAATTTTGAAGAAAATCTGTTGTAATATGTGGTATCTAGAGTGAAAAGAGTCAAATCGGGAGTGAAATTCGTATGGGGGCTATATGTAAATCTGACCCGATTTTCTTCAAATTAAATAGCGTTCGTCCTTATCCCGAAAAACTACGTTGTGCAAAGTTTCATTTGGTTCTGGCTGCAATTGCGACCTGAATCGTGATTACAATTATAGATGGACAGACAGACGGACATTTCTAAATCGATTCAAAAAGTGATTCTAAGACGATCGGTAAATTAACAATGGGTCTTCTCTCTTCCTTTTGGGTGTTACAAACAAATGCACAAAGTGTATAAGTGTAGTGTATAATTAGGGGAGAATCCGCCCTTAGTAGACATAACAGCAACAACTTCATTGTTGGGTGTGAACTAAAAATAACTTTCACAACCCGGAATGACATTCCCACCGGCAAGCCAACAGTGGTTGCGATGCACTAAAGGCAGCTCACAACTTTCGAAACACAATGCCTGCCTAGGTGTGTTGACTGTGCTGTTGTACTTGGCATTTCAATCTCTTCCTATGATTTCACTTTTGTATGAAAGCAAAACAAGTATTGTGTCGTTAGTTTCATATACTATTAATAATACACTCTCCAACAACATTTTTGGAACAGAGTAGTATAATGCTATCTTCGGCCAAAAAATGAAAACTTTGACCCGCTGTAAAAGGAAACTCAACATGTCCTTTCAGTATTATAGGGTCGGTATTCTGCTCCATTAAAAAAGTCTTAATTTGTTGTACAGTGCAATTTTTGTCCTATTGATTTGAATTTTATAAGCAGCAAATTGCATTTGCATACAACTATTGTATGTCCTTCAAATATTAACAATATTTGTTGTCCATTTGATTTGAATTTTATAAGCAAGAACTTGCATTTAGACCACCATTTAGAAAGCCCATCTTTAAGCTGACTTTTGTGCTTGTATGAATTGTCACTTCAGATGCATAGGAGCATCTGATATGAAACTACAATAACTCGATCGATGTTTATATATAGCCCCCATACAAATGTCCCACCCGTTTTTTTGGTTAATTGGCGTTATCTTTCACCAAGGCTGAGAATGATTTACTCTAGAGCATAAAGACCAAAGCATTTAGGATTGATAGTGTGGTGAGAGGAAGAGGAGGGTATCTTAGAGTTGGCTCCGTCCGACTTTATCTCTTCATTACTTGTTTTTTTAATGGGATCTGCCTTAAATGACTTTTCAGGGATGCAAATAGATTGCTCGCTATAAACGCATTGATAAAGCTCTTTTAAAAATATCGATTAGTTGGAATAATAGTCTTCTTTCGGCGTAAGAGCATTCCTATAAACACACTTAATTGTGTCTACCAGTTTCCATTTTAAATTGCATGATCGTAAATCAAACAGAAATCGATTTTTCAAATCGTATCCCACAGATTTCAACTTTGCCGTCTTTTCCACTTTCATACACATGACTTTGGAGCAAAACTTTTATAGGATGAAAATGGCATTTTCTAATGCATTTTCCATATACACATGACGTCTATTATTATCCTTGATATCCTTACGTGTATATTGTGATAACCGAATCGAATCGTATCGAAGGAATGAATGAAAGTTTTATCAAGTTTTATTGAAGCGTAAAAAGATTTATTGAGCTGTGAAGTAGTTTTTTCTTCATATTCCTCTTCTTGCTTCCTTTCACTAATACACATGCAAAGATACACACACACACGGATACATACATGCATATGTACATGATTAGTATGTATGTGTATGTGTATATGTATATATGTGTACATGTACATGTCCATGGAGCAGGAAACATTGAATTATTTGTTAGTTTTTCCGTTACCATTCAAGGCCTGTGAGGCGACAACTTGATTGTCCCTCACTCTACCCCGCTTCTCACCCTTTCACTCTGTATATCCTGCCAGGCCAATAGTGTTGGCTGGTTGTCTCACCAGTGCTCGAACGAACAAATATAGAAATTCTATTATTGTGACCACATTGCCACCGAGGAACAGGCACAATATACCACTGAGAGACAACAATTTATCCTCTGATTGTCGTATGACCTGACGTCGTCTGTGTTTTGTGGGATAATTCAAAAGTATAAGTTCCAGCGAACGTTTCCCTTCCAAAGACTGGTTGATCCTTTGTCGAAAAAAAAAATAATATTTTTTAACTCATGTGGTTTTCAGTCTGCTATCGATTCCGAAGGCCAACTTACTTGTAATACAAATTGTCCACCACATAATCCGAATCTTCACAGTTTGTTAGGCAATGTCGGCAAAACGGATGTTTCAGTGGCAGCATTGAAAGGGGATTTATGAAACCGTGCTTCTCCAAACAAGCGTATTGAGACAATTGACAAACCGGTGCTGAAATTGTAAGAATTTGATTTGAATTTGAGTATGCTGGAAAGAATAATCGATAGTTGGACCTTCAGAAGAAACCACTTACGGCGCACTGAGGGTTGAAATCGCCAAAAAAATGGAGATTATTTCAAAAATCAAAATTTATTTTTTTTTTAATTTTTTGTTATGCGATTAAAGAATTTAAAATTCTACATCACTACCGAAAATACCAAAATTTATTTTTTTCAATTTTTTTTGTTATGTGATTAATGAATTTAAAATTCTACATCACTACCGAAAATACCAATGACATGTGTTGTTTACTTTGCCATTTGTACTGCCTTAAAGTCAAGAGTTTTTTTAGTTTTACTGGAACAGATGTGAAAATTGCAAATTGACATATTATAAAAAGTAAGGAAAGGCTAAAGTCGGGCGGGGCCGACTCAATGATACACTCCACTTTCAATCCGAATACAATTTAATTAGGCGAAAAAGTGAAAACGGGAAGGATTTTTGTATCCTGTAAATGTATGTGTTTGACAAAAAATGTTAAATCGGAAAGGACATTTGTATGGGGGTGTATTGAAATCTGGAACTAAATAGGTGAAATATAATATGTATAGTTTGGCCAAAATCGGTTAAAGATTTGGGAGCAACATTTGCATTTGCGCTATATCTAAATCTGAACCGATCTTAGCCACTTTCACCATAGGCTTTTTACTTGGATTATAAGCTGTTGTGCCAAATTTAAAGAAAATCGAGTACAATATGTGGTTTCTAAAGCGGCAAAAGTCAAATCGGGTGCCACATTTGTTTGGGGGCTATATCTAAATCTGATCCGATCTTACCCACTTTCTGCATAGGTGTTTCTAATTGGATTATAAGATGTTGTGCCAAATTTAAAGAAAATCGAGTATGATATCGGGAGCAACATTTGTATGGGGGCTATATCTAAATCTGAACCGATCTTAGCCACTTTCACCATAGGCTTTTTACTTGGATTATAAGCTGTTGTGCCAAATTTAAAGAAAATTGGGTACAATTTGTCGTTTCTACAGCGGAAAATGTCAAATCGGGAGCGACATTTGTATGGGGGCTATATCTAAATCTGAACCGATCTTACCTAATTTCTGTATATGTGTTTCTACTTAGATTATAAGATGTTGTGCCAAATTTAAAGAAAATCGAGTATGATATCGGGAGCAACATTTGTATGGGGGCTATATCTAAATCTGAACCGATCTGACCGATTTCCACCATAGCTGTTTCCACTTCAATTATAGGGTACTGTGCCAAATTTGAAGGAAATCGAGTAAAATATGTGGTTTCTAGAGCGGAAAAAGTCAAATCGGGAGCGACATTAGTATGTGGGCTATATCTAAATCTGAACCGATATGACCCACTTTCACTATAGCTGTTTCTACTTCAATTATAGGGTACTGTGCCAAATTTGAAGCAAATCGAGTGAAATATGTGGTTTCTAGAGCGGAAAAAGTCAAATCGGGAGCGACATTAGATGGGAGCTATATCTAAATCTGAACCGATATGACCCACTTTCACCATAGCTGTTTCTACTTCAATTATAGGGTACTGTGCCAAATTTGAAGCAAATCGAGTCAAATATGTGGTTTCTAGAGCGGAAAAAGTCAAATCGGGAGCGACATTTGTATGGGGGCTATATCTAAATCTGAACCGATCTGACCGATTTTCATCATAGCTTTTTCCACTTCAATTATATGGTACTGTGCCAAATTTGAAGCAAATCGAGTGAAATATGTGGTTTCTAAAGCGGAAAAAGTCAAATCGGGAGCGACATTTGTATGGGGGCTATATCTAAATCTGAGCCGATCTGTCCGATTTTCATCAAAGCTTTTTCCACTTCAATTATAGGGTACTGTGCCAAATTTGAAGCAAATCGATTGAAATATGTGGTTTCTAAAGCGGAAAAAGTCAAATCGGGAGCGACATTTGTATAGGGCCTATATCTAAATCTGAACCGATCTGACCGATTTTCACCATAACTGTTTCCACTTCAATTATAGGGTACCGTGCCAAATTTGAAGCAAATCGAGTGAAATATGTGGTTTCTAAAGCGGAAAAAGTCAAATCGGGAGCGACATTTGTATGGGGGCTATATCTAAATCTGATCCGATCTGACCGATTTTCACCATCGCTGTTTCCACTTCAATTATAGAGTACTGTGCCAAATTTGAAGCAAATCGAGTGAAATATGTGGTTTCTAGAGCGGAAAAAGTCAAATCGGGAGAGACATTTGTATGGGGGCTATATCTAAATCTGAACCGATTTGCTTCAAATTAAAAAGCGTTCGTCCTTGATCCACAAAACTTACTTGTGCCAATTTTTGTTAAGATCGGACTATAATTGCGACCTGTAATTTGATTACAACAATAGATGGACAGACGGACAGACGGGCAGACAGACAGACGGGCAGACGGACAGACAGACAGACGGACAGACGAACATTGCTAAATCGACTCAGAAAGTGATTCTAAGCCGATCTGTATAATAAACGACGGGTCTAACTCGTTTCCTTTTAGGTGTTACAAACAAATGCACAAAGACATAATACTCTCGTGGAGTGTATAAAAATTAATATTCTTTTCCACATTGTAAAAAGTAGCACTTTGATTATATAATCTTTAAGTTCAGGTATTTTAGAGTGATTATACAAAAAACGTTTTAACAAAAGTATTGTAGAAATATTTTTAAAAAATTGTTGAAAATATGTCTAAATTTGAGGTATATATATATATATATATATATATATATATATATATATATATATATATATATATATATATATATATATATATATATATATATATATGGAGTTTCAAATGTGGTGAAAATCGGTCAGATCGGTTCAGATTTAGATATAGCAAATGTCGCTCCCGATTTGACTCTTTCCGCTCTAGAAACCATATATTTCACTCCATGTGCTTCAAATTTGGCACAGTGCCCTATAATTGAACTGGAAACAGCTCTGAACAGATTTAGATATAGCCCCATACAAATGTCGCTCTCGATTTGACTTTTTCCGCTCTAGAAATCACATATTGCTTCAAATTTTGGCTTAATACCTTATAATCTAACTACAAACAGCTATGCTAAAAGTGGCTAATATCGGATCTGATTTAAATATAGCCCCCATACAAATGTCGCTCCCGATTTGACATTTTCCTCTCTAGAAACCACATAGTGTACCCTATTTTCTTTAAATTTGACACAACATCTTGTAATCCAGCCAGAAATACCTATGCATAAAGTGGGTAAGATCGGTTCAGTTTTAGATATAGCCCCATACAAATGTCGCTCCCGATTTGACTTTTTCCGCTCTATCAACCACTTGTTGTACCAAATTTTCTTTAACATGTGGCTAAAGCGGGCTACATCGATTCAGATTTATATATACCCAATACAAATGTAACTCTCTATGTTTAACCGATTTTGGTCAAACTATACATATTATATATTCACCTATTTCGTTCCAGGTTTCAATATACCCCTATACAAATATCCTTTCTGAGTTAAAATTTTTTGTCAAACACATATTTACAGGATACAAAAATCCTTCCCGTTTTCACTTTTTCACCGAATTGAATTGTATTCGGATAGAAAGTGGAGTGTATCATATAGTCGGCCCCGCCCGACTTTAGCCTTTCCTTACTTGTTATTTTACAATTTGAAATTTGAATTTGACGAAAACTTAATAATTAGGGATTTTTTAATGAAAATCAAGTTCTTTTATTTATATAACTCTTATATCTAAATATCTAAATGAAGCAACTATTTCCCATGAAAAAGCATTGACAGAAGCAGAATGAGATTCCAAAATGCACAACAAATCTTCATGTATAAACGTTAGGATGGGTCACGAAAATAAATTGCAGAAATGAAGATTGGATTGTTTAATGATGATCTGCAAAATATTTCGTCACTGGGTCATGCCATCTGTAAGCTAAACGCTCCTGAAAACACCTCTAAAAATCATTTTTTTCCTGCGTAATTTTTTATCTTGCATTTTTGTCGATTTTTTTCTGAATTAATAGACCCTTGGAAGCACTTTAAATATAAATTTGTATTCTTGCCTTAGAATAACTCATTGGTCGTTTTATTGGAGCTTTTTTTTGTGTTTTTTCAAGGTGGCAGCTAAAAACTCATATTTCTTGGAAACATTTTGTTAGAGGTTTTATATGTTATACAATGAAAGAATCAATACCTTTCAAATGATGCATAAATGATGAATATCGGACGA
Source organism: Polietes domitor (assembly GCA_947397865.1). Classification (NCBI taxonomy): domain Eukaryota; kingdom Metazoa; phylum Arthropoda; class Insecta; order Diptera; family Muscidae; genus Polietes; species Polietes domitor. Next base: position 54,515,884 of record OX377618.1, read on the forward strand.
AAAATTACGTTACTGACTCAATTTTTGTGAAATATTTTAATGCAGGAGATGGCTTTTCGGAGCCAAAATGTTCAAACTCTTTTTACAAAAATGAGCGCTGTGACGTCAATTTATTTTCGATGTTCATCACATTCGAAAAAAATATCAAACAATAGACCGATGTGATCGAATTTAACTACAGTTGAAATGTAAGGTGTTGTCACAAATTTGAAAGGGTTCGGTTACAATATGTGGTCTCAAGAGCGAAAAAAGTCAAATTGAGAGATAAATTATTATGGGAACTATATCTAAATCTGAACCGATCTGACCCATTTTCACTGACCCATTTTCAGTTCAATTATAAGGTACTGCAAAATGTGGTATATATAGCGAAAAAAGTCAAATAGCGTCCGTCATTAGTGCGCAAAAATCAATTGGACAAAGTTTTGTTGGGATTGATTAATAATTGCAACTTGTTCTTCGTTAACAAGAATAGATGGATGTAGTATTAATTTGTTTTCCAAAAAAATTTTTGTTTTGACTAAATTGTACTCAAATTGTGTTTTCTTTTAATGTTTATGGTATAAATATTGAAGAAATATAAACATTGTCTGACCCGAAGGCTTCCCCGAATTAATCTCCATTTTTGGCGAATTCAACCATCTGTGCGGTGTAGTTTCAGCGAACATTTGAATGAAATTATCTGTCAAAAGTAAATTTCTTTAGGGCCATAATACAGACACCGACATGCAATTCTATTTTAAATGCTTTATTTAATATTTAAAAAATCTAAATGAAACACCCTTTATTTATACATTTGTGTATTAGTGTGGCTTCTCTTGCGAGGGGAGAAAAAAATATGTTGTTGATGTTCCCGATAAAAAGATTGGTTTGCTTTATGCGTTCTCCCAAAATATTTCGCGTTAACATTGTCCCTTCGTGAGGTGGACGCTTTCAAATATAAATCATTAATACGACCAATAATTATTGGGCTACAGTCCAAAAACTCTGGGAAGCGATAGTATATTTCTGGTAGGTATTGTCGAGTGGAATAAGAATCTGTATTTGAAATTTGCCAGATACCGCCCAAAATTTTGAGTTATGGGTAAAAACCCGGGTTTTCACACCTTTGGAAGCCTGTAACATAGTTGGTTATCAACCGATTTTAACTTTGAAGAAAGAAGAAACCTGCAACTTTCGATAGATATATGGCTTAATTAAGAAAGCTTAAGAAATATGCACATTGTTTAAGCATTTTTTAACCATTTTTTAAATTAGGCAATGTTTTTGCATATTATTTTGTTTGGTAACCGTACCACAAGTAAACTTTTTTAAGTAACAGTGTCTTAAAAATTCGCCAGTAACTGACCGAGTTATTAAAGTTTTTATAAATAACAAATTTTTCCAAAAATACATGTTTTGGCCATTCCAGTTCACATCTCTCATTGTTTTACGATGTGAAGTCCGAAATCATCAAATTCATCAAAATAGATAAAAATGGTAAAAAATTCCCAATTTTGGAACAAATTTTCCCCACTGTGGGAATTCAGGTATTTTTTGAAAAAAAAAAAATGAAATCTAGTAATATTTTCATAGTTTTTATAAATTTTAAGTATTTTTCTTGTACTTCAATTCGTACAATAATGAGAGATGTGAACTGGAATGACCAAAACTTGTTAAAATCGGTTGATAACCAAATAAGTTACAGGCTTATAAATGTGCAAAGGTACGAACTCTAGATTTTGGGGGTGGCTGGCAAATTTCAAATACAGTTTCTTCTTCAACTCGACAATACCTACCAGAAAAATGCTATCATTTCCAAGAGTTTTCTACGTCATTATTTTTGTAGCACTGTGTAATTTATCTAAGACAAGAATAACAATTTGTATGAAAAGCTCTTTCAAAGGTCTATTAATTTAGAAAAAATAACAAAATAAAGACCAAAACTGGAAAAAACATGATTTTTAGTGGTGTTTTCACGAGCGTTTAGCTCACTGATGGCTTGATCCAGGGAAATATTTTACCAATTCTAAATGGATGTTGAAAATATAATTTGTTCGTATCGTTAATGGGCACCTTATCTTACCATTGGGCTTTGAGTGGTACAGATTTGTGCAACCGCAAGTATTCAACTGTACCGTAAAGAAACAATCCGTAATGCAGGTGGTATAGCTGTGATAGAGATAGGTCTTATTGCCTCGTATTCCCTTTTGATGGGAATTGATGCATTTTGTTATGCTCGAGTGTAAGCCGTCCAAGCTTCGGTCATTGATGGTCGGCACTATAGTGAATTCCAAGCTGAGCTGTATACTCCTCTCGATCACCGAATATCGGGCAATGGGTGTTACTGTTTCGGGTATATCTTTCTGATTTAGTATAAATACCTGGAAAATATAGAAATTTTAAGGACACTGTTCAGATGCTGCCATTGAAATCCACATACCTGTGCAGGTTCATTGAACGCCAAGTATAGACGATAAGGTTCCTTGTAGATGGGTATAGTTTGTACTGTTTTTGAGCCCACTTCACTTAAAATATATAAATATTTTATATTACAAATGACATTATTGCAAAAAGGAGAACTCTATCTTATTAATTTGAACAGTGAAAGTGAATATATTACACTCCAACCCTTTCGCCGTCTCCCTTTCTGACAAAGTCTGATTTATTTTACTTGCTAGACCAGCACGCTTCACACTTTTGATTAACATTAAGTAGTTCTCATTCGCTTCACGATTTGATTGGTGCCAAGAACGCAAAGAGATACATTTCAGTGCTGCTGTGAATGGCCTTATGGTAAATATTAAAATATGTCTTTTGTTTGTGAATAAAGGAGGACATTCTCATTTGCGAAAATGTTCCAACATACAAAATTTAATATTCCAAAATTGCTTTTGTGAATGCGAAACATTATGCTAAAATAAACATGTTCATTATAATCTTGCTGATTCACAACGAATCTCAATCAAGATTTATGGCTTAATTTTCATATATCTTCTGGCCATTCGTGATTATTTGTATTTAAAAAATTCTTTCAGTTAAAAAAAAATAATTTATATCTCGTTTTATCTTTAGATTGAAAATTGAAAAATATTACAAAGTAATTTTTGTGTGCACTGATCGATACTGATTCACAAAATCAACACCAAAAACAATTTTTATGGATATATTAAAAAAATACTAAAATTTAAAATTTCGTCGAATGTGTATTCCATATTTGTACTCCCATTTTGGAACCTTATACGTTCGATTAAACATAATTATGCTGGCTACCAATGTTGCGAATTTCTTTCACATTCACATAGAAACACTGATTTAAAGAGTCTATACAAAATTGAGAAGAAAATATTTTTTTCCGAACAAATATTTATTGTTGGCACAACAAAAAATCATAAAAATTAGAAAACATATTTTGTTCACTTAGATAACAGAATATTTTATTTCTTGTTAAAACACCGTTCGACAATTTTTAAAAAAAGTCGCTACACTTGAACCGATTGATATGTGTACGTATGGGCAAAATAGAGTTAATTGGTGTTTTTTGCACAGGACTTCAAATTTCCAAAGGATACAACTTACAAAAAAATTAAATGCTTATTGGCACCCTATGATAACGCCTTTAGCGTCAAATTAATGAGGACAAAGTCTGACAAAAACATTAGAAACACCTATGCTGAAAGTGGGTAAAATCGGTTCAGATTTAGATATAGTCCCCATACAAATGTTACTCCCTTTTTCCGCTTTAAAAACCGCATATTGTTCCCGATTTTCTTTAAAATTGGAAGAAAATTTTATAATCGAACTAGAAACACCTATGCTGAAAGTGGGTAAGATCGGTTCAGATTTAGATATAGCCCCCATACAAATGTCGCTCCCGATTTGACTTTTTCCGCTCTAGAAACCACATATTGTACCCGATTTTCTTGAATTTTCTTGAAATTTTCGACTTGAATTGTAGTGAGATAGAAAGTGGGGTGTATCATATAGTCGGCTCCGTCCGTCTTTAGCCTTTCCTTACTTGTTTGGGAGATGACCATATGTCCATACTTTGTTATAACCCAAATGGGACCCCATTCTGATCTATTACAGCTCTAGAAACTACATCTTACATCGGATCTTCATTAAATTTTGCAGATCATGATATATTTCGACTAGGAATACCTACCGTGAATGAGAAATATATAGGCGCATGTTTTGGCACAGGCTTCAAGTTTTGCTATAGGGCCCCTTCAAATGTCCGTCCGATTCATCCTATTAAAACTGTATTATCTGTATTTATCATTGGATCTTGATCAATTTTTCCAGATCATGTTATATTTACTTTACTCGGAATATCTGCTGGAAAATTGGATCAATTACTTTATTATTGACCATACTCATTAAATTTGACTAAAGACGAATTTATAGTAACTGTATAACTTATATGAACTACATAAAATTGCTCCCATGAAATACCTGAGTTTAGTAATCAAGGCGAAGTATATACGCAGGGAGTGGTGTAGGGTATTATATAGTCGGCCCCGCTCGACTTCCTTACTTGTTATTAATTAATAATACTACATAATATCAGTAAAATTGAGTAGTGTTAATTTATTCAATGCTAATTTAATTTAATATTAATTTGCGTTATATGTTAATTCATACTAAATAAATATTTTATTAACTTTCCTATTGTCAGATCTAACGGACAAAATTGTTTGCATTACTTATTTAGCACTCACAGCAGAGGATAGTTGAGATGGTAGTAGCAACCAGAAGGTCCGCTGTAGCGGCGGGGTTTTTAAAACAAAAAATTGAAACTAGTGAAAAAGTGGTTCCTTTTCAACACTTTAAAATAACTTTTAAGTCTTTCAAAATAAAGGGCATCCCTCCTCTGAAAACTCCACGTTAAATTCATTGGTGAATATCCCAATTTTCACTACTTCGGAATCACAAGATGATATCATTTTTAATTCTTTGAGTGTACTCTTTTTGCTGGAGATCTGCAAAATTTAATCCAGATCTGATGTAAGAGCTGTAAGAGTGTAAAATGGGGACCATTTGCATAAGGGTTATACCAAAATATTGGCCGATATATTTGACTTTCATAAAAGGTTTTGATCATAGGAACAATTGGTGGCCATTTGTAAAGCGCTATATTTTAATGTGGTTTTCATAGTTGAAATATAAAATAATCTTCAAAATTTGATAACGATCCTATGCAATTTGTGAGTTTTTTGAGCAATAATTGTATAAACTGGGGACCCATTTTTATGGGGGCCATACCAAAACCAGAACACATATAGACGACTTTCGTAGTAGGTGTTTCTAGTTGAAATATAAGATGATGTAGGAAATTTGATCAATATCCAAAATAAAATGTGAATTTTAGAGCAGTAATAGTATATATTGGAGGTACATTTGTATGGGGCTATATCAAATCTTTATATATCTTATCTTTAAATATTTCTAGTTGATCCGATGTAAAATTTGTATTCTAGAGCCTTAGTAGTGTAAATTGGAGGGATAATTGTATGGAAGCTATAACCAAATCTGAACTGACTTCCTCCAAATTGATTCTGTGATTCTAAGCCGATCGGTAAAGGTGGGTAAAGGTGAAACTAACTTATAATACCCTATTCCGCAAAGTGGTGTAAGGTATAAAAATCGTATGCCATTTTTCCAAGCTTTTGCTTTAATTAAATAAATCAAATAAACCTCGTTTCTTCTTTAACACGACAGCTTGTATAAACAAACATTTAATTAAATTTTTATGGACTTTTTTAATATTTTTTCTCAATTTTTTGGATACTTTTTTACGTGAAATTTAGTATCCACCATAATTAACTTTAATTGAGCATATATGTAAGAGGATGTTATCGAACTTTTTTCCCCAAATTGAGAGCAATAATAATAGAATTTGCAATGGAAATTCGATGATTCTAACAGCAGACATTTTGTTTGTACCGATTTTATCAATTTTTCACAGTTTGACATAAAACCACGAATTTGGAAAAATTCTCTTATTTTGCGCATGTACGCAGTCTGTACAAATTTCATGATTCTAGCCGCAGCAGTTATGTAGGACCCATTTTTATTCCGTTTTGTCTCATATAACCCTGGTTGGTACACATTGTATACCTCTTTTTCAAATGTACGAATATCGAAAGATTTTTCACGTTTATGCTGTATAGGTCGCTCTTCACCGAACTTCATTAGCTGGGTGGTACCATTTTTATCCCATTTTGTCCTTTTTTACCATAAAACTATGACTTTCGAAAAAATATTATATGTTGAGCGTGTACACATGCAAAGATATTTCCTCATTGATTTTGATGATTCTAGCAGCAGCCATTTGGTTGGTACTAATTTTATCCCCTGTTCCTATTTTGACCCTAAAAGTACGAACATTGACTGCTAATTTTTTACGTGCACGTAGCCAGAGCGACGTATATATCGAATTTCACTATTTTAACTGGTTTGTACAATTAATAACCCATTTCACCCCGTTACCCTGTAAACGTTATAAAATTATCCTTTATTTTAAGAAGATGAATATCAGGTTTTCAGCTTCAGTCATGTGGATTATAGCAATCGTATCCACTTAAAAGTACGAATTTAGTAATATCCATTAATTTTAGGTGTCACTGTAAACACCGAATTTCGTTTATGTAACCGTTTGTCGTTTGATTGGTATCATTTGTATCCCTTTTGGACACATTATATGAGCTTCGGCCCGATAGTACTATTTATAAGCAAATACACTGCTGGTCATCAGATTCACATTTTAAATTTAAAATTACGACGATCCATGTCCATATATTTTTTTACATGTTCAATCTTTAAAGTGGCGTTGAATTTGTATTCGCAAATATTGCTTTTTTACCAGACAAACATTGAAAAATATGAAGGATACAGTCTTCTTAATAATGCCTCACTTACCTGTAATTTTGCAGAGAATTAAATAGAAAACATTTGCCCAACATTGTGGGAACTTCCATGAAATGCTGACAACAGTCGAACACCTTGTCCTGCCATTGGCATGAGTCGAAAAAATCTCGGCATGGATAGCGTATCTGTGAAGGAAACCATACATCTCTTGGAATTGAACAACCCCTTCGGCCACAACTTACCTGTTCCACCAACTGCCGATAGTCCAGTAGATGTTGCAAAATATAACTCGTATGAAAAGGCAATGTTCGAGTATAATTGAGAAACGAGCGAATGCTACGGTCTTTAGGCGAATGTAAACTTTGAAAGGCCATTAAATTTAGGAACTTCTTCAAGACATTATGATACACTTTCAAATTTGTATAGCGAGTATATAAAGTACTTTAAAAATCACTTATAATTTTTTACAACCCAATTATTTCGATTGTTCTGGGATACTTACGTATTGAGTACCCTTTCCACATTGTTCATATATTCCAATGAACCCATCTGACAAATGCCCACAGAGGGAAATCGAAATGGCTCGTCCCGGCCATGATCCTCATAGACCACCCGGTAGACGTTTTCCGAGTAATTGTTTAAATATTTCGCCAACAAATGGAAGCCAAAACCAGAGGCCACCAGAAAAATCACGAACCATAGCAGGCGCTCGCTTTTGTGGTAACTGAAATGGGCTCCAACAAAGATCACAGCTGCTGCGAATAATTCAAGGATTTCAAGAGAAAGTTGAACTCACTTTGGTTGCACCAAATACTTGCTGCCTACGACACAGCCTCTTGCACAAAACTCCATAAATCCTTGGCGTAGAGCATTCCCGCATTGTTTTACCAGGTGCGTCATGACGCGGCAACATGACATTGCAACAAGTTCAATTTATAACAAGACCGTGCGTTTTCTCCAAAGAAAGCTGCAAGTAAAACATAACACAACAGATTAGAACACAACAGCAGCTCTGCAGAAAAGTTTCCTTTCCATTCCATTTGAATTTGAAGTAGTCGCACGTTTTGTTTTGTGTTTCCATTTCCGTTTCCGCTCTTTGAGCCAAAGGCACCAAACACTTTATGGCAAATTAAAAGCACACACACACATATGTGAGTACAAGTTTCACATTTGTGCCACATTGTGTTGCAAGTTGTGCAAGTGAGTGCTCTCTGTGCGAGGGTGTGTTGCTTGCCTAACTTTCGCAGGCGAACGTGTGTTGTCACACAACCCCCAAAAAAAATCCGCCATACTACTGCACAATGGGCAATTTTAAAAGATTTTATACACTCCATCTTAGGAGGGAGTGCATATTAAATTTGAGATATAAACTCCATCCCTAGCGGCAGGTATATATGTATCCAGAATATAATATATTTAAAATACGATCTAGCCATGTCCATCAATGCGCCTGTCTTTTGAAAGCACGCTAGCGTCATAATAGTATCTAATTACACTATCCAATATAATTCTGAAAGGGCATGTTGAACAGATCATTTTTGTAGCTGGTCTGAGCCTCTTTCTACATCGGGTCAAAATTTGTATTTTTTGGTCGAAGGTAGCATTATACTAAGCGCAAGACTTTTGTAAGTTAACGTCTGATAGAATTCTTATTGGCAGAACTATATCGTGGTATTGTATGTGGATCATTTTGGTGGAAGATCTTAACCCTCTAGCTCTTCTCTTTATGGGTCAATTTGACCCTGTTTTCGAGAAAATATAAAAAGTACTTTCAAAAAGGACAATTAGGGATTAAAATGTTCTACGAAAAAAATTGTCGGAAAATTGAAGTGGGTGGTGGCTTCGGTGACCACCAAAGTTGTAAATAATGCTCTTCCCACCTAAATAGCAAAATTACACGTCAATTTATACAACAAAATTATTAGGGTTAAAATTGGTTCAGGTTTTTGGAAGAACGATTTTTTTCGAATAAAAATTTACTCGTAATTTTAGGGTCAAAATTGGGAAAAGTACCGGCCAAATGGCTGCAGCTAGAATCATAAAGTTTAGTGCGTACAATCCTTTGAATGTCTAGACGTCCGACATAAAAGATTCGTTCAAAAACGAAAAATGAAGGAATTATAAGAAATTCGTACTTTTAGTGAAAAACGTAACGAAAGTTTTTAGCCCCTTTCGTTACGTTACCAAACAAACGTATGCTTCTAGAACAATGAAATTCGGTGTATACGTCGCTAATAATAAAGAGATATTACGATTTTCATACTTTTAGGGTTAAAAGGGGATACAATTGATACCAACCAAATGACTGCTAGCATTAAATTCAGTACATGCATTCTTGTGAATTTGTAGACGCTCACCATAGAGGATTTGTTCCAAAGGTTTAGTTTTAGGGGTAATCGAACAAAAGGAACCGACCAAATGGTTGCTGCTGGAATCGTACAATTGATTGATTTGAGTAAAATAAAAATATATTTCATTATTCAAAATTGGGAAAATGGGATATGATTAGTACCAACCAGATAACAGCTGTTAGAATTATAAAATTCGGTGCGTACTTTCCTATGACTAGTTTGTAATAGTAGATAAATATTGCAAATTTTCCAATAGGTACTTGACAATCTTGAAGTTAATTTGTGAACGCGCTATTCCAGTAAACTCAACATTTTCATCATGGTAAAGTACACGAACACGTATTCAAATTATAAAATTTACTACCGAAATTCGGAGTCAGTGACTGCAACATAAACCAACTTTCGGTCGTTATTCTCGCCCTAGTAGACAAGCACTAACAAGTTTTTGCAAATATTTGAGTTTACATATTCATTGCTTTCGTGCCAGTGAGACAATGGTTTGGTTGAAGTGGCGAAAATATCGCTGCCGTTCAGACGTCCTTAGCAAACGATCCAGATCAATCGATTACGCGGCGATCTCAACAACTGGACATTGCCAAGTGCACTTTATGGAGAATTTTTCGTAAGGATCTTGGTTTACACCCACACAAGATCAAGCTGACTCAAGAATTGAAGCCGATGGACCATTTGACGCGACGTACGTTCTCCGATTGGGTTCTGGAGTGACGAAGCTCATTTTTGGCTTAATGGGTTCGTCAATAAGCAAAATATGCGTTATTGGTTTGGCGAAAATCCACATGTGTTTCATGATTAACCAATTCATCCACAAAAAAATAACTTTTTGGTGCGGTTTGCATGTCGACAATAACGATCGCCACGTTACTGTGAATGGCGATCGTTATCACGCCATGATTACCGATTTTTTTTGGCCCAAATTGGAAAACATGGACTTGGACGACATGTGGAGCTATGTCAAATCATTGGTCTATGCCAACAAGCCGACGACATTGGAAGAACTCAGAGGCAACATTGAAAGCGAAATAGTGTCCGTTACGACCGAAATGTGTGACCGAGTCATCGTAAAGTGGGTCCAACGAATCGACTGCTGCCGACGTGCTCGCGGTGGCCATATAAACGAAGTCGAGTTCCATTCATAAATGTTTTGATCGCATTTCAAGTCGATCATAAAGTTTTGGAAATATCTCACATGCTTTGCGTTTTATTTAAAAAAGTTGTCAAGTCCTTATTGAAAAGTTATATATAAAAAGTATCATAAGTTTCCTAATACACGGTGCAGTGCAGCCTTTAAAATCAATCTAATCTGTCCGTAATACTGTGGAAGGTATATAATATTCGCCCGGCAGAATTAACGGCTTTGGGTTGGCCCTGAAACACTTCATTTGAATTTATATTAACAACCTCTGCAGTAACTAGTTTATTTCATAATGTTTCGAAAAACTGTTTTGAAAATGTTGTTATTGACATTATAGAAATTGGTTCTTATATATTTCATTAAAAAAGTTTATTCTACCAAAAATTCCCACTGTGCACTGCTATCAGAGAATACTTTTCGTTGTTTTTTTCTTCTCGTTTGTTTTGGAAAATTTTTACGCTTGATTTACGTTCATACATTTTCGCAGACATTATCATTCGTTATGGCGGATATCATTGAATACTTACGAAACAGCGTTTATTCCGATTCCGAGTTAAAAACTGAAAACCTTCAACAGTTCTTGTCGATGTTACGTGTGTTGTCGAGGCAGTGGGACATCTGCAACTGAAGTGAACACGTTTCGCACGTTCAAATATCCAGTGACAAGAACACGAAAGCGTTCCACTTATATGAGTGTATCAATTATCCTTGTGTAGCAGGATATTGCGAACTGCAATTGAAATTAATAAGGCTGTCTATGTGTGTGTATTAGGGATGGTCGTGCAAATAGAAGCAAAAGGTTATTTGAAGAGTGGGGGTTTCGAAATGGAGAGAATATATCATTCATATTGGGGGTATTAAAAAAACCAACCTTTAACTGAGGTTTTTTTGTCAAGATTTCGAACAAAATAAAACAAGTAAGGAAAGTCGGGCGGGACCCTTCACTTTCTACGCCTTTGCATTTCAATTAGGTGAGTCCTAGTGTCCTATATCATAGACCGATGTATGTTTCCAGGTGAAATATAACTTGTTCTGATTAAAATCTGTTACAATATGTGTTTCCTGGAGCAGATAAAGTAAAATCGGCGACATTTATATGAAACCTATATAAAGAGTGATTTTTTTGAGGTTAGGATTTTCATGCATTAGTATTTGACAGATCACGTGGGATTTCAGACATGGTGTCAAAGAGAAAGATGCTCAGTATGCTTTGACATTTCATCATGAATCGTCTTACAAACGAACAACGCTTGCAAATTATTGAATTTTATTATCAAAATGCGTGCTCTGTTAAGAAAGTTCATTGCGCGCTTCCATTTTATGGTCAGTTTAATCGACCCACTGAAGCGGCTATTCGGGCTATTGTGACTAAATTTCGCACCAAATTTACATTGTTGGACATTAAACCACCAACACGCTTACGTAGAGTGCGAACTGAAGAAAATATCGCAGCTGTATCGGCCAGTGTTAATGATGACCACCAATTTTCGATTCGTCGCCGTTCGCACCAATTGGGTCTCTGTTACTCAAAAACGTGGAAATGCCAAAATTGGACTAAGCGGATGGACCACCTAAGACGCAGCCGCGGTCAACATTTAAATGAAATTATCTTCAAAAAGTAAATGTCATGGACCAATCTAACGTTTCAAATAAAGAACCGATGAGATTTTGCAAATTTTATGCCTTTTTTTTAAAAAAAAGTTATCAAGCTCTTAAAAAATCACCCTTTATAATCAAATTTTCACTATAGTTGTTTCTAGTTAAAATACAAGGTGTTGTGCCAAATTTGATCAAAATCGAGTAATTTTTTAGAGCAGAAAAAGTCAAATGGGTAGTAATATTAGTATGTGAGCTATATATAAATCTGAACCGATTTCACTCAATTTTCACCAGAGATGTTTCTAATTCAAATACATATTAGATGCCGTACCAAATTTGAAAAAAAAAACTGAAAAAAGAAATGGTTTTGAGACTAACATTAACTCGGAACCGATGAACTATATATAAATCTAAACCGATCTCACCCACTTTCACCATATTTGTTTCTAATTGCAATTTAATGCATTTTGCTAAATTTTATCAAATTCTAGAACAGAAAAAGTCAAATCGGTATCGAAATTTGTACGGGAGATATATATAAATCTGAACCGTACGAACCCACTTTCACCACAGATAATTTAAGTTGTAATATATAGTGTTGTGCCACATTTGAACAAAATCAGGTAAAATATCTAGTCTCTAGAGCAGAAACATTAAAATCAGGAGCGATATACAGGGTTTTCCAACAAGAGGTGTTATTTTGGTACTCAAAGAAAAATGCCATTTTTTTAGATAAATGATCGGATGTTTATTTCATAATAAAGAGAAAGGTATGCCGTTAATAATGAAAAACAACATCTGGGCTTGATCTGGGCTGTTGGCATAGACCTAATCTTTCACGTGGCCCAAAAGGAAGAAGTCGCAAGGTTTTGAATCACAAGATCTCGGTGGCCAATTGTGATCACCTCTTCGAGAGATAAGACGGTCCGGAAACTTTTCCCGTAAAAGAGCAATGGTTTCGTTGCTTGTGTGGCACGTAGCGCCGTCTTGTTGAAAGTAAACGTTGTCCAGATCAATACCATCCAACACCGACCATAAAAAATCATTAATCATCTCTCGATATCGCAATCCATTCACAGTAACTGTTGATCCAACATCATTTTCGGAAAAGTAAGGTCAAATGACCCCGCCGGACCATAAACTGCACCAAACAGTTACACTATGAGGATGGAGAGGCTTCTCAACAATAACTCTTGAGTTTTCCGAGCCCCAGATACGACAATTTTGCTTGTTGACGCAGCCACCGAGGTGGAAATGAGCCTCATCAGTCAAGATTATTTTTCGATGGAATTCCGGATCATTTTCATTCATGAATTTTAATAATTTCAATGCGTCTTTGAAGCGTGTATCGTTCCATTTTTAGTAATGACGTAGTTTCTACTTGTCAAATATCAAAGAATAAAAGCTTCAAAAGTGACAGCTACCGAAATACCGGGTGATTCAAAATAACACCACTTGTTGGAAAACCCTGTATATGGCACTTTTTCCACAGATGTTTCTAGGTGAAATATGAGTTGTTGTGCCAAATTTGAAGAAAATCGGTTAAAAGGTATGGCTTTTAGAGCGGAAAAAGGCAAATCGGCAGCGACATTTGTATGGGAGCTATATATAAATCTGAACGGATATGTCTCATTTTCACCAACATATGGTTTCGAGAGCGCATAACGTTAAATCGGGAACGAAATATGTATGGTGCCTTTATCTAAATCTAAACCGATTTGTCCCGCAAAACTTCATTTAGCCAGTCTTCGTAAGGATAGGACAATAATTGCTACATTTACTTTGATTACAAGAATTGATGGACGAACAGACAGACGGACATGGCTAAAAATTGATTCTAACAATGGCTCTATATCGTTTCATTTTGAGTGTTACAAACAAATGCACAAAGTCATAATACCCTAGTGAAGGGTATAAAGAGCAGTCACGGTCAAAATATCATATGATGGACTACCCTGTACATTACATGTGATATGGCTATAAGTCAAAAAATCCAAAAAAAGAGATATACCAATTTTTTCTCTTTAGTTTGATCAGATCTCTAATTTAAGAACTGTTATTTCTGACATTTATAAAAAATGTACCCTTACAATAACATTTCTCATTGTCCGTAGTGTTAGTTTGAAAGTGGAATAAGTCACACTAATATTGATGTGTGGCGATGCAAACAAACATTTTTTATTTATAATGGCCATTTCAGGTGATTCAGATAATTTGAATAACATATAAAATTAAATTATTTGAAAAGTAAACAAGTAAGGAAAGGTTAAAGTCGGGCGGGGCCGACTCTATGATACACTCCACTTTCTATCCGAATACAATTTAATTCGGTGAAAAAGTGAAAACGGGCAGGATTTTTGCATCCAGTAAATGTGTGTGTTTGACATAAAATGTTAAATCGGAAAGGACATTTGTATGGGAGTATATTGAAATCTGGAACGAAATAGATGAAATATAATTCGTATAGTTTGGCCCAAATCGGTTAAACATTTGGGAGCAACATTTGTATTTGCTCTATATCTAAATCTGAACTGATCTTAGCCACTTTCACCATAGGTTTTTTACTTGGATTATAAGCTGTTGTGCCAAATTTAAATAAAATCGAGTACAATGTTGTTTCTAAAGCGGCAAAAGTCAAATCGGGATCTACATTTGTTTGGGGGCTATATCTAAATCTGAACCAATCTTACCCAATTTTTGCATAGGTGTTTCTAGTTGGATTATAAGATGTTGTGCCAAATTTAAAGAAAATCGGGTACAATATGTGGTTTCTAGAGCGGAAAATGTCAAATCGGGAGCGACATTTGTATGGGAGCTATATCTAAATCTGAACCGATCTTACCCAATTTTTGCATAGGTGTTTATAGTTGGATTATAAGATGTTGTGCAAAATTTAAAGAAAATCGGGTACAATATGTGGTTTCTAGCGCGGAAAATGTCAAATCGGGAGCGACATTTGTATGGGAGCTATATCTAAATCTGAACCGATCTTACCCAATATTTGCATAGGCGTTTATAGTTGGATTATAAGATGTTGTGCCAAATTTAAAGAAAATCGGGTATAATATGTGGTTTCTAGAGCGGAAAATGTCAAATCGGGAGCGACATTTGTATGGGAGCTATATCTAAATCTGAACCGATCTTACCCAATTTTTGCATAGGTGTTTATAGTTGGATTATAAAATGTTGTGCCAAATTTAAAGAAATCAGAAAGTGATTCTAAGTCGATCGGTATGCTTTACAATGGGTCTATCCCGCTTCCTTTTGGGTGTTACAAACAAATGCACAAAGCCATAATACTCTCGTGGAGTGTATAAAAATAATTTCAATATAAATTTTCTAGACGAACAACCTGTAAATATTTATAATTTGTATACACTCCACGAGAGTATTGTCTTTATGCATTTGTTTGTAACACACAAAAGGAAGGGATATAGACCCATTGTTAATTATACCGATCGACTTAGAATCACTTTTTGAATCGATTTAGCGATGTCCGTCTGTCTGTCCGTCCATTTATTCTTGTAATCACGATACAGGTCGCAATTGTAGACAGAACCAAATTAAACTTTGCACAACGAAGTTTTTCGGGATAAGGACGAACGCTATTTAATTTGAAGAAAATCGGTTCAGATTTATATATAGCCCCATACGAATTTCACTCCCGATTTGACTCTTTTCACTATACACTTCACATATTTTAACAGATTTTCTTCAATATTCGCAAAACATCTTATATTTGAACTAGAAACACCTGTGGTAAAAATGTGATAGATCGGTTCAGATTTATATATAGCTCCCATACAAATTTCGCTCCCGATTTGAATTTTTCCGCTCTAAAAACCACATATTTTAAAAGATTTTCTTCAAAATTGGCAAAACATCTTATATTTCAACTAGAAACACCTGTGGTAAAAATGTGTTAGATCGGTTCAGATTTATATATAGCTCCATACAAATTTCGCTCCCGATTTGACTTTTTCCGCTCTAGAAACAACATATTGCATCGGATTGTCTTCATATTTAGCAAAATATCTTACATTTAAACTAGGAACACCTATGGTGAAAATAGGTCAGATCGGTTCAGATTTATATATAGCTCCCATTAAAATTTCGCTCCCGATTTGACTTTTTCTGCTCTAGAAATCACATATTTTAATAGATTTTTTTCAAAATTGGCAAAACATCTTATATTTGAACTAGAAACACCTCTTGTAAAAATGTGTTACATCGGCTCAGATTAATATATAGCTCCCATATATTGCATCGGATTGTCTTCATATTTGGCAAAACATCTTATATTTAAACTAGAAACACCTATGGTGAAAATAAGTCAGATCGGTTCAGATTTGTATATAGCTCCTATTAAAATTTCGCTCCCGATTTGACTTTTTCTGCTCCAGAAACCACAGATTTTAACAGATCCTCTTCAAATCTTTCAAAATATCTTATATTTCAACTAGAAACATCCATAGTGAAAAATGGGTAAGATCGGTTCTGATTTACATATAGCTCCAATACAAAATTTCGCTCCCAGATAGACTTTTTCCGCCCCAGAAACCACGAATTTCTTCGAACTGAGCATAATTATATATCATATTTGAACTGGAAGAACTTATTTTGAAAGTTAGTATCTTTATTCCATGTTTGGTTATAGCCCCGGTACAAATATTCTTTTCGATTTGACAAATTGGACCTGGTCTAATGAGCCTATGATTAGGAAACACACAAAAATTCTTCCCGTTTTCACTTTTTTACAGAGTTGAATTGTATACGGATAGAAATTGGAGTGTATCATACAGTCAGCTCCGCCCGACTTTACTTGTTTTTTTTTCATTTTGTTGTGCTTTCTTTCATTTTTGGTAAGGATATATTACTTTTGCGAAAAAATAGAATTTTAATTTTTTTATAATTTTGAGAAGAATGAAAGTGGTCTAAGTCAGTGCGTCCTCTGAAAGTAGTGGTTCCCTGAGAGGTACCAACGTTGTCGATTTTTTATAAAAGTTCGATATAGTAGTAGGATATTCTAAAAAAATGAGCTTTGTTTGAAAAATATTTTTCAAATTAATTCAAACATAAACCATTGCATATTTCAGAACGGTTAAAGTGTGACTTAGACCACTATCATTCTAACTGACACACATGCGGTCACTAGGAATTACAGCTTGTACATGGTAATTTCAGTAAGTAAGTAATTTCCGTATATGCAAGTTTTTTATTCACCCCACCTTAATGTTTATGATTGCTCGAATAGTTTCAGTTATTATTAAAAATTCTTAGATTTTTATCGAAATGGAGTTTCATACGGAATAAATGGAAGCGAAGTGGAAACTTGTTGAAAGCTTTGAAATTATGAACAAACCAAAATAGATTGCCTAATAGATGCCCTTGAACCACATTAGGATCGTAGCTAATTTCGCCAACTTTCTGTGTAAATAAAATATGTAATAAATACTAGAATTGTACACTACAGCGTTAAGATTCTTGTTTCTTATTGTACAATTATTCTATCCTGAATAAAAGAAGATTCTTTTACAAATTTCTCTATCAACTTCCATTCACACATACATTCAACCGTTTGTGTATTTCGGCTAAAGCGTTAGTGACTCGTTGTGGATGCTTTGGATTGTCAATAGTCATGTGCTGGTTCTCTGAACCCCATATGCGTCAATTTTACTTATTGACATAGCCACCGAGATGAAATTGAGCTTCATTAAGACTGAACTGAAGGCCGATCCGTTCTCGAAATTCTTCCACGTACATTTGTTACAGTTTGCATCAAAGTTTCACTACTTTGGCAGTAAGTTTTTAATATTTCCCAATTTTGTTCGAGCGTATAGCGTCGTATTTGGAAAATGTCAAACATAAACCTACAAATTAAAGTGAACGTTATTAACACACATTAGGATCGTAGCTAATTTCGCCAACTTTCTGTGTAAATAAAATATGTAATAAATACTAGAATTGTACACTACAGCGTTAAGATTCTTGTTTCTTATTGTACAATTATTCTATCCTGAATAAAAGAAGATTCTTTTACAAATTTCTCTATCAACTTCCATTCACACATACATTCAACCGTTTGTGTATTTCGGCTAAAGCGTTAGTGACTCGTTGTGGATGCTTTGGATTGTCAATAGTCATGTGCTGGTTCTCTGAACCCCATATGCGTCAATTTTACTTATTGACATAGCCACCGAGATGAAATTGAGCTTCATTAAGACTGAACTGAAGGCCGATCCGTTCTCGAAATTCTTCCACGTATATTTGTTACAGTTTGCATCAAAGTTTCACTACTTTGGCAGTAAGTTTTTAATATTTCCCAATTTTGTTCGAGCGTATAGCGTCGTATTTGGAAAATGTCAAACATAAACCTACAAATTAAAGTGAACGTTATTCTACCTAAAACTGTAGTTCAATATTCCAGTCTATAAATAGTTCTTCGTTTCAGTATCATCGGCGTATGAGTGTTATTAATATTGTATTAAATATAATTCATACGCTCCACACAACTCCTTTATTTTCCTTATAACTTCCATAACTTTGTGGAATAGTTTCGGCCCAACAAATGTTTAAAAGTAGCTTTTAAGGACTAAATAGAACCCAAAAAAATCGATTCCGTGGTCAAAATTTGTCTACCTGTTACAGTTTTGCCAGGTGAGACTGTTCGAGTATTCGAAATGTCAAATGTTGACATCTCTTAAAATTCGAAATGCACAAATTGATTTAAAACTCGTTTATTGATTACTTTGGACTTTTATTCATACAAACAAATTAACATTTGGAAATAATTACTCATATTTATTTTTATTTTTTATACCCTCCACCTCCAGGATGGGGGTATACCAACTTTGTCATTCCGTTTGTAACACCTTGAAATATCAACCTGCGACCCTATAAAGTATATATACTACTGATCGGGATAAAATTCTAAGACGATCTAGCCATGTCCGTCCGTCTGTTGAAAGCACGCTAGCATCTAAACGAAAGGAGCTAGGACATCCAAATTTCCATAAATGCGTCTGATAGTCGTAGACCGGTTAGGATTGAAAATGGGCGAAATCGGCCCAAAGGGAAAAATGTTTCCCTCACAAGGACTTAAAATACTCATAATAACCCCCAATATTTTAGAGTATTTAAGCAGCTAGAATCATGGAATTCGGTGTATACATTCCTCTGACTGCATAGACACGCAAAATAAAAAGATTTTTCAAAATTCGTATTTTTACTTTTGCTGCTAAAATTGGTTTAACCATGAGGTTAGGTTATTTTGCACTATCTTCGTCAAAATTTTTACTTTTTGAATTAAAATAGAATGGAAATACACCCAACTGTAGCATCCATTATCTACCAATATTTATGATATTTCATCTTTTTTGAAAATATATATAAGAATATATTTTTTTAATTGATTTGAAGTATTATTTCGATATATATAGTGCGTGTTTTGGCTTTATTAAAAAAATATATTTTCTTGCCCTACTAAGAAAATCGACAGCCTCTGTGGAATGCAATCCATGGTAGATGGTTTATAAAGTTCGGCCCAGGCGAACTTATCGCTGTTTTTACTTGTTAGTTTTACTATGTTCAAACAGAATTAAAACAAGTAAGTAAGCTTTAGTCTTGTTAGTTTTACTATGTTCAAACAGAATTAAAACAAGTAAGTAAGCTTCAGTCGGCAAAACCGACTTATATATATCCTCACTCTCAGATAACATATCAATGCAAATTACTTAAGGCCGGGCGATTTGTGTGGCTAGTACCTTCGAAAGATAAAATAATTGTAAAATCATGATCAAATATCAATACAATTGTGTGGGAGGTGCAAGAAAGGGCGTGGCTAAAGCGTAAATATTTTTTGGTTTAAAATGATTATAAAACATTTTTAAATATCAAATTTTATATGAATTTGACCACGCATGTGAATGTTACGCCGGTTTTATATTAAACAAAGCTTATGCCATTTTGTGTGGGAGGTAGCAGAAGGGGTGTGACAATATAGCCCATATTCCACATGAATGCAACATCTATAAAAGCATAGCCAAATATTAAATTTCATAGTATTTCGATCATCCGTATAGAAGTTATAACTGCTTCAAATTTACATAATTTAAGGTGATTTGTATCATATACCAAAATATACGTGATTCCGAATATAGGTGTGTAAGTTACGAAGATTTTAATTTAACATAGGAATATTGTCCATTTGTGTGGAAGGTACCAGGAGGGGCGTGGAAATTCTGCCCATCTTCGAACTTAAACTAAGTTGGGGAAAAATATGATCATGTGCAAAGATTGAAATGATTCATTAACTCCCTTCGAAAGTTATCGTGTACACCATCTAGCCAAACGGACGGACATGGCTCAAACATCTTATAAAGTCGTGAAACGGATTTGGTCCGAAGATAATTATGGTCTAAAGTTACTCCTTCAATGCGTTACACTTTTTGTCTGTACCAAATGATTTATACCCTCCTACTCTGTAGAGCGAGGGTATAATAGCTTGGGGATTTCATGTGTTCAAATAACAAAAAAAAAACGCTCGCATATTAAAATTTTAAATTCGAATTCCAGAGCTTTTAATGTTTTGCAAACACTGATTCTAATTTCTGGACGTTTTAATTACGTTCGTAGAATGTACAAATAATATATTACAAAATCAATTTTCAGTTTGAAATTATGTTGTTTTATTTGAACAGGTTTTTGCCCTGGTGTAGAAACCACATTGACAACAATGACAATTACTTCATTTAATTTAAAATCGTCCAACTCAAATCAACTTTTCTCTGATATAGGATATAATTGCCACTGACTAATGTCTTCAACATAATCCCATGTACCAAAGCATATCTTTTCTTTGTTTCGTTGCCATATTTTTGATTGGCTTTCCATTGTCATGGCAGCCATTACTGTTTTCTGCAATTGAATTACATTTGCTCTCTCAAAGGTGTGAACACGATTTGGAATGGTGCGCGTACGAGTGAATGTTGTATTTACGACCAGGAGTATAATTTCGCTTATCACAGCAATTTTTTCGAAATAAAAATATCATCTGGAATATTTTCTGAAAATCGTGCAGTACCACGATTGCTCTATGCTCAATCATCAATGCTCCAGAGGCAGATGGGTGGAAACAAGAGCAGATGTGAAGATGCCGTAGAGCACGTTTCTACGATAAAAACCATTATGTAATCGACAATGGAACAGGACATGTGATATTTGATGATTTGCAAAATGTCACAAATGTGTCAGCAGCAGCAACAGTGGCAAATGTCACCGCCATGAACTACCAAAAACAAAAACCCAACTTAATGGCAACAATTCGACAAAACATGACATGGAATAAGTAGTGGAACAGACATAGGAACACTACGCCACACTACACTCTACAGCACTGCGAATCGCTGAAGTGTGTCCTTGTTGGAATTGATACAATTCAAATGTCACAAAAGAAGAAATCAACAGCTCACCAGCACCACCACCACACCAGCTCAAGCTGGATGGGTTCCATAGGATCGATTGAACACTCCGATATTGAACGCATATCGGGAGCCTGTGTGAGTGAAACGATTTTCGATTGAATGGCTAACACCCTGTATGTCATAGGTTTGGCTTAAATCCTTTTCGGGCTGTAAACATGTATTTGTATTAAATAGTTTCTGTTTTGTTTCATTCAGGACTCGCTTAGTGACTTGGAATGAACAACATTCGCAATAACACAGTGAACAGTGGTTCCAAACAAATAGAAAGTGATAAATATTACCACTTTCTATTTGTTCGGTAGCATAAAATCTTAGAACTTTATGATTTTACGAAAAAGTTATGTACAAAATATCAGATAAAGGGTACATAAACTAAGATGGCAAAACCGAAAAACCGGTTAACCGGTGGTAACTCCGACACCGTCCACCGGTTTTTTATAAAATTACATTTTCGACAAACCGGGTAAACTGGTGTTTTTATGTCGGTTAACTGGTTTTTAAATTACAAAACATTTGCATTTCGTGGATATATTCTACAATAAAAATACGCAAGAAAATGTGAGAGATTTGTTTACGATTTAAAATTTTGAATTAAAATCGGCTGTAAAAAGTACAGATTATTTTTTCTCATTTCTGTTTATATTGTAATGGTTAACTTTGTCATTTAATAATACAGTGTGTATTTTTTTAAGTCATGGAAATATAACCATATACGGACACCGCTACGTGCTGAAATATCAAAAATAGACCCGTGTCTCCCAATTTTGCCCACAGTCATGAACTTTTTTGGGGCTTCGGTGTCAGACAAACCATTTATAATTTTGAGGCAAATTTTATAGGCTGTAGTATGGTAGGTAGTGTATACGTACAGTTGATTAAGAATAATGTCACTCATACGCACTGTGGTCGGACTGACCATTAACAGAAACAGTCCTGCAAGATATATTTTTCCTATCCAAACGGTGTTAAGAATCATTCCTAGGAAGTTGATATGTTGTAGAAAGTTGTTTATTGAGATCTTGGGTACACTTTTGTAGTTGATTATTTCCTTAAATTTTGAACGACTTGCTACCTATGGACCTGAATAGGGGAAAAAGGTTAAAAATTGATTTTTTTAAAGTATTGACTTTGACGATGAAGTTTTTTTGAGCTATTACTCAGTGAGTAAATCAAAATTCCTAACGGTTTGCAAGATATGAGTCTGAAAAAATGATCACTTTTTTGCAAAAATGGCACCGAGGCCCCAAATCGTTGGGGCCCATAAAAATTGTGCATGACTTAAGTATGTTTGGACCAAATCAGTTTCACGACTTTTTAAGGTGTTTGAGCCATGTCGGTGCGTCTGTCTGTCTGGCTGGCTGGTGTTCATGATAACTCTCGAAAGGAGTTAAGGAATCGATTCAAACTTTGCACATGGTGATATTTTCCCCAAACTTAGTTTATGTTCAAAGATGTGCGAAGACGTCCTTTCTTCCATATTCCAATGTTAAATTACAACGCATATAACTTACACAAAGATATTCGGAACCAGCTATATTTAGGTATTTGATAATGTTTTTATAATCACTTTAACTGTACTAAATATGAAGGGTTTTGCCACGTCCCTTCCAGTACCTCCCACACAATTCACGCAAAATAATGTAAAATTAAAGCTGTTATAACTTCTATACTGCTGATCTTTTATACTATATTTATATATATACTAAACTATATTTTTTAAACATGAGAAATTAAAATGAAATCATTTATTTTGTAAAATATAAAAACAGAAATTTATAAACAACAACAATAACAGAAATTAATAACGAAAGTACCCCAAAGGCTGCATTTCTGATTTTCAAAAAAAAAAAATAGAAATTGTCGACACTAGGTTTGATCGAAAATAAAGTGTTTTTGTCGTTAGGTATTTTTCCAAAAATTTAAATATTTTGTGGTATAAGATACGAATATATATTTTTAATAATTTCAAGCAAAGTTCTTCTAGTTTTACAGAAAATTGTCAAATTTAAAAATAATATTTTTATTCTTTTTATAAACAGAAAAAAACAATAACACTGTCCAACAAATTAAGTCTTTTCTGAAAGGGGCATGTTGACAAGGTCTGAGTTTATTTTTCTGGCAGGTTAAAGTTTTAATTTTTTGGTCGAAGGGAGCATTTATGTGTTGTAAGTTAATGTATGAGAGAATTATCTTTGTCAGAACTATGATATGGAATTTTATGGGGATCCTTTTTGTGGAAGATCTTTGCCGTTTAGCTCCTCTCTTTATGGGTCAAGTTGACCTTTTTCGAGAAAATTAAAAAAGTCCTTTCAGAAAATACATTAAAGATTTTACTAATTGCCTAATCATAGGCTAATATGACCTGACCCAATTTGTAAAATCGATAAGAATATTTGTATCGGCGCTAAATCCTAACATGGAATGAAGTGCCACTTTCACAATAGGTGAAAGTATAACGTGTTATGCTCAATTTGAAGAAATTCGGCGAAAATACGTGGTTTCTGGAGTCAAGACGGTAGCGAAATTTGTAGCTCCCATGCATATATATATTCTGAACCGATCTAACCCATTTTCACCACAGGTTGTTCTAGTTGAAATATAAGCTGTTTTGCCAATTTTGAAGAAAATCTGTTAAAATATGTGGTATCTAGAGTGAAAAGCGTCAAATCGGACGTGAAATTCGTATGGGGGATATATCAAAATCTGAACTGAAATAGCGTTCGTCCCTATCCCGATAAACTTCGTTGTGCTAAGTTACATATGGTTCTGGCAATTGCGACCTGTACTTTGATTACAAGAATAGATGGACAGACAGACAGCCATTGCTAAATCGATTCAAAAAGTGATTCTAAGTCGATCGGTATAATTAACAATCGGCCTAACTCGCTTTCTTTTGGTTGTTACAAACAAAAGCACAAAGGCATAATACTCTCGTGAAGTGTATAAATACAAATTGAATGTTTTTGAAAATCATTTTTCGCGGGATATATGGATAAATTAATTTGTATGCCTGACATATTTGCTTTTTGATTTTCTCGCAATCTATCCAACGGATGCTTCCAATTTGTTGCATGTGCATCAAGAACGAATGACATATGATACCTTACATTTTTTACCCAATTATTTTTTTATTATTATTAAGTGGACAAATACAATTATCCTTAATGAATGAACTAATGAACATATACACACTTAGCAACTACTTAATAATAAGGTACTTAAATACAATATTATCTTTCTTTTAATAGAGTTTTTATTTTTCGATAATTCAATGATGTGGTAGCATTTTTTAAAAGCGACCCGAACTTTGATTACAAAATTAGATGGCTTCATTTCATTAGATCGATTCATAACAATGGATCTATCTCGCTTCCTTTTGGGTGATACAAACAAATGCACAAAGACGTAATACCCTAGTGGAGGGTATAAATAAAGTAATTTGCACTGATTAAAAAATCTGGCATTCATTCATCTTTTGATATTTTAGAGAAAAGCCACAGTATACGCGAAGATATAAAGGGTTTTCATTTGTAACCACTGTGTCACTCGCTGCTAAACTATGAACAACTTTAACTTGAGCACGTACAAGTGCGTTCCGTTACAGTTTTATTGCGTAAACGCCCTCACTTTGACGCCCCCTTTCAGACATTTTCAACTTTCACTCTGTGCCATCAACTGGCACTGGTGCTGACGCTGATGTTGATGCTGATGCTATAGTGTCGCTGTGATGATGTGATTTTCGAACCAAACAATTGAATTAGTTTGAGATTAGAACGGAAACTATGGATACGGGACGCTTCAATTCAGTTCAATTCGGTACGGTGTGGTATGGCAAGGTTCAGTTTTGTTTAGTTTTTAGCTTAACATCGCAAAATGAAGAAATTTCTCCGCACAAACGATACAAAGCGATTCGCAATAAAATTCAACATTGACAATAATAACAACACATACACGCAAGCACGCACTCTTACACCAACCAAGCTCAACTTTTGTCACCATTTTGGATTTGTATATGGGACAATACGGAAAAATAGGTCCTGTTGGAAGGGACATGTCTTCAGTTCACATTTCATTTAATTGAATCACAAAATAAACGGAAAGCATGGTTATCGTTAAAGGTGACGTTCTCATTTCTCATTTTCAAAGAAGAAATGATTAACGATCCCATCAGCCCATAATACACAACAAGCGGTGAGTTTTTGTTGATTTACCGCAGTCTCATCGCTGCAAATTTACTTATTGTCATATCCATTGAGTCATACAATATTCACTGAGCAGAATATTATGATGTTCCAGCTGATTATTAGAAGATCCTAGGCCGAGATCGTTGAGTAAAGGGTGACGGATACAGCGCAAATTGACTCATTGGGCCATTCTCCTCTATAGAAATACTTTATCGTCGTTGCGCACTGTATGATATCGCTGCGGCTGCGTATTATCATTTAGACCAACCGTAGTACGAAAACATTTTAAACAAGTAAGGAAAGGCTAAAGTCGGGCGGGGCCGACTATATGATACACTCCACTTTCTATCGGAATACAATTCAATTCAGTAAAATAGTGAAAACGGGAAATATTTTTTTATGTTTCCGAATCACAGGTTAATATGACCTGGCCCACCTTGTCAAATCGAGAATAATATTTGTATCGGGGCTATATCCAAACATGGAATGAATAAGTTCTTCCAGTTGAAGTATAACGTGTTATGCTCAATTTTAAGAAATTCTATGAAAATACGCGGTTTCTGGGAGAACGAGATTTGTATGAGAGCTATATGTAAATCTGAACCGATGTGACCCATTTTAACCATAGGTGTTCCTAGTTTAAATATAATATGTTTTGTCAATTTTGAAGAAAAGCTGGTAAAATATGTAGATTCTGGAGCGGAAAAAATCAAATTGGGAGCGAAATTTGTATGGGAGCTATATATAAATCTGAACCGATCTAATATATTGTTTCCAGTTGAAATATAAGATTTTTTGCGAATTTTGAAGAAACTCTGTTAAAATATGTGGATTCTAGAGCGGAAAAATTCAAATTGGGAACGAAATTTGTATGGGAGCTATATATAAATCAAAACCGATATAACACATTTTTACAACAGGTGTTTCCAGTTGAACTATAAGATGTTTTGCCAATTTTGAAGAAAATCTTTTGAAATATGTGGTATCTAGAGTGAAAAGGGTCAAATATGTGGATTCTAGAGCGGAAAAATTCAAATTGGGAACGAAATTTGTATGGGAGCTATATATAAATCAAAACCGATATAACACATTTTTACAACAGGTGTTTCCAGTTGAACTATAAGATGTTTTGCCAATTTTGAAGAAAATCTGTTGAAATATGTGGTATCTAGAGTGAAAAGGGTCAAATCGGGAGCGACGTTTGTATGGGGGCTATATCTAAATTTGAACCGATCTTATCCAATTTCTGTATATGTATTTCTAATTGGATTATAAGATGTTGTGCCAAATTTAAAGATAATCGAGTACAATATGGGTTTTCTAGAGCGGAAAATGTCAAATCGTGATCGACATTTGTATGGGGGCTATTTATAAATCTAATTTTACCTAATTTCTGCATATGTGTTTCTAGTTAGATTATAAGATGTTGTGCCAAATTTAATGATAATCGAGTACAATATGGGGTTTCTAGAGCGGCAAACGCAAATTCGGGAGCGACATTTGTATGGGGGCTATATCTAAATCTGAACCGATCTTACCCACTTTATGCATAGATGTTTCTAGTTGGATTATAAGATGTTGGGCTAAATTTAAAGATAATCGAGTACAATATGGGGTTTCTAGAGCGGCAAAAGTAAAATCGGGAGCGACATTTGTATGGGGCTATATCTAAATCTGAACCGATCTTACCCAATTTTTGCATATGTATTTCTAGTTGGATTATAAGATGTTGTGCCAAATTTAAAGAAAATCGGGTACAATATGTGGTTTCTAGAGCGGAAAATGTCAAATCGGGAGCGACATTTGTATGGGGTCTATATCTAAATCTGAACCGATTTACCTCAAATTAAATATCGTTCGTCCTTGATCCACAAAACTTACTTGTGCCAATTTTTGTTAAGATCAGACTATAATTGCGACCTGTAATTTGATTACAACAATAGATGGACATACAGACAGACGGACATTGCTAAATCGACTCAGAAAGTGATTCTACGTTGATCCGTATACTTAATAATGGGTCTATCTCGCTTCCTTTTGGGTGTTACAAACAAATGCACAAAGCCATAATACTCTCTTGGAGTGTATAAAAAGTCAACCGTACAATAGACATAACACATGCCAATGAACATGAGATGCAAGTTTCCTCATGAGGACTGAAAGTACCTCTGGAAGTTTCACTCTCCTGAATTGAAATAGAGATAGAAAAAAGTGAACGCGTTGAAGGTATGTCTCAAGACTCTAAGCATGTTTGGATCAAATGCGCTTCACGACTGTTTAAGATGTTTGAGACATATTTTAAATTTATATTTTAATATTCGATAATGTTTTTCTAATCCCTTTGGCCGCACAAAATATAGAGAAGTTTACAATGCCCCCTCATGCCTTTACCACAGAAATCACCGTAACCTCCGAAAAATTATGGAATTTATTTTATCCTTGCAATATTTGTATTTCTGCTGTACACACCTGGACTATTGGCGGTATTGCCACACCCCTTCTGGTACCTCAAGCACAATTTGGTATGAGCTTAGTTAAAATAAAACTGACATAACTTCCAGACGGCTTGCCAAATCAATAGCTATTTGATATTTGAAAATATTTTATAACCACTTTCAACCTGCAGCATGTTTGTGCTATTGCCACGCATCCTTGCTTTTGCCTCCCTCATAATTGTCCCAATTCAAGGTAAAATTCATTCATATATAACTTATATACCGATGCCTGAAATACATTTTTACCTGAAATTTGATTATGTTTTTTTTTAATGTGAAAGCTGGACCTATGTGCCACAAACATTCTAGTGTTTTCCACGCAAAAATTTGAGTTTATTATATGCTATGTTAATTTATAGAAGTATTTTACAGAATTAATAAATTTTATATTTGTGTACATATGTAACAAATTTAGGCCTGTTCGATTGGGCTTACTGGCTTAATTTTTGTATGGAATTTACCCGCTTAACAAGAAAGTAGCTTACTACTCTCTTAGCTGTGTTGCCAGATTTTTCCTGTTAATCCATTTACGAAAAACCAATGTAAAGCAACGTTGCCAACTTATCAAGTATCTTAATTGTAAGCTAGTAAGCCCAATCGAACGGGCCTATTATTCAAAAGAGAACCAACAATTTCGATAACTTGGGTCTACGTAGGAAGGGTGAAAACAAAAATGAAGTCTCAAATTTCAATTAGTTTTCTAATTTTTATTGGATTTCTTTGTGTATAAGAAAAACTATATTTGTTATTCGATGATGATACACAAGAAAGATTTTCAAAATGAAGAAACATTTCAATGATTTTAAGAAACATCTTGTTACTGGCAAAACTCAGAAACAGAAACTCTGTATATAGTAAATTGTATATATTTACTGGTCCCATTTCGCCAGGCAGAAAAACAAATATATCTCATATTGTTTTTTCTTGTGATCAGTATGTGGATATGTTCCATGGATAATATTGAAGAACAGAACGTTTGTTTACGTCGAATAAAGGAAGAAATATAAAAAATCAAATTGATTTTAACTGAGTGTTATTCTCCTCCTTTCCAATACCAAAACAAAAAACTTCCTACATAAGAGAACTTACTTCATCAAAACACATAGAAAATCAATCAAATTGTTCTCTAATCAAAAAACACACAAAATAAAAATATAATTATAATTTGCGTTTTCTTGACTTAAGTCGGCTTTTGACGAATGAATATTTCTTTTTTAACCTTTCTTTACAATTGTGCTAAGAAAATCCAAAGAAAACGTGTAATTTTACAAAATTCAATTTCCCATCTTTCAAATCGCGCACATTTGTATATTGTCTAAGCAGGTTACAACTAATTTAAGTCAGCACTCTAGGTGTCATAGAACTGACAATATTCAATAATAGGTTTTAACTTCGTATGGGATGTGCCACGCCCATTTTTTGCAAAACTATGCACATT
This sequence comes from Polietes domitor, assembly GCA_947397865.1. NCBI lineage: Eukaryota > Metazoa > Arthropoda > Insecta > Diptera > Muscidae > Polietes > Polietes domitor. The sequence continues at coordinate 54,545,435 of OX377618.1, forward strand.
GATGCCAGATGCACGTACACAAAATTTCAGCACTCTAGGTGCCATAGAAATGTCAATATTCAATAATATGTTTTAACATCGTATGGGAGATGCCACGCCCACTTTTCCAGTACCGCCCATTTTTTACACAACACGCACATTGATACTAGATGCACTCACACAAAAGTTAAGTATTGTAGCTGTCATATATTCGACAATAGGTTTTAACTTCGTATAGGAGGTGACGCGCCCACTTTTCCAATACTGCCCATTTTTGGCACAACTGTTCAGACTAACAATTAGTGAACTTTCACAAAAATTCAAGACTCTAGCTGCAATAGTACTCCAAATATGCTAATTTATAAAAAACGAATAAACCCAAATTTATGTGGCAGGTGTCACGCCCACTGTCACCACCGGTTCAGCATGAACATACTGTGGAAATTTCAAGAAGATCGGTCCGGTACTTTAGGCTGCTATAAAGAACAAACAAACTTACAAACACAGATTCATTTTTATATATATTTATTAAAAACGAAAATTCGATCATGAGAGGGTTAACATAAAGCAACATAAATACAACCAATTTACTAGTCGTATGTACTATTTTCAAAGTTAACTATAAAAATTTAAACTTTCCTCACTTCTAGTTAATATTTCATTTCAGGCTACAACAAAGACATTTTCACCGATATCTGTAGTATAATGATTTTAAGAAACATCCTGTTACCCATGCCCTGTATGAATTAGAACCCCAAAACTCTATAGAGATCATATTTGGACCAATGATTGGTCAAACATCATAGTATCAGGCTACACCGTATACTTTTCCACCGTGGCATGCCTCATATAAGTCATTGTACATGGCTAATACTTTCATGTCGCAAACAAACGTACAACGTACGCTTCCAAGCCACTTGTAAAAGTATCTTATTGTTTTCCCCTTCCTCGGGTGGATGTTGTCGTTTGACATGTACGCATGTATACCACCACATCTGTAGATTCAGCACATAAAAAGTTTCAATTTAACAAATCCTTTAATGTCAACTGTTTAGCAATATATACCGAATACAATAAAAGCGGCAAACGACATCAAGAGTAAACTCCCTCTTTGTTCTTCCACACAAAGAAGGGATCCATGCATTGCATTTACTTTATCCTGTATACTCACACACTTACTTGCCTCAGGATGGTTACACCCATTGCAACATTGTTTGGCATCGATGTGATAATCTTGACAATTATTGGGATCTTTAACACTTTGGATCATTTGAACAGCCGGAGATTAATTATCTTACTTATCGTGCTTTTGAGGCAAGCATAAAGTTTGAGCTGGGGCAACACCCATCTGTACCCACAAAAAAAAATAAACGAATACGACGACGAAGTAAAGACAAAATATATTTTCAATTACTTTGCAAAGCATCAAAAACTTTGTCGATATAACAACAGCAAACTTTTGTTCAGTGTTTTCACGGTTTTCCCTCGAAATTCGAAATTATTCTTTCAAAAAATCTTTAGCGTATTTTACAGTCATTTGAATTCCATTTCACTTAACATTGTTCCACAATGATGTCATTGTTTATCCCATGGGAGAGTCACAACCTCGTCCCACCACCACAGGGCGAGAGGGAGGAAAAAGGGAGTTTCAGTTGGTTTTTATTACCACCAGGGAGGAGGGAAGACTGAGTAGCAACTATTTTCAACGTCATCGTTCGTTCGCCCCCTTCGAAGACGGCGAAGGAAGCAATGAAGCCATAAAAAGTTTTCACAATTTCACTTATCATTTCACACGATTATCAGACACACACACCTCATTAACGAAAATAGTCATTTGTTATAATTTACATAAATTCCCATTCCCATTCCTGCGCCCGGGGGTACTCAATTTCGTGTTCGTTTCACATCAACAGACAGAATGCATTTTCCAACGCATAAAAGTTGATTTGTTCAGATAATTTCTGCCACCTGGAATTTCACCCAGGAAAACTCGTGCAAATGATATTACCAAAGTAATGACTTGTAATTAGCATAACTAAGCAAAATTACTTTTCCAAAATATACCTTTGCACACAAATGGATAATGATTTGCTGTCATTAGGGTGTCCTAATTCATTCGATTCGATTAAGTATTTACAAAAAATAGAAGGCCACGATTCACGATTAGTTTAACACACCGACCATAAGATCATTAGAATGTTTGGACAAAATCCTTTTCATAAATTTTTAAGCCATTTGACAGACGCATTGTTCTGCTCTCACACCAAACGATTGAAATTTTGAAATTGACTAAGAAAGGATTTTTCCAAATTTGTACTTTTAGTCGGTGTAATGATACAGAAAAGGATAAACATTGAACCTTCGCCCTTGACTAAACGACAAAAGCTAAAAATATAAAATTCGGGATTTTTTCGTACTTTGTTCCTTTTAGAGGGGAAAGAGACTAAAAGGGATAAAAATGTACACATTTTACATTCTTCTGACAACGTAGACTCGCAACAAATATGGATTTTTCGAAATTTGTATGTTTAAGGGATAACGGGAGAAAAATGGTACGAACCAAAGTATTGATGCTAGAATCGTGAAATTTAATCGCGCAATATAATCGCATTTTAGAAATTTGTATATTTAAGGGTTGATCGAATCAAAAAAAGAGAATATGGTACCAACCAACTTTAAGGGGTGAGAGGAACAAAAATGGATACAAATTGTACCAAGCAAAGTATTACAGATAGATCTGTCACGTAGAAGCGCAATATAAATGGATTTTTCGAAGCGGGACAAAGGAGATAAAAATGGTACCAATCAAAATCGTATAGGCAGAATCGTGAAATTCGGCGTGTACATTCCTCTGGCCACGTAGAAGCGCAACGTAATTCATTATACCCTTCACAGGGGTATTATGTCTTTGTGTATTTGTTTGTAACGCCAAAAAGGAAACGAGATAGATTTATTGTTTATAATACAAATCGGCTTAGAATCACTTTCTGAGCCGATTTCGCCATTTCCGTCTGTCTGTCCGTTCGTCTGTCTGTCCATCTATTCAAAGTACAGGTCCCAATTATTATCCAATCCTATCAAAAATTGGCATAAGTATGTGTTTTGGTCAAAGACGGACGCTATTTAATTTGGAGCAAATCGGTTCAAATTTAGATATAGCCCCCACACAAATGTTGCTCCCGATTTGACATTTTCCGCCCTACAAACTACGTATTGTACCCGATTTTCCTTAAATTTGATAAAACGACTTATATTTCAACTAAAAAGATCAATGGCCAAGATTGAGACATAACCCCCATACAAATTACAGTCCAGATTTTTTACGTTCTAGAAACCATATATATTGACAGATTTTCTTCCAATATAGCACAACACCTTATATTTCAAAAAGAAATATCTCTCGTAAAAATTAGTCAAATCGGTTCAGATTTATATATGTAGCTCCCATACAAATGTCTCTCCCGGTTTTACCTTTTCCCCTCTATAAGCCATATTTTTTAACCGATTTTTTCAAATTTGGCTCAACAACACATATTTCAACAAGAAATATCTGTGGTAAAAAAAGGGTGAGATTTGAATTTTTCTACTCTAGAAACCACATAATAATTCTACGGATTTAGATCAAATTTGTCACAATACATTATATTTCAACTAGAAACATCTACGATGAAAGTGGGTCAGATCGGTTCAGATTTATATATAGCACCTACATATATTTCGCTCCCGATTTGACGTTTTCCGCTCTCGCCGATTTTACTCTAGAAAACACATATTTTAACAGATTTTGATCATAAGTTATATTTCAGATGGAAACACACGTTGTGAATGAGGGTATCTTAAATGGTTTATCAGGAAAAAAAGTTTGTGAAAAAATTGATAAAATAATAACATCTCTAACGAATTTTTTATGGCATCCAAATGAGAGCTCAAAACAAACTTCACAATAAATTGGTAAGTTAAATAAACAAGATCGGCGATTTATGTAAATTTTCATTTAACGTATGAAAATGAAATTAGAAAATTTTGATTAAATATGTATTAAAGTTAAAAACGAAACTACGAAATACAATCAAATCCTTTAATTGTTTATACAGACTGTGACGTTCGATGCGTGGCACTTAGCGCCACGTTGCTGGAACCATATGTCATCCTCGTCCATATCGCACAATTTGAGCCCATATAAATTGGTCATCATTGGTCTGTAAAACTCGCCTTTGCCGGTCCAAAATCCGCAGCAAACAATAAATGCAACCTGGCAAAACTCAAACAAAACTGCCATGTCTCATCCCTTCCCCACGTTCGTTTAATCAAATCCCTTTTCCAAGCAATAGCAATTGACATTTACCTATGCTTATATTTGTGTGTTGTAAAATGTCACACTTTTCATCGCTTAAATAAAAGAGTCATTAAAACTAGTTTGCTCACCTCCCCATACCCTCCAAAGAACAAATGAAGCAATGGATTAAATAAACACATTTTGAAAAGTAAAGTCTGTTTAAACCCGATACGATGTAACAACAAAATTCAACCCGCTTTCGCTTAAATCCGAATGGAACACATTATGAGAACTTTCGCTGTCCAGAACTAAGTAAACAGTATGTGGCTTCCGATGGAGTTCACTCCGATGATGCCCACCTACCGAGGCAGCGTTTGTTGCATGCGTCACCAAGTCATGTATCCATTAAAAGCCAACCAACCGTTTGCAGTGTTGACTCATTAACCTTTCGGCTAAAAATGTTGTATTATGCATGGAACGATGGTGCTGGTGGTGCTGGTGGTGCCGTTGCCCACATCCATATGCAACGTCTACTGTTGTGTTAGTTACATTCAAAATGAACTGGAAAGCATTGGACAATTTCCATCAGCAACCAAATTACAGAAACTTGGTCTTTTTCCCCTCTCTCGAATATTGAATACAAAGTGCAACAACAAAAACGTTGCATGCATGTCGCGCTTTTAGCCATTTGTTGAAAGGTTATAATGAACATTTTTTACTCCTCGTCCAAATGAAATCGTAAACAAATAATGTATGGCTGTAATCGGGTGAGACCGACTAGTCGGCACTCAATGCAATAATCATCATCTCATCAGAATAGTGAATGTTAAACAGAATCAGGATTAAATTCGTGCGTTTTCTTGACACCACTCCTTTGCTTTCTCATTTTGGCCCAAAAAGTACGAATTTGAAAAAATGGTACCATTTTCTACCCCTTGTTTCATTGTTTAACATCCCAACTATTAAAAAATGAAACAGAATTCTCTGTTATACAATTTCTAAAGGATTTCACATTATTTAAACACAATTATAAAAAATCTTTGGCTGCACCATCTATTCTTGTAATTAAAGTATAGGTGGCAATTGTAGCCAGAACCAAATGAAACTTTGTAGAACGAAGATTTTCGGGATAAGGACGAATTTGAAGAAACTGGGTTCAGTTTCGGATATAGCTCCATATGAATTTCACTCCAGATTTAACTCTTTTCACTCTAGATACAACATATTTTAACAGATTTTCTTCAAAATTGACAAAACATGTTATATTTGAACTGGAAACACCTATGGTGAAAATGTGTTAGATCGGTTCAGATGTAATTTCCCTCTATACTCCACATAATTTAACAGATTGTCTTCAAATTTGGCAAAACATGTTAATTAAACTATGAACACAATGGTGAAAATAAAACGGATCGGTTGAGATTTATATATAGCTCATATCAAATTTCGCTCCCGCTTTGACTTTTTCCGCTCTAAAAAATTTTCCTCTAAAAAATGGGTCAGATTTATATATAGATCCCACACAAATCCCGCCTTGACTTTTTCCGACCTAGAAACCACGTATGACCTGACCCAATTTCAAATTGGGTCATGTCATATCCAGTCTATGATTAGGATACATACACAAATCCTTCCCGTTTTCACTTTTTTATCGAATTGAATTGTATTCGGTTAGAAAGTTGAGTGTATCATATATTCGGCCCGACATTGACCTTTCCTTACATGTTTGTGACTATTTATATGTGAAAGTGATGTGTAATCATCATAATTACCTTTAATCGAACATATGTGAGGGTGTGATCGGACCTATACTTTTAAAAATGAGAGCACAAATATTAAAGTTACATTCGAATGGGAATTTTGGTAAACAATTAAAAAAATCTATATAATAAAAATAAAATGAACGGCTGAACCGATTTGGCTGATTTTTGTTTCAAAATGTTCATAGTAGTCCGGAATATTGGATAATCTATGAAATACTGAAAGTACCCTTTTCTATATGATTTTTTAATGAATTTAAGAATATAAGTCTCAATTCGAGCAATGGATATGTGAAATTCTTTTCTGTTACATTCGTTGTGATTCTGCAAAAGTTTTCAATACACAAAAATGTGGGAAATGACAAAGAAAGGTCAGGAAATTCTGATAAACTTCAAAAAATATTTTAAGCACTCTTATGATAATCGGCGACATATTTTGATGATTAATTTTTGTTTCGTTCGTTTTACTTTCGTCCTTCCATCCCACTGAATATGGAAAATAGTAAAAGATAGCGCATTATAACAAACTGATGGACTATCGTCTACAACATCGAACAGTTTTTTAATGATATTATGATGACTAAATCGGAACGTTGTTCTATTCCGCAATTCCAGGAACAGGGTAATGTTGGCAGGGAAGTTTCATCTTACATTACCAGTGAGTCCACTGCATGTTTTGTGGAAACACGTCATATTCGGTACGAGTTTCGGAACGATTAATCTGCACTAATATTTTCATAACAATTGCTAGACATTCACAGTGAAATTGCGACTGCGGCATTATATTTCGATTTTTGTCAATTCACATGCGAAAAGTGTTCACAAACATTATTCAAAATCAAGTTTGATGAGCGAACGTGGTTGGTTAAAAATTGAATAGGTGCATACCAAGATAATATTGGCAACTATACAACTGAATTTTTAAACACGCTGTAGTCGCCTAGATTGCCTTCCTGCAATCTCCGGATTTTTTAATGAAAACAGCAAGGAAGTATTATGGTGAAGACATTTTTATTCCAACTGAAATACATACCATGTCGAAAATCATTCAAATTAACGAACGTTCATTTGTCAAATCGGCAATAAACGACACTTGGGAGTTCTAGCGGAAACTGGAAGACTTATTTTGGCAACGATTCTTAGATTTTCATTCACCACTCAAAGTATCATTGAATATGCAAATTAACGATATTTCAACGTGCGACGGTTAAGTATCTGCAGCAAAGGAAATTTCTCATTTGCGATGAATTCTATATAGGAATTAGACAAAACGATAAACAATTTATGAAGCAATTAAATCCGGTCGGATGGTGCAATGATTCTTTTGGTGATTTCTATCAACCACTGCAACTGTGAATATCCATGACATAATTAATGGACACAATGACCACTAATATATATTTTAATCAGTTAAAAATTGTTTAGCATTTTAATTTTTTCAAAATTCACACAACAATCAAAAATAAACTAATTAGGTTAGCTTGTATATCAATAAAAATAATAAAAAATATAAATAACAATTTTAAATTAGAAAAACTATACAAATTCTGAATATTTTTTAAATTCCTGTTTTTATTGGAAAGGTCGAAGTTTGTCATTTAATAATGGAACGCAATATCATTGATATAACTACCACGACTTGCTCGGCAGTACCGCATCCGGCTCAAATCTCTCCAATGACAATTTTTATTTCATGTTTCAATGCTTCAGTTGTCTCTGGATGGTTCGCGTAACATTTATACATAATGGCTTCCCGCAGAATATAATCCAAATGGCTCAAATCACAGCTCCGAGGCGGCCAATTGACATCACAATTTCGGTTGACTATTCGATTTCCAAAGAATATTAATGGTTGGGTTGGCTGTGGCCCTATCTTGTTAAAACCAAAGGTGTCCAAGTAATTCTCCTGAATTTTTGGAAACAAAAATTCGTTCAGCATGGCACGGTAACGCTCACAGTTGACGGTAACAGTGCAAATGTGTCCACATTTCAAAATCTTACTTTATGTCTACGCAGTAAGGCGAAGGAGCCCCAATACACCTTGATTCATTTTTGCCCCCATTTACCCCGATAAATGTAAGAATTTCGAAAAATCATATTTTCATATCATATCGCCTAAGCAGTAGTAGACATAGATTAAAGATTGAGAGCAAACCGCCCCAACCTCAAACTAATACGACCATGTGACATTGTGTAGGCCAGCAGCAAAAAAAACAACGTCTACATTTTAAAACCATGACAAAGTAACTCGGAGTGTTACAAAAAATTTGCCCTGCAGTTCACTTTTGTTCAACCTGGCAGTCAGTCGATCGATGTCGGTAACGGCGACGGTGATGGTGACCGTGTCAGTAACTATGTCAATGTGCAAGTCAGTCAGCAAGACTGACTGACTGACTGCATGTCCTGCCCGTAAGTTTGCATTGGAATCTTTTCCGCCTGTCAGTCATGGCCTGGGGCACATTCATTTACAGCCATTCAAATAATGAAGCATAAAATGAAACTCAGCTCAATGAAATAAACTCAGCAGCAGAAGCATCAGTCGCAGCCCCATAAATAACACAATTGAACGTTTTGTAATTTTAATTTGAACAAATTTTCACGATTAACACAAAAAAAAACAATATAAGTTGAAGCAGAATTAAAACAGAGCTAAATACTTACAAACTAAGGACAATAGCTGGCAGGGAACAGGCATAGAAAGATAGGTTAGGTATTGCTCTTTAAAATAACAAAAAGTTCCATTAGTTCACATTGGAAAAGATATTTCCAATATGAACGAATAGATTTGGGCGGTTCATGGCCGTTATAGGTGTTTGAGGAGGCTCGATTTAATGTAGCCCATATAAATTAAAAATGTTTTCTTAGCAAAAGTTAACGAATATGGTAATATTGATAAAAATCTGTATGATCCTCATTGTAGCTGCGTCTTGGGAACAAATATACAGACCAATTTCATCAAGTTTGGCTATATTAAGATGAACCTTGAGTGATATGTTTACAAATCTTGAGTGGTGGTTATATCTTTGCAAAATGATTCACTTTTACTATCTGAAAAAATCCATGTTTTGGAAAATTTGATCAAGATCCGATGTAATATGATGGTTCTAAGGCTGCAATAGTGAAACTTAAACAGAGGGACAGTTGAATGGAAGCTATTTGAAAACATTGACCCATATGGAACAAATTTACGGTACTTACCTAGATTAAAATTGTGATCAAAAACCGAAGGCAAAAACAGGTTTTACAGCGGTAATAAGACAAATCGGAGATAGATTTGCATGGGGGCTATATAAAAACATGGCATACAGGGTGGGCCACACAATATCATTGATATGACTATCACGTCCGGCTCTGCAGTACCTCATTCGAATCTCTTCAATGACAACTTTGATTTCATATTTCAACGCTTCAATTGTCTCTGGATGGTTTGCGTGGGGAGCCATAAGGGATAAATAATGGCTCCCCACAGAAAATAATCCAAATGGCTCAAATCACAGATCCGTGGCGGCCAATTGACATCACAATTTCGGCAGTTTTTTAAATTTTCAATAACAGTGCGTAAAATATCGATGGTTGTGTTGGTTGTGGTCATCGTCTTGTTGAAACCAAATGTCGTCCATTTTTGAAAACAAAAATTCTTTAAGCGTGGCACGGTAACGGTCACCTCCGCCAGCCCAAAATCCACACCAACCAGTGACTCATTGTAGATGCATTGGTTTCTCAATAGCCACGTGAACCCCATATGCGGCATTTTTGCTTATTGACATGGCCACCGAGATGAAAATGAGCTTCATCTGAAAACACGATTTTCCAGCTAAACAATATTCAGCCCATTAAGCGAAGCGTAAACGCATCGGATGGTCATCAAGCTTCAGTTCTTGAACCTATTGAACGTAGTAAGCCTTCATACGGAGGTCTTTATGCAAAATTCTTCTCACAGCAGTGCGAGAAATTTTCAGTTCCTGAGAAAGATGACGAGTTGATGTTGATGGATGTTCTTGGACATTCTCAGTCACAACAGCAATGTTTTCGATTGAAAGCAATGGATGAAAACGTACACGGGCTGGTTTGTCCAATCGTTATTGTTATTCATTTTCATGAAATCGCTTCACAAATTGACACACAAACTGAACTGAAGGCCAATCTCTCCTCCAAAAATTGCCACCTAAATTTCTTACAGTTTTCGATAAAGATTCAATAATTTGGAAGTAAGTTTTTAATACTTCCCAATTTTGTTCGAGCGTATAGCGTCCCATTTTGCAAAAGACAAACATAAACCTGAAAATAAATATAAATACCTTTCAATATCAAAGTCATCGGTAGTTCAAAATGGCCCATCCTGTACATTGGGCTGGGTCACGAAAATAAATTGCAGCGGTCACACCCCAGAAATGAAGATTGGATTGTTTAATGATGATCTGCAAAATATTTCGTCACTGGGCCAAGCCATCTGTGAGCATTTTTGCCCAAAATGTTTTTCTGAATTAATAGACCATTGGGAGCACTTTAAATAAAAATGTTTTTTTTGTTTGTCTTAGAATAACTCATTGGTAGTATTATTGGACGTTTATATTGTTTTTTTGTGGTTTTCAACGTGACAGCTATATTTCTTGGAAAATTTTTGTAAGAATTGATATGAAAAATAAATGGAATGAATTAATACATTTCGAATGACACGTTAATGATGAATATCGGACGAAAAATGATGTCACTGACTTATTATTTGTAAAATAATTTAATACAGGAGTTGGATTTCAGAGCAAAAAATTCAAATTCTTTTTACAAAAATTCAATTTAATTTAATTCCGATGTTCGTCATTTAGCCATCATTCGAAAGGTATTGACTGCCGCTATTTATTTTTTATAAAATACTAACACCAAATACAACATTTTTTTCAGTTATCACTGTGAAAATCGACAAAAAATTACTATAAACATCCAATAATTCGACCAATAAGTTACTCTAAGACAAGAATCAACATTTTTATTTAAAGTGCTTTCAAGGGTCTATTATTTATAAAACAAAAAAATTATGATTTTTATGGTTATTTTCAGGAGCGTTTATATTTTGCAAATCCTCCATTTTTTTCCATTTGTATGGACGTCGACCCAGCCTACTGTACATTAGTGTGGCTTCTTTTGTGAGGAAGGAAAAATGTTGTTATTGTTCCCGACTAAAATGAAAGAATGGTTTGTTTTATGTATTCTCCCAAAATATTTTGCTTTTATCATTGTCCGTTCGTGAGCTGGACGCGTTCAAAATAACATCTATAAATCAGGTTTTTCACGATAAGAATGGTATCGAGAAAAAAACCGCTAGAAATTAAAATCTGACCCGAGCATTATCTATGATATATAAAAGTGTTGCGTTACTGACTGACTGACTTATCATTGACCAGCCCCCAGACCAAACGGCTGAAGCCAGGGTCATGAAATTTTCAGGGTAGTTCCCAAATATGTATGTAGACTAAGAAACGGTTTTACGAAATTCGTACTTTTAGGGGATAAAATGGCCCAAAAAGGGATAAACATCGAACCTTCGTCCTGACTAAACGGCAGTAGCTATAAACATGAAATTCGGTGAGCTCCTTGCAATGACCATGAAGACGAGCTACAAATAGGGATTTTTCGAAATTTGTACTTTTAAGGGGCGAGCGGGACAAAAAGGGATACAAATGTTACCTACTAAAGTATTACAGCTGGAATCGT